>CM076574.1:343473234-344073234 GCA_034641835.2 Pinus albicaulis | reverse complement strand
AAAGATTGTGTAGATTACATAGCTCAAACTTGAAACTACAATTAAATTGAGTATAAAATATACATGGAAAGAGCTAAAATGTAAAATTGCTAGATTTTTTTTTTCAATTGATTTACATAATATGTCCATATTTGACATTGATATATTATATTCAACATGAGCATTGAAATATTTTAATTTTAATTATTTTATATAATATATACATATTTGAGATTTAAATATTTTACACAACATGAGCATTGAATTATGTCCACATTAAAATGCTTATTTACTTTCTCTCTCTCTGATATTTCCCTCTTATTAAGTGGCAATGTCTCTCTCTCTCTCTCTCTCTATATATATATATATATATAAATATATATAAAATATTGAATTTATAATCTATAGTATTTTTCAAATGTCACATATCAAATAAAATATTAAAAATTGAACGAATTACACATTTCCCTCTTATTAAGTGGTGATTGACATTTTTTTCTTTCTATTATCAAAATTGATATACAATTATTTTATTTAAGATGCGAAAATATTGAAAAATATTTTATTTATGGTCTACATCAATATTTTTTTAAACTCTCTCTATATAGATATATATGAAGTTGATATTCAAATATTTTATTTAAAGTCTATACTAAAATATATAAAAAAATAAAAAAATTTACATATATTCCTCCCATTAGAAAGTGAAAATATAAGTTCTTTTTATGTTCATTAATTTATTTCTTTAAATAAAGTTGATATAAATTTATGTGAGTGAAATATTTTATTATTTTTTTTGTTATTAAAATATTTTTTTTTAACTACCACATGCCAACTCTATGTTAAACACTGGGGAAATTACACCTCCTTCATACTAGGTTGTAATATCAACAACAAACATTGCAATTATAGTGAAAGTGAGATTATTGATATTTTATAATAATTTTAATTAAAACTAACCAAATATGTATATTTATTTTTGTCATCTCCTTTTTTCTATAATAGTATTTTATTTTTATTTTTAAAAGGATGCATGTAAACTCCAAATTGATCATGGATGAAATTACATCAAAGTGAGATAGATATTATTGATATTTATTATAATTTTAATTAGTGCACCACATGGACTGTTGATGTGGACACGAGGATAGGATGGTGGGTACTATCACCCACGCCAAATAATGACATAATTAAATGTGAGTGGTATCCAACTCATGGTGTTAGAAGGGTGCTGGAAACAACATCGACGTGTGAGGAATGTTACAAAGGCTAAAGGTGGTAAGGAGCAAGGTGGTAACATGGTCTTGCAGTTAACCGTGGAGCTGAGATCAAACAAGGAAGTTGGTGAGCGTGCGAAGGGCTGGACAACGGGTGCCTCGTGACTATCCAAGTATGTTCTTAGCCTATGTATCATGTTTGTCACTTTGATAGGAAACAAAATTCAGGTCTTCAATTCGTTTCTAGTCCCTGCGTATTAAAGATATGAAATCTTCTGGGGGTTATGTTTGATGTCTGGGTTTTGGGACAACTTAATCAAATTAACGCAAAATTTTACAATCGTTAAGCTTTCGCATTTTTGTTGTCTTGAGGATTGGGGAGTATATGTTAATTGTCTTATTGTTTTTCTCTATGTTTTCGGTTCTAAACCTGCTTACCTCGTTTGTATGGGGGCTGAGGGTTCAGATTTATCTAAATTTTGGTATACTCTAGTTGCAGTTAAGGGGTTTGGTGTTAACGTCTCGGTTTCTATGAAGGTTTCTTTACCAGTCTAATTTTCTCATTTCCTTGAGCCTATTTTTACCCAATTTGAATCTTCATGTCTTTCTTTTGACTCTGCATGGAATCATATCAACTTGGCAGTTTTTCTCCCATCTCGAATTTCCTCATATTTTATCTTGTTGCTCATTTCCCCCTCTGTATTACTAGACCGACCTTCTGCCCTGTCTACAACCTTCACAGCCTGGCCCGCAAATCCTATGAAGTTCACGATATGGCCTCCAATGACATTTCCATAAGTAGAGTTCTGCTGGATACCTCGTACAACGTTTTGCCTACTCGGTTTTTTTACAATGCTAAGCAAATGGGGGGGTTTGGGCTCCAATCATAATGGTAGTAATGCTAAAGTATAACGTCAAAAGGGTCTCACCATTTTTAATCCACTTGTTTTGTGGGATTTCAGTCCTATTTCGCAGGGTTTCTGTCTAACTTTGTGGGATTTAAATCTGGTTCGGTGGGGTTCCTGTCCTGTGCTGTGGGGTTTCATTTTGGTTCTGTGGGATTTAAGTCCTTTTTAGTGGAGTATCTGCCTTGTGTCAGTTCACATGCTACGAGGGAATGGAAAAATTCTGTCCATGCATGATTTTTCGTGGCGGTTAAGAAAATTTTTGTTTCTTTGGAAAACAGTGGCCACTCCTAGCCATCCTATTGCCACCTTCATAGCTCAACGAGTGACTAGAATAGGGAATGATGACATGTATTACACTGCTAAAAATGAGGACGTTACTCTCGACAATTGTGATCTTTTCTTCTATTGTTTAAATAAATCAATTATTGAAATTATATTGCACTTCACAGGTATTTTTAAATCATATACAAGTGTTCCTTTAGCCTTGGTATCGTACTCGCCCCAAAAATTTCAGTTAATCCAATGGTTGGTATTCCACCTGCAAGACAGAATGGTGAAAGTTCAACGAGTGAAAAAGGATGCAAAGGACAAAGGAAAGCAAAACAAGAGTAAGCCCAAAGCAGGCCCCAGTAGGAGGGGAAGAATGTCTGGAAAATAATTGTGATGCTTACACATTAGGCACTCCTTCTCAAGTAAAATCACTCATTTTAGGCTGGGAGTGTGACTGTCAAACCAAAGAGGAGGGTGAAATACAAGAGGAAGCGATGGAGTTTTTGAGGGATGCAGGTAATACTAGAAGTAGATTGTCATTATTTCAACAATCTATCCATACTTATTGGACATTGAAATGTATACTAGCAAAAGCCATAGTCAGTGTTCTAGAAATTGGAGGGGATCCAAAATATGCCTCTATTTTAGCTGAGATAAGAAGGGATGTCCAAGAAATCCACCTTCTGCAACACCACCAGAACGTCCACCTGGGCCACATAGAACGAAACCTGCAAGGCATGAATCAGGTGGATATGCATGGCTCCAATGTAAAGGACCCGACGCCTATCGAGTCATCTGATGATTGAATTTTATGAAATCCTTTCCTTTTTTGTCATTTTGATATGCATATTATGTGTAGCATTTACTTTCTAAAGTTCTTGTATGTAATGGACAGTAAATTGGACATAGAAGACAGTATTAGATTTAAAATTTATCAATTTTGGTTGGCCTATAGCTCTTTAAGGTGGCCAACAGACCTGGTTTCCTGCGAGCAAGTTGAGGCCATCCAACATTATTTACTGTAACATGCTTTTCTCTTTTTTAATTAGTGGAAAGTAGGAAGGATCTGCTAAACTTTCACAAAAAAAATTAATATTTTAAAAACCAAAATAAGAAATTCGTATTGATAAAAAAATTGCAGCTAAAACATGTAGCTGAAGTACATAAAGATAAATACTACAAGGAAAAATCATTCAATGATTCTAGAAAGAGGAGGGAAAACCATCCTCCTACCAGCAAAATAAGAATGTGGGGAGATCATATACTATGCTTTGTGAGACTTGAGCCTACTATTTATTGATAACATGACTAGATTCTTACAAATTGTTTGCACAAAATGATACAAAAATAAAAATAAAATTATAAGAATTAATCAAAACCAATCAACTAGTAGAACCACAGGAGGCTAAAGAATGTGTGTAACTAGATTTTGGTGATTTCTTTCCTCAATAGTTTCTATTTATTATTAATGGAGGGGGAGAAACATTGCTACAAACTTGACCTTAAAATGAGAACTCTAGTCCAGGAGGCTCATATTTTGCATTAAGAAACACAAAAAAACACCTCTAAATCAAAAAGTGATGACGTTGCATCACCCATTTTTTTGCAGTTAAATTTCCAACATTTTTAAATTGGGACAAAAAAGCGAAAATCATGGTTATGGAAAACATTAATATTCCAACATTTTTCAACAATGGGACAAAAAACCAAAATTATGATTACGAAAAACATAAAATTCTAACTTTTTTCAACCATGGCATTAATAACCAAATATGATGAGTACGAAAAACTTTAAATTCCAACATTTTTAACCATGGTATTAAAAACCAAATATCATGACCATGAAAAAAATTAAAAAATGGAAATTAAATTATACATTTTTTCTACCCAGAGAAATTTTGATTTTGAAATTAAAATTATGGCACATTTGAAATCTTATTCTAATACAAGTTGAACCCATTTTCAATGGAGTATTAAAATTGTGACCTATTATTAGCCATGTTATAAAAATTTCACTAGTATAAACAAAATAATGCAAAAACACAATTATATATATATATATATATATATATATATATATATGGAACTTCAATGAAGTTAATGATGATATTAAATATCAAACAATGTTAAGGAGAACAATTTTATGGTGGAAAGGGTTTTTGCAACAAAAACTTTGATAAGTCCATACTCACACTAACTATGAATGCAATTTCTCTAAAATAGAGGAGAATCTTCACATATTTTATGATTGATTGGCTTTGACAGAGAGAAATGAAAAGCTTAGGAGGGAAGGGTGAAATCCCTTATTAAATTAATGTGATGATAGGAACCTAGTAGCAAAATCTAGAGGGGTCATGGAAACCATCCAAGAAATGGTTGCAAGCAGAAAAACCTAGTCCTAGGGGTTCAGTAGCAATCCTGACTTAAGGGAAGATGTCTGCCTATGGCATCCGTTAACCCTAATTTTTTTATTCCTTCCAATAAGCTAGAGGGTTACCATCAATGTATGAAGGACCATCCCCTCATATGAAAATTCATAACAATTTGGCTGATAGAGAGGGATCTAGTGAAGTGGATTCACTTAAAATTGTAGCCAAAGGGTGGGATAGACTTGAAGCTTGGGGCCAAAGGGATTTCTACAACAACCTTCTAAATTTTGTAGAATAATAAAACGGTTTTTGACAGTGGACCTTATTTTTACAATAATGCATATTTATATATGAGATAATGGGAAGAGTGCTTTAATCCAAGCAAGGAAGAGTTCTTGGCAACCCTAGTGTGGACGATTTTACTCACTTCTGGCGATTTTTTGGGACAAAAAAATCTTAGAAGGTATTGGGAATTCCATAGGAAATTTTGTAAATATTTCATAGACAAATAAAAGCGGCTAGTACATGTCATGTGCAAGAATATTCATATATATGAGCATCTCAAAACTGCTTTTAGATTCAATAGAAGTGGAATATCATGATGAAATATGGTTCTACCCTCTTAACTACGAACACATCCCATTCATATATTAAAGATGCCATGAACATGGGAATTTATTCAAAGACTTCCCACTCAAGAAGGGTGATATGTAAGAGGATGTAGCAAGGGAGCTTGCAGATGGATTCAATAAGGTAGAAAATAGAAGAAGAAATCCTAGACAATATCTACATCAACAGGAGTAGAAGATGACCATGGCGGATATTGGTTTCATAGTATTATAGAACAAATATGTCAGCATTGTCCTTCTTGATGATCGCATGGTAGTGGAGATGTCAGAAGAGATGACTCAAGGTAAGCCAAAGGAAGAAATGACCTGGGGAAATCCCACTCTTAAAAGAAAATCCTTGAAATATTGAACAAAAGGTGCAGAAAAATTGGTGTAACCCATGTTAAGAGAGTTTGAACTGATGGTGGAGGACTATATGAAAACCCTAAGTTCATATTAGGAAAAATTCATGGTGAAATTAATCCAAGAGTGGGAACATTTGGAACCAAAATCGATCCCATAGGAACAAAAGAAGTTGTATTATCAATTATATGTATAATGGATAAATCAGGTAAGGACACTAGAGGGGGAGAATGAAACAGGTGGTGGAGGTCCTAGAACTCCAGTACAAAAGGAAAAATTCAAGGAGAAGGGTGTCAAGGAAGGTAGAAGGAAAGGGAGAAGGAAAAAGAGAGAAACCATCCAGAGTGGAGGTGAATATTTGATAAAATTAGGTCAATTAGTGGAACTTACGGAGATTTTTTCCTCACCTAAACACTTTACCCAATGAAGATAATCACCTGGAACCTTCATGGTATTAATAACAATGGGAAACAAAGGTATCTAAGGATAGAATCGATAAGGAGAAACTTTCAATAGTCATTTGGTAAGAGAACAAAGTGCTTGGAGGAAAGGCATAAGAGGCTATAGAGAGATGTTTGAGGGGTTGTGAAACCATGTCGTTGGATGCAAGAGGCTACATAGGAGGTCGAGTGGTTATTTATAACCTACTAAAAGTTTCATTTCAAGACTAGGTAGCGTTCCCTAAAATGTTATCAGGGATATTTTTTGATGTCGCTAATTCAATATCATAATTATGATTTTGTACTTAAGGCTGTAATTTATTTTCTTGAAATTAAATAGATGCTTCATCTCCAGCTCGTTGCATACCAAAATGAATGGTGTTGATCAATGATTTTATTGCATGAATAACCCCTTTGTTACATGTTTACGATTGGAATATTTAAAGGTGCTTCTTAATTGGATAAACAAGAGATCGATAACTCCATTTCTTTTAAAAAATAATTGAAATCGATTATGTACCTTACTGATCCACTATAATTTCTTGTAACATTGTGTTTTGGCAACCAAGTATTTGAAAGCAATGAAACGATACCATTGAATCATTGTTTGGAATTGTAGTTTACTTTTGAAATTCATTATAATTGTAATTAGTTATTGGTAGAACCATTAGTCAATGTGCTTATGTTTGAATGATTTCTTGAGTTTGATTAAAGTAAGCTAAAGATAAAATAGTTTCTTATTTTGCAGTCTTTTAGATCTAAAATCATTTCAATTAGAATCTTGGTTTACTTAGTTTCTTTTGAAGCAATTGCAGAGTGGTGACAGAGGTTAGTTTGAATGCTTATTTAATTCGTTTTATGCATCTGAGGAACTAGATTAGTTGAAGTCTTGTTTGTTCATTGCCTTAGCTTAAGATCATTTGAATAAGAGTAAATTTTATTGGTATTAATATTTAGCATAATTTTGCTATCATTTTAAATTAATCTTGATTGATTTAAGATTCTTGTATTTAGATTAGATAGATCCTAGTATTTAGATTGAGATTTCCATTACTTAGCTTGAAATTAATATCGTTTAAATAGTAATTTTCATTGTTTGGATTGTGATTAATATTGCTCAGATGTAGATTAGAGTTATTTGAATTTAATTTAATATTGATTCAATTTGGTTGATTTAATTCAAGGCGGAGAGAGATGAGTGCTAGTTTACTTAATTGATAGAAGAGTGTGTACTTAACAATCATTAACAAGGAATTTATATGATCTGATCATTAGCTGAGCCAAAAATGCAGTACAACTCGAAGCTTACGAGCCCCAGATTGACAATTAAATATTAAGAGGTTTAATCGCTAATTAACACTCTCAAAAATGGGGATTTTAAAACCATATATTATATATAAAAGGTCCTAGTATAGAAGGACATATAAAAAAATGTTCATCGTAAGTCAAACATTCAATTGATTTAATCTCGAGTAATATTACAGGGCACTAAAAACAAAAATATCCCTAAGGAGAATGTGTTTCCATCAACTTGCAAAGAATCACGTGAGTTGTTGGTTGACTTGGGGATTGAATATAATAAAATTCATTCATGTAAAAACTTTTGAATTTTATAAAGAGAGTAATATTAAGTCAAGTTATAATTCCATGTATGCAAAGAAGAGATATTGTATAGATGTACAAGGTCCTATAGTTCCAAAGAAGGTTTTACGTCACATGCCAATTATACCTAGGCTTAAACAAATGTTTCATTGCAAGTAAATTGCACAATTGATGGATTAGCATGAAAATAACAAGAGTAAATATGGATTCATGTGAATTCCAATTGAATCTAAAGAAATGAAACACATAGAGGAAAAATGACCAAGAAAATTCAAAGATGAACCCTATAGTATTAGGTTTGGACTTGTAATTGATGGAGTGTTACCATTCTCTTTCTTGAGCTCAAATTATAGTGTTTGTCTAGTTAGATTGATAGTATACAATATTCCCCCATCGATGTGTTAGAAAGGAGCGCCTTATGATAATTCTCATTGTTCCAGGAAAACATCAAGTAAACAAATAGATGTTTATATTGCACCTTTTATTGATGAGATGGCACTGCTATGGAAAGGCATAAGAATGTGTAACATATCATGTCCTCCATTAAATAGGGAATTCATGTTGTATAGTGTGCTATGTTTAACTATTCATGGTTTCTCAGGAATTGGTGCTTTCTCTAATAAGATTAAATATTTACGTATTTACACTCGTAATTTTTTTTCATCCCAAATTTCATACTTAAGTTTATACTATTATTTTGATGTTATTAGCCTTTCTTATTGAATTATAGGGCTTAAAAAAAAGGGAATATTTGCATGCCCAAGATGTGTAGAAAAAATTCAAAAGTGTTGTTCTAAATATCTACATAAATTTATTTATGCAAACACTGAGGATTTCTACCACCAAATTATAAGTTTATAAATCACCAGAAGACTCACGTTGATGGAAAAGTTGAAAAAAGAGGCCCTCCCTAGGTGATTGGCTTAAGAAGTATGGAGATGCTAAATCCAAAGCTTGGGAGGACCTTTTTTTTATCAGGATGATTCAATTGAAGAACTAGAACAAGTTGCAGTTAAATATGCCAGAAGGAATGAAAAGGAAATCCATATTTCATGAGCTTCTAACATTAGAGAAATTTGGAGCTCTAAAATGGGCCTCCTAAGGAATATTATAAAATAATATTGGAAATAATAAGATAAGATTAGATTACATCATCAAATATTAGAAGGGGAAAAGAAAAAACAATGTTTTCAACTTGTATTTTAAACTTATTTTCCTACGGTTTTACTTAAATTTTGAGCGGGAGAACTCATTGGGTGCATAATTTAATTCCTCATCCAAGGATTACCCATGTTGCATACTTTGGATGGACCCTCCTACGCGAAAAAAATGATTGCAATCTCATTTTTCGTGCATTTCTCATTTTTCGTGTACCAAATCCATCGAAAGTATGCAACATGGGTACTCATTGGATGATAAACTAAATTTTTCATCCAACTAGTAGCTATTGTTCGAAATTTGAGTAAAACTATAGGGAGATAAGTTGAAAAAGTAGTTTTTTTATTTACTTTTTACTTTTTTTTATCTTTTTACTTTTTTACTCCAAAAAAGGTGAATCATCCCCCATGGCTGACATCGTAACCTTGAATCATATTGGTTCTTATAAAATTGATTTAGGTTGTACATTTTTGTTTTTAGATCCATTTTAGACATCAAAATTTCTATAATGAATGGAACGATCTATTAATATCTCAATTATTTGATCTTTTGCACATCTTCAAAAATGTCCCAATTTATATTTTTTGATATATATCAGGAAAAGAGAAGGACACCTTCTCTTCAAGGAGAGATATTTATCCTCTGCATACCAAATTCGATAGAATCACATTGGTGGCCAACACAGGGAAAATGAAACATATGTAGAAGCTGCATGGATTTTGAAAAAAAGAAGAGCTAGACCAACTAAAAAAATTCATCCATTCAATGTGGACACCTACTGGCTATGGGTCACCATTGGAAAAATATTTTTCAGTTGATTGGCATGTGACAGGATTTAAAACAAATGGTTTTCATAATTTCATGAAGGTATTACCATCATTAAACTTTTACCAGTAACATTGTTTAAGTACAAAATATAAATTTGATATTATGTTGTGTGAGAAACATTACTAATAACCTTTGAGAAATTTGTGATTGATGGAAAACTTGAAAATAGAGGCCCTCCCCATGATTATGGATCTAGGTGATTGGCTTAAGAAGTATGAAGATGCGAAATCCAAAGATGATTTGGGTGCATAATTCAATTCCTCATCCAAGGATTACCCATGTTGCATACTTTGGATGGACCCTTCTACACGAAAAATGAGAAATACACGAAAAAAAATGATTGCAATCTCATTTTTCATGTGTTTCTCATTTTTCACATAGTAGATCCGTCGAAAGTATGCAACATGGGTACTCATTGGATGATAAATTAAATTTTGCATCCAACGAGTGCTATTGCTTGAAATTTGAGTAAAACTATAGGGAGATACGTTGAAAATACAAGTTGAAAAAGTAGTTTTTTTATTACTTTTTATTTTCTTTATCTTTTTACTTTTTTACTCCAAAAAGTTGAATCATCCCCCATGGGTGACATCATAATCTTGAACCATATTGGTTCTTATAAAATTGATTTAGGTTGTACATTTTTGTTTTTAGACCCATTTTAGACCTCAAAATTTCTCTAATGAATGGAACGATATATTAATATCTCAATTATTCGATCTTTTGCACATCTTCAAAAATGTCCCAATTTATATTTTTTGATATATATCGAGAAAAGAGAAGGACACCTTCTCTTCAAGGAGATATATTTATCTTCTGCATACCAAATTCGATAGACTCACATTTGTGGCCAACATAGGGAAAATGAAACATATGGAGAAGCTCCATGGATTTTGAAAAAAATAATTGCTAGACCAACTAAAAAAAGTCATCCATTCAATGTGGACACCTACTGGCTATGGGTCACCATTGGAAAAATATTTTTCAGTTGATTGCAATGTGAAAGGATTTAAAACAATGGTTTTCACAATTTCATGAAGGTATTATCATCATTAAACTTTTACCAGTAACATTGTTTAAGTACAAAATATAATGTTGATATTCTGTTGTGTGAGAAACATTACTAATGACCTTTGAGAAACTAGGGGAGATGCAGAAAATCACTCATTTCAGGCTGGGAGTGTGACTGTCAAACCAAAGAGGAGGGTGAAATACAAGAGGAAGTCATGGAGTTTTTGAGGGATACAGGTAATACCAAAAGTAGATTGTCATTATTTCAACAATCTATCCATACTTATTAGACATTGAAATGTATACTAGAAAAAGCCATAGTCAATGTTCTGGAAATTAGAGGGGATCCAAAATCTGCCTCTATTTTAGCTGAGATGAGAAGGGATATCCAAGAAATCCACCTTCTGCAACACCACCAGAACGTCTTCCTGGGCCACATAGAATGAAAACTGCAAAGCGTGAATCAGGTGGATATGCATGGCTCTAGTGTAAAGGACCTGACGCCTATCGAGTCATCTGATGATTGAGTTCTATGAAATCCTTTCCTTTTTTTTCATTTTGATATGCATATTATGGGTAGCATTTACTTTCTGAAGTTCTTGTATGTAATGGACAGTAAATTGGACATAGTAGATAGTATTAAGTTTAAGCTTTATCAATTTTGGTTGGCCTATAACTCTTTAAGTTGGCCAACAGACCTGGTTTCCTGCGAGCAAGTCGAGGCCATCCAACATCATTTACTGTAACATGCTTTTCTCTTTTTTTGATTAGTGGAAAGTAGGAAGGATCTGCTAAACTTTCAATATATATATATATATATTTTAAAAATCAAAACAAGAAATTAGTATTGATAAAAAAATTGCAGCTAAAACATGCAGCTGAAGTACATAAAGATAAATACTACAAGGAAAAATTATTCAATGATTCTAGAAAGAGTAGGGAAAACCATCCTGCTCCCAACAAAATAAGAATGTGGGGAGATCATATACTATACTTTATGAGACTTGAGCCTATTTCTTATTGAGGACATGACTACAAATTGTTTGCACAAAATGATACAAAAATAAAAATAAAATTATAAGATTTAATCAAAACCAATCAACTAGTAGAACCACAGGAGGCTAAAGAATGTGTGTAACTAGATTTTGGTGATTTCTTTCCTCAATAGTTTCTATTTATTATTAATGGAGGGGGAGAAACATTGCTACAAACTTGACCTTAAAATGAGAACTCTAGTCTAGGAAGCTCATATTTTGCATTAAGAAACACAAAAAAACACCTCTAAATCAAAAAGTGATGACGTTGCATCACCCATTTTTTTGCAGTTAAATTTCCAACATTTTTAAATTGGGACAAAAAAGAAAAAATCATGGTTATGGAAAACATTAATATTCCAACATTTTTCAACAATGGGACAAAAAACAAAAATTATGATTACGAAAAACATAAAATTCTAACTTTTTTCAACCATGGCATTAATAACCAAATATGATGAGTACGAAAAACTTTAAATTCCAACATTTTTAACCATGGTATTAAAAACCAAATATCATGACCATGAAAAAAATTAAAAAATGGAAATTAAATTATACATTTTTTCTACCCAGAGAAATTTTGATTTTGAAATTAAAATTATGGCACATTTGAAATCTTATTCTAATACAAGTTGAACCCATTTTCAATGGAGTATTAAAATTGTGACCTATTATTAGCCATGTTATAAAAATTTCACTAGTATAAACAAAATAATGCAAAAACACAATTTTATATATATGGAACTTCAATGAAGTTAATGAGGATATTAAATATCAAACAATATTAGCGAGAACAATTTTATGGTGGAAAGGGTTTCTGCAACACAAAATTTGATAACTACATACTCACACTAACTACGAACGCAAAATAATGCAAAAACACAATTATATATATATATATATATATATATATATATATATATATATATATATATATATATATATGGAACTTCAATGAAGTTAATGAGGATATTAAATATCAAACAATATTAATGAGAACAATTTTATGGTGGAAAGGGTTTCTGCAACAAAAACTTTGATAACTCCATACTCACACTAACTACGGATGCAATTTATCTAAAATAGAGGAGAATCTTCACATATTTTATTATTGATTGGCTTTGACAGAGAGAAATGAGAAGCTTAGGAGGGAAGGGTGAAATCCCTTATTAAATTAATGTGGTGATAGGAACCTGGTAGAAAAATCTGGGGGGGGGTCATGGAAACCATCCAAGAAATGGTTGCAAGCAGAAAAACACAGTCCTAGGGGTTCAATAGCAATCTTGACTTAAGGGAAGATGTTTGCCTATGGCATCCATTAACCCTTAGTTTTTTATTCCTTCTAATAAGCTAGAGGGTTACCATCAATTTATGAAGGACCATCCCCTCATATGCAAATTCATAAGGATTTGGCTGATAGAGAGGGATCTAGTGAAGTGGATTCACTTAAAATTGTAGCCAAAGGGTGGGATAGACTTGAAGCTTGGGGCTAAAGAGATTTTTACAACAACCTTCTCAATTTTGTATGATAAAAAAATGGTTTTTGAAAGTGGGCCTTATTTTTACAATAATGCATATTTATATATGAGATAATGGGAAGAGTGCTTTAATCCAGACAAGGAAGAGTTCTTGGCAACCCTAGTGTGGATGACTATACTCACTTTGGAGATTTTTTCCGATAAAAAATTATTAGAAGGTATTGGGAATTCCATAGGAATTTTTTTTAAAGATTTCATAGACTAATAAAAGCAGCTAGTAAATGTCATGTGCAAGAATTTGCATATATATGAGCATCTCACAACTGCTTCTAGATTCAATAGAAGTGGAATATCATGATGAAATATGGGTCTACCCTCTTAACTATGAACACATCCCATTAATATATTAAATATTCCATGAACTTGGGAATGTATTCAAAGAATTCCCACTCAAGAAGGGGGATATGTAAGAGGATGTAGCAAGGGGGCTTGCAAATGGATTCTAGAAGGTAGAAAATAGAAGAAGAAACCCTAGACAACAACTACATCAATAGGAGTAGAAGACGACCATGGGTGATAATGCTTTCATAGTATTATAGAACAAATATGTCTGCATAGTCCTTCATGATTATCGCATGGTAGTGGAGATGGAAGAAGAGATGACCCAAGGTAAGCCAAAGGAAGAAATGACCTGGGGAAATCCCACTCTTAAAAGAAAATCCTTGAAATATTCAACAAAAGGTGCAGAAAAATTGGTGTAACCCATGTTAAGAGAGTTTGAACTGATGGTGGAGGACTGTATGAAAACCCTAAGTTCATATTAGGAAAAATTCATGGTGAAATTAATCCAAGAGTGGGAACATTTGGAACCAAAATCGATCCCATAGGAACAAAAGAAGTTGTATTATCAATTATATGTATAATGGAGAAATCAGGTAAGGACACTAGAGGGGGAGAATGAAACAGGTGGTGGAGGTCCTAGAACTCCAGTACAAAAGGAAAAATTCAAGGAGAAGGGTGTCAAGGAAGGTAGAAGGAAAGGGATAAGGAAAAAGAGAGAAACCATCCAAAATTTAGGTGAATATTTGATAAAATTAGGTCAAGGAGTGGAACTTACGGAGATGTTTTCCTCGCTTAAACACTTTACCCAATGAAGATGATCACCCTGGAACATTCATGGTATCAATAAAAATGGGAAAAAAAGGTATCTAATGATAGAATCAATAAGGAGAAACTTTCAATAGTCATTTTGTAAGAGAACATAGCGCCTGGAGGAAAGGCATAAGAGGCTATAGAGATATTTTTGAGGGGTTGTGAAACCATGTCGCTAGATGCAAGAGGCTACATAGGAGGTTGAGCAGTTACCTATAACCTACTAAAAGTTTCATTTCAAGACTAGGTGGCCTTCCCCAAAATGTTATTAGGGAGATTTTCTGATGTCACTAACTGAATATCATAATTACAATTTTGTAGTTAAGATTGTAATTTATTTTCTTGAAATTAAATAGATACTTCATCTCCATCTCGTTGCATACCAAAATGAATGGTGTTGATCAATGGTTTTATTTCATGAATAACCCCTTTGTTACAGGTTTATGATTGGAATATTTAAAGGTGCTTCTTAATTGGATAAACAAGAGATCGATAACTCCATTTATTTTAAATATGAATTGAAATCGATTATGTACCTTAATGATCCACTATAATTTCTTGTAACATTGTGTTTTGGCAACCAAGTATTTGAAAGAAATGCAATGATACCATTGAATCATTGTTTGGATTTGTAGTTTAGTTTTGCAATTCATTATAATTGTAATTAGTTATTAGTAGAAGCATTAGTCAATGTGCTTATGTTTGAATGATTTCTTGAGTTTGATTAAATTAATCTAAAGATAAAATAGTATCTTGTGTTTCAGTCTTTCAGATCTAAAATCATGTCAATTAGAATCTTGGTTTACTTAGTTTCTTTTGAAGCAATTGTAGAGTGGTGACACAGGTTAGTTTGAATGCTTATTTGATTTGTTTTATGCATCTGAGGAACTAGATTAGTTGAAGTCTTGTTTGTTCATTGCCTTAGTTTAAGATCATTTGAATAAGAGTGAATTTTATTGGTATCAAGATTTAGTATAAGCTTTCTATCATTTTAAATTAATCTTGATTGATTTAAGATTCTTGTATTTAGATTAGATAGATCTTAGTATTTAGATTGAGATTTCCATTACTTAGCTTGAAATTAATATCGTTTAAATAGTAATTTTCATTGCTTGGATTGTGATTAATAATGCTCAGATGTAGATTAGAGTTATTTGAATTTAATTTAAGATTGATTCAAATTGGTTGATTTAATTCAAGGTGGAGAGAGATGAGTGCTAGTTTACTTAATTGATAGAAGAGTGTGTACTTAACGATCATTAACAAGGAATTTATATGCTCTGATAGTTAACTGAGCCAAAAATGCAGTACAAATCGAAGCTTACGAGCCCGAGATTGAAAATTAAATATTAAGAGGTTTAATCGCTAATTAAAAATCTCAAAAATGGGGATTTTAAAACCATATATTGTATATAAAGGTCCTAGTATAGATTGACATATAGAAAAATGTTCATCGTAAGTCAAACATTCAATTGATTTAATATCGAGTAATCTTACAGGGCACTAAAAACAAAAATATCCCTAAGGAGAATATATTTCCATCAACTTGCAAAGAATCACGTGAGTTGTTGGTTGAGTTGGGGATTGAATATAATAAAATTCATTCATGTAAAAATTATTTAATTTTATATAGAGAGTAATATTAAGACAAGTTATAATTCCATGTATGCAGAGAGGAGATATTGTATAGATGTACAAGGATCTATAGTTCCAAAGAAGGTTTTACATCACATGCCAAGTATACCTAGATTTAAACAAATGTTTCATTGCAAGTAAATTGCACAATTGATGGATTAGCATGAAAATAACAAGAGTAAATATGGATTCGTGTGATTCCAATCGACTCCAAAGAAATGGAACATATAAAGGAAAAATGACCAAGAAAATTCAAAGATGAACCCTATAGTATTAGGTTTGGACTTGCAATTGATGGAGTGTTACCATTCTCTTTCTTGAGCTCAAATTATAGCATTTGTCTATTTAGATTGATAGTATACAATATTCCCCCATCGATGTGTTAGAAAGGAGCGCCTTATGATGATTCTCATTTTTCTAGGAAAACATCAAGTAAAAAAATAGATGTTTATATAGCGCCTTTTATTGATGAGATGCAACTGCTATGGAAAGGGATAAGAATGTGTGGCATATCATGTCCTCCATTAAATAGGAAATTCAGGTTGTATGGTGTGCTATGTTGGACTATTCATGGTTTCCTGGGACTTGGTGCTTTCTCTAATAAGATTAAATATTTACGTATTTACACTCATAATTTATTTTCATCCCAAATTCCATACTTAAGTTTATAATATTATTTTGATGTTAATAGCCTTTCTTATTGAATTATAGGGCTTCAAAAAAAGGGGATATTTTCATGTCCAAGATGTGTATAAAAAATTCAAAAGTGTTGTTCTAAATATCTACATAAATCTATTTATGCAAACACCGGGGATTTGTACCACCAAATTATAAGTTTATAAATCACCAAAAGACTCACTTTGATGGAAAAGTTGAAAATAGAGACCCTCCCCATGATTATGGATCTAGGTGATTGGCTTAATAAGTATGCAGATGCTAAATCC
The DNA here is from genome assembly GCA_034641835.2 of Pinus albicaulis. NCBI lineage: Eukaryota > Viridiplantae > Streptophyta > Pinopsida > Pinales > Pinaceae > Pinus > Pinus albicaulis. Next base: position 344,056,238 of record CM076574.1, on the reverse strand, counting down.
AAAGCTTGGGAGGACTTTTTTTTATCAGGATGACTCAATTGAAGAACTAGAACATGTTGTAGTTAATATGCCAGAAGGAATGAAAAGGAAATCCATATTTCATGAGCTTCTTACATTAGAGAAATTTGGATCTCCAAAATGGGCCTCCTATGGAATATTATAAAATAATATTGGAAATAATAAGATAATATTAGATTACATCATCAAATCTTAGAAGGGAAAAAGAAAAAACAATGTTTTCAACTTGTATTTTAAACTTATTTTCCTACCGTTTTTCTCAAATTTTGAACGAGATAACTCATTGAGTGCATAATTGAATTCCTCATCCAAGGATTACCCATGTTGCATACTTTGGATGGACCCTTCTACACGAAAAATGAGAAATACACGAAAAAAATTATTGCAATATCATTTTTCATGTGTTTCTCATTTTTCGTGTAGCAGATCCATCGAAAGTATGAAACATGGGTACTCATTGGATGATAAATTAAATTTTGCATCCAACGAGTCCTATTTCTTGAAATTTGAGTAAAAATATAGGGAGATAAGTTGAAAATACAAGTTGAAAAAGTAGTTTTCTTTATTTACTTTTTATTTTTTTATCTTTTTACTTTTTTACTCCAAAAAAGGTGAATCATCCCCCATGGCTGACATCATAATCTTGAATCATATTGGTTCTTATAAAATTGATTTAGGTTGTACATTTTTGTTTTTAGACCCATCTTAGACATCAAAATTTATCTGATGAATGGAACGATCTATTAATATCTCAATTATTCGATCTTTTTCACATCTTCAAAAATGTCCCAATTTATATTTTTTGATATATATCAGGAAAAGAGAAAGATACCTTCTCTTGAAGGAGATATATTTCTTTTCCGCATACCAAATTCGATAGACTCACATTTGTGGCCAACATAGCGAAAATGAATCATATGGAGAAGCTCCTGGATTTTGAAAAAAAGAAGATCTAGACCAACTAAAAAAAGTCATCCATTCAATGTGGACACCTACTGGCTTTGGGTCACCATTGGAAAAATATTTTTCAGTTGATTGCCATGTGACAGGATTTAAAACAAATGATTTTCATAATTTCATGAAGGTATTATCATCATTAAAATTTTACCAGTAACATTGTTTAAGTACAAAATATAAATTTGATATTCTGTTGTGTGAGATACATTACTAATGATATTTGAGAAATTAGGGGAGATGCAGAAAATCAATCATTTTAGGCTGCGAGTGCGACTGTCAAACCAAAGAGGAGGGTGAAATACAAGAGGAAGCGATGGAGTTTTTGAGGGATACAGGTAATACCAGAAGTAGATTGTCAATATTTCAACAATCTATCCATACTTATTGGACATTGAAATGTATACTGGTAAAAGCCATAGTTAGTGTTCTGGAAATTGGAGGGGATCCAAAATCTGCCTCTATTTTAGCTTAGATGAGAAGGGATATCCAAGAAATCCACCTTCTGCAACACCACTAGAACGTCTGCCTGGGCCACATAGAATGAAAACTGCAAGGCATGAATCACGTGGATATCCACGACTACAGTGTAAAGGACCCGACGCCTATCTAGTCATATGATGATTGAGTTTTGTGAAATCCTTTCCTTTTTTTTCTTTTTGATATGCATATTATGGGTATCATTTACTTTTTGAAGTTCTTGTATGTAATGGACAGTAAATTGGACATAGCAGACAGTATTAGGTTTAAACTTTATCAATTTTGGTTGGCCTATAACTCTTTAAGGTGGCCAACAGACCTAGCCACATGAAAAATTATAGCATTTGTCTAGTTATATTGATAGTATACAATATTCCCCCATCGATGTGTTAGAAAGGAGTGCCTTATGATGATTCCCATTGTTTTAGGAAAACATCAAGTAAACAAATAGATGTTTATATTGCGCCTTTTATTGATGAGATGCAACTACTATGGAAAGGCATAAGAATGTGTGACATATCATGTCCTCCATTAAATAGGGAATTCATGTTGTATGGTGTGCTATGTTGGACTATTCATCGTTTCCCAGGACTTGGTGCTTTCTCTAATAAGATTAAATATTTACGTATTTACACTCATAATTTATTTTCATCCCAGATTTCATACGTAAGTTTATACTATTATTTTGATGTTAATAGCCTTTCTTATTGAATTATAGGGATTCAAACAAAGGGGATATTTTCATGTCCAATATGTGTAGAAAAAATTGAAAAGTGTTGTTCTAAATATCTACATGAATCTATATATGCAAACATCGTGGATTTCTACCACCAAATTATAAGTTTATAAATCACCAGAAGACTCACTTTGATGGAAAGGTTGAAAATAGAGGCCCTCCCCATGATTATGGATCTAGATGATTGGCTTAAGAAGTATGAAGATTCTAAATCCAAAGCTTGGGAGGACTTTTTTTATCAAGATGATTCAATTGAAGAACTAGAACAAGTTGTAGTTAATATGCCAGAAGGAATGAAAAGGAAATCCATATTTCACGAGCTTCTTACATTAAAGAAATTTGGAGCTCTAAAATGGGCCTCCTAAGCAATATTATAAAATAATATTAGAAATAATAAGATAATATTAGATTACATCATCAAATCTTAGAAGGGAAAAAATAAAAAACAATATTTTCAACTTGTATTTTAAACTTATTTTCCTATGGTTTTACTCAAATTTTGAGCGGGAGAACTCATTGGGTGCATAATTTAATTCCTCATCCAAGGATTACCCATGTTGCATAATTTGGATGGACCCTTCTACACGAAAAATGAGAAATACACGAAAAAATGATTGCAATCTCATTTTTCATGTGTTTCTAATTTTTCGTGTAGCAGATCCATCGAAAGTATGCAACATTGGTACTCATTGGATGGTAAATTAAATTTTGCATCCAAAGAGTGCTATTTCTTTAAATTTGAGTAAAAATATAGGGAGATAAGTTGAAAATACAATTTGAAAAAGTAGTTTTTTTATTTACTTTTTTTTTTTATCTTTTTACTTTTTTACTCCAAAAAGGTGAATCATCCCCCATGGCTGACATCATAATCTTGAATCATATTGGTTCTCATAAAATTGATTTAGGTTGTACATTTTTGTTTTTAGACCCATTTTAGACATCAAAATTTCTCTAATGAATGGAACGATATATTAATATATCAATTATTCAATCTTTTGCACATCTTCAAAAATATCCCAATTTATATTTTTTGATATATATCGGGAAAAGAGAAGGACACCTTCTCTTCAAGGAGAGATATTTATCTTCCGCATACCAAATTATATAGACTCACATTTGTGCCCAACACATGGAAAATGAAACATATGCAGAAGCTCCATGGATTTTGAAAAAAAGAAGAGCTAGACCAACTAAAAAAAGTCATCCATTCAATGTGGACACCAATTGGCGATGGGTCACCATTGGAAAAATATTTTTCAGTTGATTGGCATGTGACAGGATTTAAAACAAATGGTTTTCATAATTTCATGAAGGTATTATCATCATTAAAATTTTACCAGTAACATTGTTTAAGTACAAAATATAAAGTTGATATTCTGTTGTGTGAGAAACATTACTAATGACCTTTGAGAAATTAGGGGAGATGAAAAACAGTACTAATGACCTTTGTGAAATTTGTGACCTTTGAGAAACATTGCATTATAGTCCAATATTAAGGCATGTATTTGACAATGAATTAGTGGATACTAAGAAAAACAATGATGGCCAAAAAAATGAGATAGAGGAATTAGAGAACATCAAAGAAATTGACATCCATGATGATGTTGAAGATGGTTATGGTCCGGCACAATAAGACAATAATCTAGAGTTAGATGATGTTATAGAGGACAAAAAAATGGATGGTATAGAATATGATGATCCAAATAAACCTGGTAACAATATAGATGGTCTATAGTTAAATTTCAATGATGATGAAGATGATGCAGGTCAATATCGGGATGATCATATTATTAAATACTTGAAAGAACATGTGGACATTGACAATCATACAATGGATGAAATTGTTGGAAACAATAATGTTAATGAGCAAGAATTATAAAATTTCAAAATTATTTGTAATCTATGTTTAAAAAATGATGAATTTTATGGCGCAAACTTTGAAATGCTTTAGTATTATTTGCGTCGATACAAATTACCTATCACAATATCCTCAAAGTGTTCAATATTTGGTATGAATTGTTGGAAGAAAAAAATAGGATTACCTGGATAAGAGTTAGCATGGTTAATGGTCATTTATTGTTTGATAATGGTTTAGAGGTGTTTTTAGCTTATTGGTTAGACTTGGGCTGAACTAGGATGAACAACCTATTGAATAAAAATACATTAAATATGAAATTGTTAAAAAATATAATTACATATATTTTATATGTAAAACAATGTAAATCCAAACCATTAGGCTAAATGTATGCAAATTTTGTTCATTAATTTATATTATAAAATAAATTGAAATATTTCACTAAACCTAAGAAATATTCTTGTCTATGTGCAAAATTAGAAAAATTTAATTGTATTAATGTTCTTTACGAGTAAAAAAGTACTCTCAAAATCGAATCATTCAATTTGGCCTTGTAATGAAGGTTGGGCATGCATTTCTGTCAAAGAAGCCAAAATTGCCTTACTTCACTAAACTGCAGGCCGAGGCTTCATTTCTTGGCCAATATGGTTGATTCAAATTGCATAATGTTTATTTACTAACTAAGTAAATAAATTATGTCTTTTGATTAATACTTTGGAACATTGGTGTTAGAGTTGATAATTTCTTGGGATTTGAAGCCTTATTTTTATATTATTTTTTCAGTCTTTATCTCGTGAGATAAGGATATGTGGATTATAAACATGGAAAATTTTAAGGGTGGAAAATTATTTTAAGGTTTAGAAACCTCGACAAATATTATTAGTACCTAATATGAAAACTATAAAATGTTCGGTGATATGTTTGCAAAAATATTCAAATTTCTAATAATTTCATATAGTCTATAAAAATTTGGTGATTTTTAAGGTAAAATAATTTTATACTATAAAATTTGGGCAAATAATTCTTAGTAAAAATGGAAATTGGCGAATAATTTTTTTGGAAAAAACATGGAAAACTAGCCCACCTGCGAATATTAGCCCCTAAAATTTTCCCTGATTATAAACCTGGTGATGTTGATATATATAGTATTATTATGTAGCTAATTTGTTTTGATGATTCTAAATTTGTATCTCATGTAAGCTTTATGCAATTTTCATATTAATAGAAGTTGAATTTTCCTTTGGAAAAAAAAGAGATTAAAGTCTCCCACTACAACAAAAGAATTAAAACCATGATCTAGAAGAATGGAGAAAAATTTCCAGGAAACCCACATCTCTGTCTGATTAATTGAGGTAGTTTCAATTCCCTAGGAATAAGACCATATTTTTTACTATTTTTGTTAAAAATTACACCTCCAGCTCCAGCAACCCCCAGATTTCCTTTTGAGTGATCTGAAAATGGAACTATTTGTTGGCTCGAGGGGTACTGAACCAGGTTCGGATGTTCAAGGTTTGCCAACAAACCCCTATACTACTGGCCCTTTTGGTAGTGACCTGATTGCATAGGCCAAAGTCTCACCCAAAGTAGTATGGGTGGGTGCTGGAACCAGGTTTCCGCACCCTGGGAGAGGGTAGGTAAGTCAAGCAGAGATGCGTTCACCCTAATTGTGACTCGATCCGGTATCACAGAGCCTAGATTCCCTTTGCATCCACATGTGTAACAAAAATATTACTCATAGAAATCAACAGATCAAGAATTCATATAACAATACACAACTATTTCAGATATTCTTGTATGAAGCAAGTAGAACAAACCTAGATCGTAGCATAAATAAGTACACAAGTGTGTTCGCAACTTAAACTAATAACACAGTAGAATATACTAAGTAATCAAGATGTCACAGATTCATATCACAGTAATTCCAGTGGATTCATATAGGCAACAATACTTCCGCATTCATTAATCTTTTTGATCTACTTACAAAACCCCAAAAACCCAACCTGCGCACACAACAGCAGGGTCCACACACAGCAGGATAGAGGCCCTTCATGCACATAGAAGCAGGAGTCCTTACCCAAAAACCCTAACTAGATCTATCAATTCACACTTAGCAGCAATCTCTTATCATTCTTAGCTTGTCCTACAACTCAAAATGGTTCAACTACTTATACTATTTTAGCCTATGCATCCAATGGTCTGCAAATCGTGGTTTGCAGACTCTTGGTCTACCCTTGACTCATTTACAATGCTTTAGGGGTTTTGACCCACTCGAAAACTCCTGCGTTAGACTAAATATAATAAAAAATATGCAAAATGGACTAGTTTCGCAGCTTTATAGGAGATCCTGTTCCAACAGTCCCCCAACACAATCTTGTGACTCATCCCAAGTCACTGAAATGGTGGGGTCTCCACTTGTGCGTGTAGTGTGTTGACGGTGGTGACTAGTGGGGGTAGTACTTCTTGGCTCTGAGCAGTAGCATTCTGCGCAATATCCATGAGCTTCTGGGATGTCGGTCCTTTAGTCGTCGCGATGACACTTTCTAGTGTCTGATTCAGTCGCTTGACTACAACATCGGTATCCTGTGATAGCTGGAGGATTATGTCAGCCCAAGGCTTTAATTGTTCTGCGATGGCATGCTTCTTGTGCTGGAGTTCCTCAATTTCATCCTAGAGCGAATTTCTAGTCCTTAAGTGTGCCAGACACTGAGCAAGGACTAAAGAGGGCAATGTAGCTTCGACTTGATCGAAAGCTTCTTCCTTCTGCCACAAGTTCTAATTGATTCTCTAGAGGACCAGATTGCGCTAGATCTTGGTCCAAAGCTTCATGGCATCTTCGAGTAACCGGGCACCCTAAGAAATCTGACCTATAATGGTGTTAGTGGCCTCAGTTACTAGCGCAACATGTTGGGCTTGTACCTCCGGAGGTGTTTCTGGCTGTAGCTTGCCCTGTAAGTTGGTGATTTGTTGCTCCAGCTATGTTTTCTATCCTAGACACCTTCAATGCTGCAATCAACCCTTCAATTTTAGCCCAGGGGGTGGCTGTAGCCAGGATCTCCTCTGTAACCTCTATACAGAGCTGGTGGATCAATGTTTCGAGCTCTACTTGATGTGCTACAGTGCGGAGTACTTTGGCGTTCTGCTGCGCGAGGGTCTACTCAGCTACCCCTATTTTTTGGTGCACCTGCTGGTCCCGATGGGGAATCTCCTGGAATATAGTGGTGTGGAGGCCCTGTAATGCATCGTGGGTCAGCGTGGCTAGATTCAACTGAACCCCTACATATGTATGGAGTTGGACTGGTGGACTGATCACTAGGGTAGCGCTAGGTATAGCGCAGAGATGTCTTTCTTTTATGGCGAGCACTGTATGGCTGGGTACCAAGGGAGGCCATTCCTGAGTCACGCTGGCCTGTAGTGTGTCTATATTTAACTGTAGGGTGCAGAGCTCAGCTTGGAGGGTGTCAATGGTAGCCTTCTGGTGTTCCTCCAGGGCTACCCACTTATCTTCTGTGGCCATTGTGACGACGTCCGCTCTTTTTTCGAGGTCCTCGTCGGTCAAAGTGACCGTCACATCCTATTCTCCCCATTTTTCACACTGCTTCTTTCGAGACCCCTTGTCAGGCTCGCATGTTCACTTTGTTCCTCTGAGGTTTACTGTTGGTGGCAGATCTACCTGGATTTTGGCCTTGGTGGTTTTCGGCGGTGCATGCTTCATCATGGCTATGTCCAAGCTTTGCTTGCTTGGTCCTGCAATCTCCTTGGTGGGGGTTTTGAAGCCTGTCTTCCAGGTAGGAGACCATAGTTTGACCACCTGGTCAGTGTCCTCATCTGCTACCATATACAGGAGGGGCATCCAGGTTTTATTCTTAAGACCATGGATCTGTATGTTGTGCATCGTAACTTGGAATGCTACAATAATTTTGTACTTGTTGTACACTATTGGGGACAACTATGGTTGAGAGTTGATGGCTGCGACCAAGCTGCTCTGGAATAGGACCCAAAAAACTTGGTTATCTTCCATGCGTTGTGCATCCTTGGACTCCCATATATGGGTGAAGCGAGCCCCTTCACACATTTCTGGAGTGATCTCGGGGAGGACCGACTCCTCAAGGGCCTCCCATGCAACCAGTTAAGGAGCAGTAGCCAAGAATAGAAAAAGGCCTTTCCTTGTTTCTGAGATTCGTGGACGTTGGTTAGGAATTCATCACACAAATATTGAGCCCAATTAAGGCAGACCCCCTTTGTACACTAGCCTGCTAATCAAACAACATAGGTAGGGACGGTTGCGACCTAGCACTTCCGCATTAGCTTGCAGGCTAATAGCATGGTACCCATATGCGTAGCACGGTCGCTAACGGATTTGATGATAAAGCCCTAGGTATTTCGCTCCACCTTGTACTTTTGGCACACATATTCAGCGGTCCCACCTTCATATTTATTTCCCACCCATTCCAGAGGGTGCGGCCCCTGCATGGGAAGGCCCATAATCCGGTGAATTAGTGCAACATCAATGGGGAATTGGTCCTAAATCCATAAGCATCCCTTGTGAATCAAGGTGAGCAGCTATCGAGCCAGCCAGTCTGTGACATTATAATGGCCAAAATGGGGCATCCGCAGTAGATTCAAGAGCCTGAATCCAGCCAATCCACATACCCAGCGCTGGGGAACGACGGTGATCCCATCATTTTCATAAAATGTGTCAAATTATAGTGCAGGGGCTAGCTCTGGGAAGGCTTCATAATTCGCCAAGTCGTGATCATCTAATTTAACTTCGTGGAGCCATCCGCAAGGGTCACCAGTGACTGGGACTTTTCCCGGGGTTAGCGCCCAAGGTTAGCGGTGTTTTCAGGAAAGTGATCAAACCATCCAACTTTTTGGGCATGCACGTGGAAGGCTGGCGCGGGCGGATGAAGGGGGGCAACCAATTGATCGGATTGGCGGGCAGGGCTTCCTCCTGTGCATCCTGATCCTGAAGTGGTGTTCGTGGGTATTTAGCATGCCTCGGGGAAGTCCTATGTGTTCCTGCAACCCACTTTGCCACTTTCAGGGACTTCCCCGAGCCCTGGGCTTTCTCTTTTCCCTTCTTTGTGACTAGCGTAGTGGGCACTTCTTCATCCTCAGCCCCAATCTCCACTACGTCCTCACTTTGAAGCTCTGTTGGTACTGAAGGTTCAGCAGGGTTCGTGGTCGTCATCCTAGCGCGGAAAAGGAATCCCAGCTCTAGATGGCTACAGTCAGAATGAGTGGGTTGATCAGACATGAAAGGGATAGGGCAGACCAGGAGAATCGTAGAGCTCAAGTTCGCATGAGACAAAGCTAAGAAGTATAGTTTATGCAAGGGAGGTGGGTTTCTTATCTACGATACCCTGTCCTTCTTATAGCTCTTGTGGTCACTCAACAGTAGGGTAAACTTCACCTGGAACTTACCATCAGACAAACGGTCAAAGGTCCCCAAAATCCGCCTCATTAATTGCCAAGGGGGTGTGCCTTTCAAAGGTAACTTCTGCTCTCCATCATTTTTTAGAGTGCCAACGGCTAGTTTTCACATCTCCGGTGTGCTCAACGTTCCTACTACCAGGGAAAATTTTAATGATGGGAAATTATCTCAAAGTTTAAAACATTGGCGAATGTCACTAATCCCTAATATGAAAACTATAAAATATTTATTGACATATTTGTAAAATTATTCAAATTTATAATGATTTTATATATAGTCTTTATATAATGTTGGTGATTTTTAAGGTAAAATAATTGCATATTGTAAAATTTGGGCGAATCCTTTTTAGAAAAAATGGAAATTGGCGAGTTTTTTTTTTGGAAAAACCATGGAAAATTAGCCCACCTGCAAATATTAGCCCCTAAAATTTTCCATTCCTACTACGCTTGGGTCAACTACTTGGGTCTTCTGGGCATCCTCCCTTAACACAGACTTGTTCCTAAGGTACTTCTCAACCAAAGACATGTTTTTCCAACAGGTGTCCTTCCATGCAACCAGACATTTACAGGGATATCCTGATCCAAAGAATGTCTTGAACTGAACGTTGGTTGGGGCTTAAAATCGCATGATCATCATATCCTGAAATTCCTCCCAAGCCTGGAATGCCTCCCCATACGTCACCCACCAGTGCACAGGTATTCCACGCATGGCTAGCTTAAGGGCCCATAGCCTTCATCCCTTGGGAACCTCTTCTTCGAACGCTCGTAAAAAAACCTTAATGCTGTCAGAACCATAAAATTAGGGTAGGTCTCTTACCTCTGAGGAAATGCAGCGGAAGTCCCTTGTGACCCGAAGACATCGCAGCACTGAGACATCATGCAACCATTTTTTCCAATTCTCCATCTCCCCATCAGAGTCAAATAATCATTCAATGTCATTTTCCCAGTAGAGTATGCCTTCCGCCATGGGGTTGGTCCAATCCTCATCCCACGCAGTCAACTTGTAAATGTGGTCCATATCCTCTTCATCATGCACTGGCTTTGTATATCGTTCACCTTCCGCAGGATCTAATGGTACTATCACCCTTGTGTCATTATTCTCAAACACCATGCTTCTCTTCTTGAGGTTGATGATACCATCAATATCTATGGCCCAGTCCAATCCCAAGAGCACAGGGTAGGGGTCCGCATCTTCTACAATTTCTATCACTTCAAAGTCTACTTGGGCTTTTACTCCTGCGATATCCACCGTAATTTTAGACAACCTTCCTAGCAAGATGATTTTCTATTGATTTTCCATGCACAGCTGAATCATGGACCATTCCAACTTAGGCTCTCCCATTCATTGCCAAGTCTGATTAGGTAGCACGTTCACATCTGACCCTACGTCCAAAATAACATGGCTCATTTCATTGTCACCGATCTGTGCAGACAACCACATTTCTCTTCCGGTGCATTTCTTATACCTGTATATCTTGTGCACATCCTTGACTTCTGGGGTTAGATTGGGTCGTGTTGCGCAGCTATATATTAATGCTTGAAGTTTCTCCATAGCCTTTGGGTTGTGCAGTAGTTTCATACATGCCTACAAAAAGGGCTCAACCTCCTCATCTGCCTTGAGGTTCGCAGGTGGCCGAGCAGTAGTTGCCTCTGTCTCAACAAAGTCCTTGTGAGTTGTGATAAATGTTTCTTCCCCCATTTTTAGGTCCAGGCCTTCTTGTTTGATAGCAGCTTGACTGATCAAAGGTTCCATCATAGCCTCCTCCTCAGGCCCCCTGGTGGCCATCCCACTGCGTGTCACCACATTCACATTCGGATCTTTTTTTCGCAGTTCAGCCTTAACTCTCTGCACATTCTACATAGGTGCCGACTACTTTTCCTGCATTTTTGATATCAATATCAAGAAATCTTCAATCACATGGCCCAGCTATCTATAATATCGGCTGGATTGCCTAGTGGGGTTCGGAAAGTCCCTTGCAAAGTGTCCTGGTTCTCCACAGTTATAGCAAATTAGCTGACCTCATCCCCGTCCTGCACTTCCACCGCATCCTCCTCCCCTGCCCCTTGATCGGGAACCACCTATACCTATGGGGATCCTTGGTGACGCAGGGTCTGATTGTACTCTGTATAAGTTTCCTCGATCAATCATCAAATCATATGTCTGAAATTTATGTTCGTCATGTCCCACCAATCTATAGAACCTACACCATTGTTGCTTTACCTCTAGAACGTATGCAACAAGGTGAGGACAGTGGTTAGTATCATGCAGCCCTGTGACGTGACAATCATCGCACCAAAGCGCTGGCCCACTAGGTCCTGCAACTTCCCTAGGGCACAATGGGCTAGGTCCCTCGGCCTGCACATAATATTCTAATAGAGGGCAATTATTCTTGGTATGGTCATTCACCCGGCATCGTATGCACCATCTTTCAAGGCTAGCCTTTGCCCCTCATTCCTTTCGTAGGTTCTGGATCTCTACATGCATCGCTTCCAGCTGTCCCTGGATCTATTGGATGCCCAGCTAAGTCTCGTCCCGAGGTGCAGCTTCTAACTTCATGGCACCTTCCAAGGCCTTCTCCTGCGATTCAAAATTTTGGTGCCCCATAGGTACATGCAAGTGAGGCAGCAACATATCAATAAACCATTCCATGTGTTGTCTGTCATCATATTGGAATCCCCCTTCTCTGATCACCTTCTTTATTTTTTGATTGGCCTCCCACACAGATTCAGAAGGTCCTTGCTTGAAATCCTTTAGATCAACCACGATTTGGGAGTAGGACTTAGGTTTTTTGAGCTGTTTTTTCAATGCATTCTTAATCTCTTCAATGGGTGCATTTTCGTTTTGGCCGATGTATCCCATGTACCAGTCCAAAGCTCTTCCTTAGAAATCAAGGGACAGTTGTGCCCTTTTCACCACATCATTGGCCACATTCTGCGCAGTCCATACCGATTTTGCGACAAACCAAAAATGATCCATGTCTTCATCCCCCACACCCTTAAAGGTTGGAAATTTCATGTCCGCATCCATGTCGTCTTCCAGTAGCGGAGGGGTCGGTGAATTCTTACCTCTAGCCTGATTTGAAAGTGGTGTCGTTGGAGGACTCTATGAAGCTGCTTCCCTTACTGGATTGTAGACCAATATATCTCCCTCTATGTTGGCCCTATAGTACTTGCCACTCCACATTGTTCTCTCGTCCAAATCAGAGGTCATTCACTCGGTATGGCTACATAGAATACTCTTTTTCGCATAATAATATCTTGATCAACAATGGCAACGTCTTTAGAAACTTACCTTGGAACCCCGTGAAGAATCTTCACTCTACTTTAGAGTAGGAGACAAACTGATCAATGGAAAATTATTTCACAAATCCCCTTAACACGCTATCCACCCAATGGCCCACTGTGTGAGTGATGGTGTTATCAGTCTTTTCTAGCTGCTAGATTAGTTCAAGGGTCCACTCTGTGATCTTCTCATCCTTCCAACACTTCTGGAACTCTACCATTCTTGCGAGCCACTCTTGGAGCTCGATCGCAATCGTTACAAAGAAGATCTCATAGATCTCTGTGAAAATGTACTTATTCTGCCACTCTTCGGTGGTCAAACTCTTACTCCAGTTTTATTTTATGGCAAATTCTTGAACTTGTTGTTCAAACCATTCATCAATTTCCTTTCTCTCTGATTTCCAGGACTGCCTTGGCATTACCCGATCCCTCTCTCAAAATTCTCTAGGTCCCCACAATAGAACCATTTGTTGGCTCGAGGGGTCCTGACCCAGGTTCAAATGTTCAAGGTTTTCCAACAAACCCCTATACTACTGGCCCTTTCGGTAGTGACCTGCTTGCACAGGCCAAAGTCTCACCTGAAGTAGTATCGGTGGGTGCTAGAACCAGGTTTCCGCGCCCTAGGAGAGGGTAGGTAAGTCAAGAAAAGCTACGTTCACCCTGATTGTGACTCGATCCGGTATCACAGAGCCTATATTCCCTTTTCATCCACATGTGTAACAGCAATATTACTCACAGAAATCAACAAATCAAGAATTCATATAACAATACACAGCTATTTCAGATATTCTTGTATGAAGTAAGTAGAATAAATCCAGATCGCAGCATAAATAAGTACACAAGCATGTTTGCAACTTAAACCAATAACACAACAACATATAGTAATTAATCAAGATGTCACAGATTCATATCACAGTAATTCCAGTGGATTCAGATAGGCAACAATACTTCTGCATTCATTAATCTTTCCGATCTACTTACAAAACCCCAAAAACCCAACCTATGCACACAGCAGTAGGGTCCGCACATAGCAGGATAGAGGCCCTCCGCGCACACAGTAGCAGGATTCCTTACCCAAAAACGTTGACCAGATCTATCGATTCACACTTAGCAGCAATCTCTTATCATTCTTAGCTTGTCCTACAACTCAAAAAAGTTCAACTACTTATACTATTTTAGCCTATGCATCCAATGGTCTGCAAACTGTGGTTTGTGGACTGTTGGTCTACCCTTGACCCATTTACAATGCTTTAGGGGCTTTGGCCCACCCCAAAACCCCTTTGTTAGACTAAATATAATAAAAAATATACAAAATGGACTAGTTTTGTAGCTTTGTAGGAGACCCTGTTCCAACACTATTTGTAAATGTTGTGCAAAGTATCCATTTCCATTTAATTAAGTGTGCAAAGTATTCTCCATGTCTTGCAGGTTAAACAAAATGTTTTTGGTAATTGTTTTGGAGTTTTTTTGTGAGAAAATGTTAATTAAGTTTACTATTTAACATATTATATCAGAAATACACAGCAAGAAAAATTCACCATAGCATAACATAACAAACTGATGAGGCAGTTCACCCCTCCTTCGCTACATCTGTCGGGTCCAAGGCTCCCAATGGGTATGTCCTTGCTTTATTATGTTTCTCAAAATGGTTATATGGTGAAATATATACCTAAACAGGAAACACCAGCTGTGAAATTGACTTTAGAAGACAGAAATAAGCTAAAAATGGCTTTTGTTTCACCTCAAATAGTGAAATACAACCCAATAGAGCTCCATCTCCCTGATGGCCTTGGTGGCCCTTTTCTCTTCCGTGAAGAAAAAATGGTTGAAGAACACCTCTGTTCACTCTGCAACCTGTCCCAAACACTCCATAATGCTGAAGAAAGCCAAAGTTGACTAAAATTTCCTCTTGTTTGTGTTAGGGTTCTATAATAATAGGGTTCATAAAATTTTGAATTGACTTTGATAGTCTTGTAAATATGTACATGCCTTGCTTTCTACAAGTTGTTTTCCCATATTTTGAAAAAATGAAAAATAATAAAAATTCAAAAAGAGGATAAAAGTCCTAAAAGAAAAAACAAAGGACTTAAAAAAATATAGACCCCAAAAGAAAAAGAAATAAAATAAGACCCGAAAGTGAGCAATTCCAAATGCCACTACTTTTACTTTACTGCAAGAATAATGATTATGTGCAGAGTGTCAATAAATTCCATAATCCATGATCAGTTAAACAACTTAATATTAAATTTTCATGCTTTCAATTTGATGTTTTAGATAGTGAATCAATATTTGTCAAAGTATTGGTGAAGGAAATATAAAGATAAGAAATGATTGATTTTATACTATACTTAGAGATAATATGTATTTTTTTTATTACACTACCCTTTCATATTAACCTTTAACATACTTTATTAAATCCCTAAGAAACACCCTCCCATATTTATTAATTTCCTTATATATAAATACCCCAAAAAAACCCATTATTATAAACGTTTTGACCAAAGTCTATTATCCCATGTGCACCAATAAAAACCCCAAATTATAAACCCTTTGGTCTAAAAACTAGCATTATTGAAATATCTCGCCCCTATGGTTTGAAAACTGTAAAAGGTTTAAAAAACTATATAATATATATTAAGCCGCCTGATATGTTTTATTAAAACAATTTGCAAAGTTTTTAAATAAGAAACATTAACCTGCCTATACCATTATTAAAACATTTCATATATGTTTTAAACCATATATCCCCCGGCACATATTAAACCCTTCTGCCTAAGCAAAAGCCCGGTCCCACCTTTTTATTTTCAATGCAACTTCCGAAGCGATCTCAGCCCTTTGCTTTAAACTTCTAGATCTGACGGACAAAGGATGATATCGCATAGAAAAGATGCAAGACAGCCTGAAAGCCAAATCCACGCGAAATGGGTGGTTTCACCCATTTCTCTCCCATCCACGTGTCCTTCCCTCATTCGATCACATTCGTTGAGGTTAAAATAGCTTACCACTTGAAGCCTAAGCGATAACCACTCACATTTTTCGTCCATTTGCATTCTGAAACCGCCTCCCGCCGGACAAGACTTGCATTCAATGCAAATCGATACATTTTAATAAAAACTTTTATTAATACGTTTATTCGTTTATCTTTCACACTTAACCTCTGTATTGTTTCCCCGACTGTATAAACCAGTTAAAGCCAGTTTCTGCCATTTTTTATGCCCAAAACCTGCGAAATCTTTCCCTAAAACTCCTGAAGACTATTGAGGAGTTGAGCATTGCTCCAAGCAAATTGCTGAATCCATCAAATTCAACCAGAAGCTATAAAAACCTTTCTAGAAGCCGATACCTGCATCAAAACAGGCATTTTTCTCAGAATTCAACCTGCAACCAAATTGAAGAAACCTTTTTAAAGAAAGAGAAGCATTTTTAAGTTAAATTGATTAATTCAATTGCCAAAAAAGTCCCAAAAATAGGCCAAACTCTGGAAAAATTTTCCCAGACACCCTATTTTTCTACCGTGCATTTTTTCAAGGAAATTTATCAATTTTCCACAGTTTAAAAGTCCATTTCAAGCTCTGAAATAAGCCATACATACTTTGCAGGTGCCCCAATATTCTGTAATCCTTTTCAACAGATTTTTAGCTCATTTTTCAGTCAAAAAACTTAGAAAACCCCTGTTTTCTTTTTTATACTAGTTTTAAAGCCTCTGAAATTCTTTGACAAAATTAATTGGGCAGAAAACCCAAAAAGAGACACTATTTTTCCAAATTTTCCCAATTAAGCCTCTACTATAATAAAATTACCTCTACAAACTTTTTAAACTTGCAGAAGCAAATCAATATGCCTAAAAAAAAGAGTTTAAGTAAGCCTGAAGGTTCTGAAGCTCCCAAACCTATTCCATCCATGATTCCAAATACTGCAATTGTGGCCAATCCATTACAACCCCCAAGTGTTGATATTGAACACATTCCCCTAGCTGATATTGACTACAAAACAGTTGATCCCATAGTTGAATTCAATCTGTTAGATATCCATAATTGGTGTTTTGAGAAGTCTTTAGATGATCATGAAGAAGTTCATATTTGGGAATCCAATCTACCCAAATATGTAGTCCCTCTGACTCACCCTTGTCAAGAAATTATCAGATTATGTCACCAGTACTATATTCCTGAACAAAGAGCTATTATGAATGCAAATAAAGAGGTCCTATTTACCATCACTGCAGATTCAATAAACCAAATGTTGCAGCTTCAATCAGACCCCCAAGTAGTCCCTTTGTCTATTGAGGCCCTCACCAAACTATACATTGGCTTATATTTTCCTAAAAGGTTCATGATTTTTCAGAATTTTATGCCCTTGCATGTTTAAATTCCCAAGTTAAATCCTCCATATTCAACTGCCAAATTCCCTGAAGGTTCAAGGCATGTAATCTCCATGATTTCCTTCATCCTTGGGTATTTCATTGATAAGCACACTCATGAGTCTATCTTGGGATTTTTGTCC
The DNA here is from genome assembly GCA_034641835.2 of Pinus albicaulis. Lineage (NCBI taxonomy): Eukaryota > Viridiplantae > Streptophyta > Pinopsida > Pinales > Pinaceae > Pinus > Pinus albicaulis. The sequence goes on along the minus strand of CM076574.1, from coordinate 344,038,980 downwards.
ACCTTTTCTTCAGGTCAACCCCCTTCAGTTATCTTTGACTATTCTGGTTTCATTGTTGATAGTATTCACTATCAATTGACTAATTTACAACTAGAAGGAGTATTCAGATATACCTCCTATATTTTCCACATGTTTCTTTTCTTCCAATCAGAAATCTTTCCAATTTCACTTCAAAAGCTGGATATAGAAGGAAAACCTCTGTCTATTATCTTTTGGACATCCATACCCAGAAAAGAAGGCACATATTTCAGTTATTTAGAGTTTGTAGATTTGTTTTTACATCCAGTAACCACCATGTTGACCAAAACATAGCAGCCTAGAATAAGTGAGGAAATGAAGAAAATATTGCAGCTATCAGAACAATTCAAAGTTGGTGACTGGTATTTTTATGAGAAATTCATTGAAATTAGAGTTTTTAGGTCAAGCTTGTTTCCTTGCAGGTTACCCAAACATCCATCAATGAGGATCTTTGCCTTGGAGTACATCAGGCAGATCCTAAATTCTAATTATATTAACTTCATGGCAGCCAAGAAGAAGACCCAATTCAAACTTAAAAATCAAAATGGGTTATTCATATGTAATCACAGAGATACAGAAAAGGAAGCAGCAAATCAAGTACTGGAATATAAATTTGAGGAAAGTTTTCCATGAATATAAATTGACACCCTTTATCCATGAATCAAAACCAGAGGTAGAGAAATTTTATAATCAAATTTAGTGGGTTGAAAATACTTTAACAGAGCAGTAAACCAAAGGAATACTAGTCACACTTTGCAAATTTCCAAACAGACAAAGACATCCACTAAGAGAATCAGAGTAGAGGGAACTTATACTGCAGAGACTACAATAGAAAAAAAGTTCGAGATCATTCACAACAAAAGGCCAAAATTAGATACAACATCTAAAGGTAAATTAACAATATATGTTGAAGAAACAGAGCCCTTGAATACCAACACTTATTTACCAGAGACAAATGTCGCTACTATAGTTATCAGTGAGCCAAATTAAAATGAATAACAATTGAATAATGAAGATACACAGATGATGGAAAGGCATCAAAGTATGGAGGCTTCTTCCTCACATTCAGCTGAGGAAAATGATTTGGATATTAAGGAGAAATACAAGCAAATCAAGTTGAAGAATGAGGAAATAAAAACTGAAATATACTCTCAGTTCTTAAAGTAGAAACCAGGTAATAAAAATAGATTCCTATCAACATTTGATTATTCAACTAAAAAACTAATTATGTCAGTATTACAACCCACAGTATTAGTGCCAAAACCAGTTGCTGACTATAAGAAGGTTGATATGGAAGTAGCTACAGACAAAATCCATGAATTATATCAAATTTAGTTTCATAGGAAAACCTTAGAGATGTTGTATTCCATAGTCACAACAAAAGATATGAATTATCAGAAGCTTCAAAAAACCATCTCTAATATGCAAGATCAAATGAAGATGGATAAAGCTTCATTATATGCAAAGGATATAAGGATAAAAGCCTTAGAATATTTATTATTACAGGTAGGATATGATCCTACAAACATCAAAGCAGCAGAAGCATTGGTAAAGAAGAAAAATGAGGATATAGTTGCCTTGAGGAAACATCTCAAACTTCCTCAAAGTGAGCATCCTCGGACAAATTAATTCTTACAAGATCAAAAGGAAAAAGATGAAATGATGAGTTTAATACTTCAACTAATAGCTCAGATTAAAGAAATGGAAGTACAGATGGACCAAATTGTCCAAGAAAAGGAGACAATAAAAGAACCAGTGATTCCTACAGTCATCCCAGTCATCACTACAACAGTGCCTTCAACTTTAGGAGAAAATTTGGCACCCAAAGAACCACTGGCCACTGCAGTGGCAATGACTTCGTCAACAACTTCAGCTACTGAATCCTCTACCATAGCAGTGCAACCTACAAATGAAAGCATTCAACTAGTGAAAGCAATGGAAGAAGTGTCCTTGAAGACAAATGAAACTAACAGGTTGAAAAATATGATTGAAAATATTTTGAAAACAAATAAATCAACTCAGATAAATGCCAATATATTGAGTGAAGAGGTAAAAAAGTTACAAAAAGAATTAACTCTCAAAGATTAGATATCATACATAAAAAATTACCTATGGAATAATGTAATTGAAGCCATCCATGATGTATGGCGTTCAATTCAGGTAATTTTTTAGCAAAGAGAGTTATTATTGGCAGCCCAAGTAGAAATCCAAAAGACATAAGATGAATTGACTGATAAACCAGAACAGGTTGTAAGATTAATCAATTTCATCAACAGTAAGAATAGACATGAATTGGAAGAATTAAAAATCAATGAAAGGACAGCAACTATCCTAGAAATTAGGAAATTTACCACCAAAAGAAATTTGATGAGGCAGCTCGAAGAAAAATGTGAAGGTATAAATACTGCTATAACCAGATTCATGGTTAAGTTCACCAATTTAAGGAAAAACGAACTTCCTGATATCATGGTTATTAATGATAAGTTAATGCCTCAAAATGATTATGACAAGAAGATAAGAGAATATGCCAAGGAGTAGGTGAATAAGCCAACATGTCAAGGCATTCCCACAGGAAAAGTATTGTTGAAAAGTTTTGAAGATTTTTATTTATTTGCAATATGAGATCAAACACCTTTTTTTCATTAAGCCAACCTTTGCTAGGTATACTGAAGTTGATGAGAATTTTAGGAAACTAAAAATTATAAAAATTCATAAAAATGAGGATTGGAGATCATTGACTGATTTTTTATGAAGAATGAAAGACAAACAAATGAAAAAGAAAAAAATATGTTTGCTAATTTCACTATCAAAACAGATTTTGCAATAGTAAAGCAGTTTGATTAAAAGTTAAAGAGTATCCTAAATAAAAAAGTATCAGTAAGAAAGAGTATCAGTGAGAAAGAGTATCAGTGAAGGCAGGCTTAGATTCTAAAAAATATCTAAAGAGCCAGCAAAGAGGGCACATAAGTAGCCAGCTGCTTCTTATCCTAAAACAGTTTCTCTTTCTTCTGAATAAAATAGGACACCTTGCTGATTTGTTAAGCAGTTGTCACTATTATTGTTGTAAGATATTTTATTTTCCTAATTTAATTCCTAGAAGTCATCTAGGATATTTTGTAAAACATTATATATAAATACTTCACTCTTTTGAAGTATTTTGTGTGGAATAAAATTGATGTAGATTACTATAGATATTTTGTTGACTTGAAGGCTTTGGATTTCAATTTTGAGTAGCAAACTGGATCAACTATTTGGCATTATATTTCAGGATCCTTGTGATAAGCTATCTGGAGTGAGGTACTCTCTAAAACTTGTCATTTTTATTCTTCTTTGTTACATAAATACATCTGTGTTTTAATTCTAAATCTAAATATATAACTAGGAGTATTACTACAGGACATGTTAATAGCACCTTGTTTTTAACTAGTTATCATTTCTTTGTTTTCTTTTGATTTATGGTGTAGGGAACCCTTAATTGCTGCCTCTCTCATTTGACCTCTATCTACTACTTCCATTTTCCGGATCAAAGGATCCTTAAGTGCCCTTTATCCCGATCATACCATCTCAAAAACCAATTTTCCAAGTTCTCCAAGGGTTATTTATCTTTCCCTGAAGACATTTGACCTTTTAGGCCTTGGTCCTAGTTTTTTTAGCTTGAATTAGACTCCATAGCCCAATGGGCAAGTAGATTTCCCTCTATCTATCCCTCCAAGTGAAATTTTCCCACCAAATCCAACAAAACCAAACCAAAACTGCACTTTCATAGCTAGCCTAATATTCACAAATTAAAACAAAGTTAAACTTTAAAGAGTGAGCCCTCTCTGAACCCTAGGAAGGCTAGATCCTAGAGTTTGAAGTAGGTTTGTGGTTACCTCTATTATTCTTTGACTAAAAACCAAAATCCCACAACTTAAGAATTTACTAGACTGCTAACATACTGGCAACCATACTAGGGATGCTAACCAATCCTCAGTCATAAAATTAGTCTTAAAGGAATCATTCAATTCATCATTTTAATTTAATATTATTTTTATAGGTTGTGAGTATTGAAAAATTGTAATTCTGGCTTCTAGGAAAGCCTAATATACCAGGTCTAACCCAGATTTGAAGCCTGCTATTATAGTAGATAACCTAGACCGAATTGGTAAAAGGAAAAACCAAACAGAAAACTTAGAGGCTGAAATCTCATTAATAAGAGTCAATTCATTACCAAGAGAATTAGTAAGTCTGCAAGATATTGATTTTGATCTGAAATTTGAGCATTCCTTATTTAAAATTAAATCTGAAATTGATTTGAAAACTGTTGTTTTAGACCCTTCTTTTATTTCATTTATAAATGAAAAATAGAAATCTATTGCAGTAAGTTCTAAATCTAAGAAAGCTGAATATCAGATTAAAGTTGAAGAAATTAATGTTACTATTCTAAAGGATATTGATGAAGCTATTGAATTAGCTCATTTTTTGACTTATGTAAACAGACCTCCAGTTTCTCAATTACACACCACAATAATTCCAGCTAGAGATTCATCTCTTTATGCTATTACATCATTCATAAATTCTACTACCATCTCATCTACAGATCCATTTATCCATAGGTTACCTCTACAACCTAGAGTATTATTTCCACCAATCACTTCATCCACTATATCCATCAATTCACCTTTTGATTTCTTAAATACATCATCCTCATTTCCTAGCACTTAAAATACAATCTTTAGTTCATCTACTATCATTTCCAGCACAGCTCCAAGCAGTTCTACCTTACCTCCTAGCCAAGCTAAGCTTCAAGCTATGGCTGCTATATATGCTCCCCTGGTCTTACCACAAAAACTTCATTACATGCCACAGGACTATCAAAATAAAATACTACTGTTTGATGGCACTACCAAATATACTGCTCAACAACATATTACTAAAATGACAGACTTCTTTGAAATTTATGAAATTGATGACTCAGATGTTCAAATGAGACTGTTTGCACAAACATTAACAGTTGAAGTTAAGAAGTGGTTTAAATATTTAGTTGTTGGTAGTGTAACTGATTTAGCTATATTTTTTACTTTGTTTTTAAATAAATGGGAAAAGAAAAAGAATCCCCTCCAAATTTTGTCTGAATTTGATTCCTTGAAAAGAGTTCCAAATGAGCCAGTCCAAGATTACTGCACCAGATATAATAGTGTCTATAATTCTATCCCTGCAAATCTTAAACCTACTCCTTATTCAGTTCTTCTCAAATTTCATGATGGATTTGACACAGATATGACTTACCAATTAATGGAAAGAGATGCAGACACCTTAGAAAAAATGAAAACTAATGCAATTAGTGTAAAAGTGAACATTTTAGCCAAAAAAAGCTAGACTCGGAAATGAAAGAAGAGTGACCACTAAAGAAGAAAATGCTAATTCAGACACAAAAATGGATGTTATAGCTAAAAATTTAGAAAGAGTGATTGATAGACTAGGTAATATAGAAACAATACCTCATTGGGATAACCAACAACAGATCAAAAATCCCAATTTTAGAAAAAACATAAATTCTGGAAAAGCAAAAGAAATAGCTTCAGACCAAACAATTAGGCCCCCATTCCAAGAGAACTATGCTGAAATTTATCATAATAATAATGATGATGATGAGGATACAATTAATATAATGGGAATAGATGACAATAATACCATTTTCTTACTCAGGAAGATCAGGAATTATTTGAAATTCAACAACTCAAATTAGATTCTAGTGAATCCTTTGATTATAAGCAAGGTTATGAATATGCAATAAATGAAATACACAGTCAATATAACCTTAGAATCAAGAAAAACAATGAGTCTTCTACCAAGAAATATTTCCAAACTCAGAATCAGAAAACAGTAGAAGCTCCCAAAACAAAAGTTCTACAAATTCTCCCAAGGGAAAATAAGCAAAACTCAAATTCCTCCCAAAACATTTCTAGTCCTAGAAAAGCATTAGGCCCTAAAATTGTTGATATTATTGATGAACTTGTTCAAGCTGCAAAATATTCACAAAAATCTATTACTGCTAAAGCTTCTAATTCTGTAAAAACAACAAATTTAGATCTCAAAAAACCTTCTGCTGATCCTAAAATAGTAGATCCAAAAACTGTTAATTCAAAAAAATTTGCTGATAATTCTAAGTCAAAAAGAACATCTACTACTTCACAAACAATCCCTGAAAATAAATTTAGAAGTAGTAAAACATAAGAAACAAAAACAGAGAATCCCAAAACACTTGAAAATGAAAAAACAATTGTAGAAAAGAAAGACAAACCAACACAAACTACAGTTACCAAAGAAGAATTGATTCAAATCAGTAAAACCAACCTACATTCAACATACAATCAGAAATTACAAAGCTTAAAATACCAATTCCTTTGACTGAATTGGTAAAAAATGACTTTTATAAATCAACCATAACTGAAACATTAAATATGAATGATGGAGAAAACTCCATAAATCTAAATGATGATTAGCCAGAGCTGATTTTTGGCCCAGATGTGAATGGAAAACATGAATATGGTGTAGTTCCTCCATTTTATATCAGACTCACCATTCATGATCAAATTCTACATAACACAATGCTAGATTTAGGAGCTTCCCATAATCTAATGCCCAAGGCCATCATGGAAACTCTGAATCTAGAAACCACAAGGCCATACAAAGATTTGTTTTCTTTTGATTCAAGTAAAGTTAAATGTCTAGGTTTAATCAAGGATTTGTGTGTAACACTAGTTCAATACCCTGGTAAGCTTATATTAATGGATATTGTAGTAGCTGATATCCCACCAAAATATGGAATGTTACTTTCTTGCTGATGGGGAGAAAATTTACAGGGATCTCTACAATTGGACATGTCTCATGCTACTATATCAGTTTTTGGCGAGCCTAAAAATTTATCTAGGGAAACATTAATGAAGTACATGGTCAGTAGTGTTGAAATATATATAAATTACCCCATTTATTCTACACTAACTGACCTTGATTCTTTTATCATATGTAACTCTGAAACAAATGAAATCCAAACTGAACTAGTAGATAAAAAGAGAGCACCAAATAATGATAATATTTTTCATGAATCTCTATGGCATTTAGACTTTGATGGTTCATTGAATAAGTTACGAACAGGAGCAGGAGTCTAGATAACAAATATGGAGACTAATCATTCTGAAGGTCATGCTTCCAGGCTCAATTTCAAATGTACAAACAATATGGCTAAGTATGAAGCCCTCATCCTAGGACTCCAAATCATTAGGAACTCAGGAGGAAAAATAATTTTAATCATGGGAGATTCATATTTTATCATAAAAAAATTAAATGGATTTTATTCTATTTACAATCCTAGACTAAGCTAATATAGAGACACTGTCATAGATTTAACTGATGATCTATTGGAATGTAAGATTGTTGTTATACCTAGAAAACAAAATATACAAGCTCATTGTCTTGCAACATTTTCTAGTACATGCAATTTACCATTCCAACCTAATCACAAATATACTACTGAAGTCAAACATAGGCCAATGATTCCAAATAATCTTAAGTATTGGCATATTTTTTCTTAGGATGAACAGATTTACAATTTTATGGACAATGAAGGATAATTTCAGAATTATAATATAGATACAGATTGTACAATAAATCATGATTTGGATAGTGAAATAGATTTAAATAACTTATATGTAAATAGAATAAATTTTGATAAACCTACTAGATTTAGTCAGGCTGACATAGATAGCATAGAGAAAGTAGAGATTGAATAAATTATTGAAGATGAATCAGACATATTGAATCTTAAGGATAATTTTTTACCTAAAGGTTTCACCCCGTTAGAAGATATTTTTGACTCCAATGATGTAGATAGAAAACCAAAAATGGAGCCAGTAAGATCTGACATAAAAGAATATAACATTGGTACAGACTTAAAACCAAAAATAATCAAACTGTCCAAAATTTTACCTCAACACGAGAAAGAAAAATATATTGAGCTTTTAAAGGAAATACATGAGTTCTTAGTAATTTACTTAGATGACATTACTATGTTTTCCAAAATAGATAATGAACACTTGGATCATTTGAGACAAGTTTTTATTAAGTGTAGGAAATATGGCATATCAAGATGTGTTTAATTGGAGTTATGTAGATTTAAAATCTTATGATACAAACATAATCCAACATAAAATTTCAATAAAAGAAGATCAAAATCCATTCAAACAAAAATTAAGAATTAACCCTGTGCTATTACCTTTGATTGAAAAAGAAGTTAAAAGAATGTATGATGCCCAGATCATTGTACCAATCAGATATTCTGATTGGGTTTCCAACTTAGTCCCAACAAGAAAGAAAACAGGAGAAATTAGATTGTGTGTTGACTTTAGAAATATTAACAAATTATCCTTAAAGGATACTTACCCTTTACCTAAAATGGACCACATATTACAAAGGGTAGTGGGTTCTTCAAGGATTTCACTGTTAGATGGATTTTCAGGATACAACCAAATCCTAGTCCAAGAAGAAGACCAAGCTAAAACAACATTTACTACTCCTTGGGGCACTTTTATGTATGTAAAAATGCCTTTTGGTCTAATGAATGTAGGAGCAACCTTTCGAAGGGCTATGGACATAGATTTTGCAAAGGAAATACATGAGTTCTTAGTATTTACTTAGATGACATTACTGTGTTTTCCAAAACAGATAATGAACACTTGGATCATTTGAGACAAGTTTTTATTAAGTGTAAGAAATATGGCATCTCTTTAAATCCTAAGAAAATTCTATTTGGATCAGAAGAAGGTAAGTTACTACGACACATTATCTCAAAAAAAGGAATTAGAATAGATCATACTAGGATAGAAGCAATTCTAAACATCAACCTACCAAGAAACATCAAAGAATTACAAGCCCTTTTGGGTAAGATAAATTCTTTAAGAAGATTCATATCTAATTTAGCTGAGATAATTAGAGAGCTAAATAACATGCTCAAAAAATATTCAGTTCTTAGATGGAATGTTGAGGATAAACAATGATTTGACTCTATCAAACAAGCCTTAACCAAAACTCCAGTCCTAATAAGTCTTGATTTTAAGAGAGATTCCATGATTTTTTCATTTGCTTCAGAAAACACCATTGTTGCAGTTTTACTGCAGAAAAATGACCAAGGATTTGAAAAATCCATAGATTTCTTCATTAAGACCCTTAGAGATTCCCCTTTGAAGTAAAACATTATGGAAAAACAAGCCCTAGCTTTGATAAAGGCTATTAAAGACTTCAGAGTTTATATTCTCTACTCACAGATTGTTTCCTATGTCCCAAATTCTGTAGTTAAAGACATTCTTACTCAGGATGGTCCTGATGGAAGAAGAGGTAAGTGGATTTCCACTATCTTAGAATATGACATAGAGATAAAACCCAAAAAACTCATTAAAGGTCAAGGATTAGCCATACTTATGGTTGAATCCAATTGTAATTCCCTAGATATAAATTTTATTGCTCAAGTAGATGATCAGGAAGAGATGGTGACTCCATTGATCAGTGAAGCATTTTCAGACTCACCTTGGTATACAGATATTATATTTGTATTACAAAACTTACAAGCTCCTCTTGGATTGTCAAGAACCAAAACTAGATTTTTAAAAATTAAAGCAGTAATATTTCGTATCTTAGATAATGTACTTTTTTGGAGAGATCATACTGGGATTTTACTAAATTTTTTTCTAAAGGAAGAAGCTGACAAAATACTTGAATAATTTTATGTGGGTAACTGTGGAGGACATTTATACTGGAAAATTACTGCAGACAAGATCCTGAGAGCTAGTTTTTACTGGCCTACCTTGTTTACTGATGTCAAAAAATATGTTACTGCATGTTATAAGTGCCAATTTTTTTAGGGTACGAAGAAATTATTACCCCTTCCTTTAAAGCCTATTTCAACTGAAATTCCATTTCAACAATGGGGTTTAGACTTCATTAGTGAAATTCACCCTCCCTCTTCAGGCCAACATAAGTGGATTCTGACAGCCACTGATTATTTTACCAAGTGGATTGAAGCCATACCCTCCATACAATCCACGGATACTGTCATTATTTCCTTCCTAGAAAACAACATTCTTTCAAGATTTGGATGCCCCCAAAATATAATTACTGATAATGCAGCAGCATTCAAATCCAAGAAAAAGATTGATTTTTGCCACAAATACCATATTACCTTGGGTCATTCCACTGCATATTACCCACAAGGTAATGACCTAAATGAATCCTCAAACAAAAGCCTTGTAAATATCATCAAAACGTTACTTGAAGACAATAAGAATACTTGGAATAAGAAGTTAGTTAATTCCCTATGGGTAGATAGACTCACCACTAAAAAATCCATTGGTACTTCACCTTATTAACTAGTTTATGGAATGGATGTTGTTTTTCCTTCCTCCCTAGGTGTACCAGTCATGAAAATTATCCAAGAGTTATAGGTTGAAACAAATGACATCCAAAGAAGGATAAATCAAACTATTCACTTGCAACAAACAAGGGAAGAAGTTTATATCAAATCTCAAGTCATTCAGGATAAGATCAAAAAAAAATATTGTAAAAATACTAAAGAGGATGATTTTTACATAGGAGATAAAGTGTTAAAATGGGATTCTAGAAGAGAAGACAAAGGAAAACATGGAAATGTTGATTTTATATGGAAAGGACCTTATGTAATTTATGGATATAGAGGTAATAATGTTTTCTTTCTGAAAGAATTGGATGGAACAGATCTGCAAGAAGGACCAGTTAATTGTAGAATGTTGAAGCACTACTACTCCCCAGAGTTAACCAATAGTTATTTTTCATTCACTTTGATCATTGTATATATACATTGCAAAGTTTAGATTGGATTGGATGTTTCCTTAGCAAAGTTGAAGCCCAGAGAGAAGGCCCTAAGCTTTGAGAAGTAAATATCATAATTATGAATAAGTTGCAGATATCAGAAGACATTTACAGGGTCATCATAGACAAATTTCAAAGGCTACTAGTCTCAGAGTTCTTGATATTTCACTAGGAAATGCCATCCCCATGTGGAGCCACTGTTAGGGTCCTATAATAATAGAGTTCATAAAATTTTGAATTGACTTTGATAGTCTTGTAAATATGTACATACCTTACTTTCTGCAAGTTTTTTTCCCATATTTTGAAAAAATGAAAAATAATAAAAACTCAAAAAGAGGGTAAAAGTCCTAAAAGAAAAATCAAAGGACTTAGAAAAATATAGACCCCAAAAGAAAAAGAAATAAAATAAGACCTGAAAGTGAGCAAATCCAAATGCCACTACTTTTACTTTACTACAAGAATAATGATTATGTGCAGAGTGTCAATAAATTCCATAATCCATGATCAGTTAAACAATTTAATCTTAACTTTTCATGCTTTCAATTTCATGTTTTAGATAGTGAATAAAGATTTGTCAAACAATTTAAACTTGACAAATCAGTAGATAGGTAGACAATAATGAGGAGCTCAATAGTTTAATCTGAGCCCTTGGATGAAATAAGGTAGATTTAGATAGTTTTATGCTTTGAAAGAAAAAAATTTAAGGTTGCAAACCTAAATGCACCTGCAAAATGAAGAAAAAATGTTAGAAATAAAGTTGGGTAGGTAGAAAGAAGTTGGGAAATCATGTAATAATACATCATCGGGAAAAATCACTAATTTCCCCTCCCTATGAGTATTCAATATTCTAAGTTATCAGTCAAATAGGCTCAGAGTGTTTCTCTGACTTTTGTTGGGATCGGACCCAAGGCTCTATGACTGGTTAGTTAAAAATATTGAGTTCTTATGTTAAACCTACATTCATCAACATTTACCCTTCATTCATATATTAAATCCCCCTTTTTTCTAAGTAAAGATGCATTCTTACTTAGTAAAGTTGTAACCTCAAAAAGTTTAACCTCATCCCTTCAAAAGCATTCATAAAAACCCTCAAAATTGCATTTATCCTAAGTATTGGTGAAGGAAATATAAAGATAAGAAATGCTTGATTTTATACTATACTTAGAGATAATATGTATTTTCTTTTATTACACTACCCTTTCATATTAAACTTTAACATATTTTATTAAATCCCTAAGAAATACCCTCCCGTAGTTATTAATTTCCTTATATCTAAATACTCCAAAAAAACCCACTATTATAAATGTTTTGACCAAAGTCTATTATCCCATGTGCGCCAATAAAAACCCCAAATTATAAACCCTTTGGTCTAAAAACTAGCGTTATTGAAATATCCCGCCCCTATGGTTTGAAAACTGTAAAAGGTTTAAAAAACTATATAATATATATTAACCCGCCTGCATATGTTTTATTAAAACAATTCACAAAGGTTTTAAATAAGAAACATTAACCCGCCTATACCATTATTAAAACATTTCATATATGTTTTAAACCATATAACCCCTGCCACATATTAAACCCTTCCGCCTATGCAAAAGCCCGCTCCCACCTTTCTATTTTCAATGCAACTTCAGAAGCGATCTTAGCCCTTCGCTTTAAACTTCTAGATCTGACAGATAGAGGATGATATCGCATAGAAAAGATGCAAGATAGCCCGAAAGCCAAATCCATGTGAAATGGGTGATTTCACCCATTTCTCTTCTATCCACGTGGCATTCCCTCATTTGATCGCGTTCCTTGAGGCTAAAACAGCTTACCACCTGAAGCCTACGCGATAACCACTTGCAGTTTTCGTCCATTTTCATTCCAAAACCGCCTCCCGCTGGACAAGACCTGTATTCAATGCAAATCGATACATTTTAATAAAACCTTTGATTAATACGTTTATTTGTTTATCTTTCACACTTAACCTCTGTATTCTTTCCCCGACTGTATAAACCTATTAAAGCCAGTTTCTGCCATTTTTATGCCCAAAACCTACGAAATCTTTCCCTGAAACTCCTGAAGACTATTGAGGAGCTGAGCATTGCTCCGAGCAAACTGTTGAATCCATCAAATTTGACCAGAAGCTGTAAAAACCTTTCCAGAAGCCGATAACTGCATCAAAACATGTATTTTTCTCAGAATTCAACCTGAAACCAAATTGAAGAAACCTTTTTAAATAAAGAGAATCATTTTTAAGTTAAATTTATTAATTCAATTTCCCAAAAAGTCCCAAAAACATGCCAAACTCTGGCAAAAATTTCCCAGAAACCCTATTTGTCTAATGTGCACTTTTTCAAGGAAATTTATCAATTTTCCACAGGTTAAAAGTCCATTTCAAGCTCTGAAATAAGCCAGAAATCCTTTGTAGGTTCCCCAATCTTTTGTAATCCTTTTCAACAGATTTTTAGCTCATTTTTCAGTCAAAAAACTTAGAAAAACCCTGTTTTATGTTTTATACTAGTTTTAAAGCCTCTAAAATTCTTTGATAAACTTAATTGGGCAGAAAACCCAAAAAGAGACTCTATTCTGCCAAATTTGCACAATTAAGCCTTTGCTATAATAAAATTGCCTCTGTAAACTGTTTAAACTTGCAGATGATAATCAATATGCCTAAAAAACAAAGTGTAAGTAAGCCTGAAGGTTCTAAAGCTCCCAAACCTACTCCAACCATAACTCCAAATATTGCCTTTGTGGTCAATCCATTACAACCCCCAAGTGTTGATATTGAACACATTCCTCTAGCTGATATTGAATACAAAATAGTTGATCCCATAGTTGAATTCAATCTGTTAGATATCCATAACTGGTGTTTTGAGAAGTCTTTAGATGATCATGAAGAATTTCATATTTGGGAATCCAATCTGCCCAGATATGTAGTCCCTCTGACTCATCCTTGTCAAGAAATTACCAGATTATGTCACCAGTACTATATTCCTGAACAAAGAGCTATTGTGAATGCAAATAAAGAGTTCCTATTTACCATCATTACAGAGTCAATAAACCAAATGTTTCAGTTTCAATCAGACCCCTAAGCAGTCCCTTTGTCTATTGAGGTCGTCATCAAACTATACCTTGGCTTATATTTTCCTAAAAGGTTCATGCTTTTTAGACTTTTATGCCCCTGCATATTGAAATTCCCAAGTTAAATCCTCCATATTCAACTACCAAATTCCCTGAAGGTTCAAGGCATGTAATCTCCATGCTTTCCTTCATCCTTGGGTATTTCACTGATGAGCACACTGATGAGTCTATCTTGGGATTTTTGTCCACCTTTTCTTCAGGTCAACCACCTTCAGTTATCTTTGACTATGATGGTTTCATTTCTGATAGTATTCACTATCAATTGACTAATTTACAGCTGGAAGGAGTATTCATATATACCTCCTATCTTTTCCACATGTTTCTTTTCTTCCAATCATAGAACTTTCCAATTTCACTTCAAAAGTTGGATATAGAAGGAAAAATTCTATCTGTTACCTTTTGGACATCCATACTCAGAAAAGAAGGCACAAGTTTCAGTTATTCATAGTTTGTAGAGTTGTTTTTACATCCAGTAACCACCATGTTGACCAAAACAGAGAAGCCTAGAATAAGTGAGGAAATGAAGAAAATATTGCAGCTATCAGAACAAAGAAAAGTTGGTCACTAGTATTTGTATGATAAATTCACTGAAATTAGAGTTTTTGGGTCAAGATTGTTGCCTTACAACTTGCCGAACATCCATCAATGAGGATATTTGCCTTGGAGTACATCAGGTAGATCCTAAATTCTGATTCTATTAACTTCATGGTAGCCAAGAAGAAGACCCCATTCAAACTTAAAAATAAAATTGGGCCATTCATATGTAATCATAGAGATGTAGAAAAGGAAGAAGCAAATCAACTACTAGAATATAAATTTGAGGAAAGTTTCCCATGGAATTATGATCCACAAGGGATCTTAAGTAAACTAAGGGAAAAATGTAAATTGACACCCTTTATCCATGAATCAAAACCAGAGGTAGAGAAGTTTGCTAATCAAATTGAGTGGGTTGAAAATACTTTAACAGAGGCAGTAAACGAAAGGAATACTAGTCACACTTTGGAAATTTTTCAAATAGCCAGAGACATCCACTAAGAGAATCAGAGAAGAGGGAGCTTATACTGCAGACACTACAACAAAAACAAAGTTCAAGATCATTTACAACAAAAGGCCAAAATTAGATACAACAGCTAAAGGTAAAGTGACAATAAATGTTGAAGAAACAGAGCCCTTGAATACCAACACTGATTTACCAGAGACAAATGTGGCTACTATAATTATCAGTGAGCCAAATCAAAATGAATAACAACTAAATAATGAAGATACAAAGATGATGGAAAGGTCGAAAAGTATGGAGGTGTTGTGAAAATAGCTCCAAAAATAGAAGAAAAGAGAATCAATGCCTTAGAAATAAGCCACTTCGAGGGGGCAACCTCCAATACATTACATAAATGAACAATTCTTGGATGATTCAAATTACAAAACCTCCTTTCTATATATAAGAGTCCATGGGGCCACAAATTAATCCTAGTGGGGCCACAATGTAATCCTAGCTGACCTAACAATAATAATTTAAGGGCACAATAATAACAATATGGGGGTTACAGGGGTACAATAATAACAATAAGGCGGTTACACTAACAACAATAAGGGACTATACTAGTAATAAAGGGACCTAACATGCCCCTCTCCTTCAACAAAGTGTTGTCCTCAATGCTTGAGTAGCTATGGGTGCTTCTGTATAAAATTCTCATCCTCCCATGTAGAATCTTCAGTGGGTAAGTTCTTCCACTTGATGAGATGCTCTGAAATTGACCAATTTCATAGTTGTTGAGTTCTTGTTTCTGTGACCGCTTCAGGTTCCAATGTGATTTTTCCTTCCTCATCAAGTTCTAGCAATATTGTTTGAACTGGAATATTTTCACCGATAACCTTCTTTAAGCATGAAACATGGAAAACTGGATGCACTCATGAAGAAGCAGGAAGCTCCAATTTGTATGCCATAGTACCAATCTTTTGCAACACCTTGTAGGGACCATAGTACTTTGGCGATAATTTATTATCCTTATTAGCTTGCTTGAGGGACATTTGTTTGTATGGTTGTAGCCGTAAAAATACCTAGTCTCCTACATCAAAACTTCTCTCGCTGCGATGCTGATATGCCCGTCATTTCTTTTTGAATTTTGTGCCAAATTCACGTTATCCTTTAAGAGTTGGAGAACTTCTTGTTGATTCTCGATGTGATCTTCCACTACTTGAACATTTGAATCTTATCTTAAAGATGATGTGATGGATGTTGGATGATATCCATAAAGTGCCATAAATGGGGTCATTTTTGCTGCAGTATGGAAGGAAGTGTTATACCACCATTCTGCGAGAGGTAACCAATCGACCCATTGTGTTTGTTTATCAGATACAAAACAACGAAGATATCCTTCCAAACATTTATTTACTATCTCAGTTTGACCATCAGATTGAGGATGATAAGATGAGCTATGAGCTAATTGAGTACCCAAACAAGAAAATAACTCCGTCCCAAAATTTCCAGTAAAAATGGGATCTCTGTCGCTCACAATAACCCTTGGGCTTCCATGTAGCTTTTGAATTCTGTCCATAAATGTAGTAGCAACTGTACTTGCTTTAAATGGATGAGATAATGCACAAAAGTGTGCATACTTGGTAAGTCTATCAACTACCACCATAATGACATTCTTTCCTTCAGACTTAGGTAAACCTGTGATAAAATCCATTGAAATCTCCTCCCAACGCTGACTTGGAATGGATAAAGGTTGTAGAAGTCCCGGGGTCTTAATTGTCTCCACTTTATTCTGCTGGCAAACCAAACATTCCGCCACAAACTTTTGAATATCATATTTAAGTCCATCCCAAAAAAATTCTTTCTTCACCCTGTGGTAAGTTTTTAAAAATCCTGAGTGTCCTCCTAAAGGAGAAGTGTGCAATTCCAGAAGAATCTTTTGTTTTAGTTGGGAATTCTTACAAAGATATAAGCGATCTTTGTGCCATAAGGAATCATTTTTCCAACTAAATGTATCAGATGTACTAGGATCTTGCTGCAACTTTTGAATGAGTGTCCATACATCTTTGTCCTTCTTCCATTCATCTCTTGCTTCGGTTATCCAATCTGGTTGGATAATAGAAATAGCACAAAGCAATGCTTCCACCTCTTCATTCTTTCTTGAGAGTGCATCTGCAACAACATTAAGCTTTCCCTTTTTGTAGATTATTTCAAAGTCATAACCCAACATCTTTGTGACCCATTTTCGCTGCTCTTCTGAAGATAGTCTTTGTTCCAAAAAGTGTTTAAGACTATCATGATCATTTTTTACCTTGAAGTGTCTTCCCATTAGGTAAGTTCACCATGTCTTTAGTGCATGCAGTATTGCTAACATTTCCTTCTCATAAATAGGTTTCTGTAAATACTTTCCTTTAATTGGACGACTTTCAAAAGCAATGGGTCTTCCTTCTTGCATTAAAAAAGCACCAATTCCATTTACTGAGGCATCACATTCCACAATAAAAGTTTTTGTGAAGTCTGGCGTAGCTAAGACCAGTGCTAGGCACATTGCCTCTTTAAATGTTCAAAGGCCTTAGTTGCTTTAGGAGTCCATGAAAATGCATCTTACTTCAATAATATTGTTAGAGGTGCTGTTATTCTCCCATAATTTTTAACAAACTTGTGATAATACCCTGTTAACCTGAGAAATCCTCGCAACTTCTTTATGGTTTTGGGGACTTTCCATTCCTTAATGGCTTTAATTTTGTTAGGGTCTACCTTAACACCCTCGTGAGATAAAATATGACCCAGATATTACACCTCCTGTACTCCAAAGAAACATTTGGATGCTTTTTCATATATTTGTTTCTCTTGCAATAGTTTGAGCACCCTGTCAACATGTTGAACATGATCCTTCCAAGACCTACTGTAGATTATTATATCATCAAAAATTACTAGCACAAATTTTCTAAGGAAGGGTTTGAAAATGGAATTCATCAACCCTTGAAATGTAGAAGGTGCATTGGTAAGGCCAAAAGGGATGATCAAAAATTCATAATGACCAACATGAGTTCGAAATGTTGATTTCGGAATATCTTCAATCTTCATTCTAATTTGATGATATCCTGAATGAAGATCCAACTTGGTAAAATAAATTGCTCCATGTAATTCATCCAATAATTCATCAATCACAGGAATGGGAAATTTATCTTTAATGGTGAACTTATTGAGCTCCCTATAATCCGAACACATGTTCCATGATCCATCCTTCTTGTGTACCAATACTACAGGAGCAGAGAAAGAACTTTGACTAGGTTGAATTATACCCACCTCTAACATTTCTGCAATCATACATTCAATTTCGCTCTTTTGGACATAAGGATATCTATAAAGCATGATGTTTGGAGGGAGACTTCCTGGAATCAAATGAATAGCATGATCATTATCACGAATAGGTGGGAGTCCTTTGGGATTTTTAACACCTTGGAATGATTGTCCAAGACTTTTTGGAGATCTGCAGAAATAGATGATTTTGATGTTGGAACTTCTAGTGAGCATAATTGTGCAAATACACCTCTTTGTTCTTTCTTTAGAAGCTTTGTCATGACATTAGAGCTTATTATCTTTCCCGACTTCCTTTCCTTCTGAAAAAACTTTCAAGAAAAGTTCTTGAAAATTAAAAGCTACCATCCTCAAAGATTGTAACCATTGTACTCCTAGTACAACATCAGCACCTCCCATAGGAATGGAAAGCATTGGACTATTCAATACATATTTCCCCATGGTTATCTTGATATTATGGCATTTTCCAGAGCAATTTATAGTTCCTCCATTTGCAACCATCACTTGACATTCTGGTGTTGGGTATAGGAAACAATTCAATTCCTTGGATACCTTACAATGAATAAAATTATGGGTACTACCTGAATCAATCAACACTATTACCTTTTTCTTCTTGATATGTCCTTCTATATTGAGAGTTTGAGGAGTGGTAATTCCTGCCAATGCATTACACGATATGTTCGGACTCATTTCTTCCTCTTCTAGGGCTGGTTCCTGGTGTATATCCTCTTCTTATTCATTTTCTTCTTCCTCTTCACAATCTATGTAAAATAATTTCTTCTCAGCACACTTATGACCTTTAGTGTATTTGCTATCACAACTATAGAAAATCCCTTTTGCTCTTTTTTCTTCCAATTTTTGTGGTGTCAACCTTGTAGGTTGTGGAAATCTAGGCGTAGCAACACTTCCTTCTTTATAGAATTGAGTGGTAGGCTTCCTTGTCGCCATAATTTACATTCAACTTTTCTTGCCAACCTGAATGCCTTCTCCAATGAATCAGGTTCCAAAACGCGAACTTCATGTTGGATGTTATCCTTTAAAGTGCCTATGAAGAGATCAATCCTGTGTTCCTCTGGAATATCAGTTACCCTTATATTCAATTTTTGGAAGTCCTCAATGTGCTCCCCACTAAACCCTTTTGTTTGAGATTTATCAATTGGCTAAAGAAGGTGTTGCTCTTTGTATCCTCATAATGTGCTATCATTTCCTCCGTAAAAATTGACCAAGTGACAATTTTTTTACGGGAGCAAAGCCATCGATACCATACAAATGTATTTTGTTCTAAATGTAAATTTGCAATGTGTACCTTTTGTGTGTTTTTCACATTATAGAGATCAAAATATTGATCCATCTGTAGTATCCATGTTACAGGATCCTTTCCATCAAACTTCCTCATATCCATTTTTGGAATATGGTGGTTCCTCCCGCCAACATTAGAGTTTTTGAAATCACGATTAACATTTATTTTTTTCTCATCATGAGTTTCCTCTACTATATTTTCACCATTAGGAAACATTTCTTGTATCAACTTTGTCAAACCTTCCATGTCTGCTTTTTAGATCATTCTTCATGTTTTCCATTTTTTCATCGATCTTAGCTTCCATGTCATCCATCTTAGATTCCATGCCATATTCCATGCCATCTATCTTAGATTCCACGCCTTTATTCAAACCATCCATATTAGTTTCCACACCTTTCTTCAAAACTTCCATGTCATTTTTTGTTGCTCTTTGCGAGAGCGAAATTTGTTGCACTTGCTCTTGTAATTTTGATATGGCATGTTGCCATTCTTTGTCTTCATGAGTCATAGTAGATCCTTCTAAAGGATTAATGGGTGTTGAATTCTTTTTAGGGGCCATTTTAGAAACCAATACTGATATATATTCTACAATATTCCCTTGGAATCAATTCAACTTGATTGTTCAAACAAGACTTATGCAATTCAGGAAAAAAAAATACACACCTTTTACTTGCTTTTGCATAGCTCTATATTGAAATTGAATTATCTCTATAACTACAGATCCTCAATATCTGAAATTTGGCCCTGTAGTAGTCCTCTGAAGATTCTTTCAAATTCCATAGGTCTGACTTGATTTGGATTCTTCAGGAAAAAGTTATGTCCAATTTCCCACAATGACATAATTATGGACTGGATTAGTAGAGTGAACTTGTACTACTTGCCACGTGTCACTATTTGCTCCTTTGGCTCTGCAATTTATAGACAGGAAATTGCAGTTCGTGTACTTCTATTCACTTTTTACAGAATTCCAATCCAATGCTCAGAGAGAGAGTTATGAATATTTTTCCATGATCACCTCTTTGAGATGAAATTATGAAGCCTGAAAAAGACCTAATTTCCACACATCATATCTCCGAAAATATTGTGAACCAAGCTTTGAAATTTTGAGACAAGGTTCCTCAAGATCTCAACTTCACGCTCTAAAACTTTCAGCTTCTAAACCTTCGTAGAAAAAAAGTTATAGCACAAATTCCGCGATGACCTGTTTAAGTGAAATTCAAGACCCTACAAAAAGCCCTACATTCCACGGATCATATCTTCGAAAATATTGGGAATGAAGCTCTGAACGTTTGTGATGATGTTCCTCAGGAATTTGGCTTCGCACCCTAACAATTTCATCTTCTGAACCTTTGTAGAAAATAAGTTATAGCGAAAATTCCATGATGAGCTGTTTGGAGCAGCGAAACCCTAGAATCCAAAGCTCTGATACCAAGTGTTGTGAAACCAACTCCAAAAATAGAAGAAAAGAGATATCAACGCCTTAGAAATAAGCCACTTTGAGGGGGAAACCTACAATACATTACATAAATGAACAATTATTGGATGATTCAAATTACAAAACCTCCTTTCTATATATAGGAGTCCATGGGGCCACAATGTAATCATAGTGGGGCCACAATGTAATCCTAACCGACCTAACAATAATAATTTAAGGGCACAATAATAATAATATGGGGGTTACAGGGGTACAATAATAACAATAAGGGGGTTACACTAACAACAATAAGGGACTATAATAGTAATATAGGGACCTAACAAGAGGCTCCTTCCTCACATTAAGCTCAGGAAAAGGATTTGGATATTAAGGAGAAATACAAGCAAATAAAGTTGAAGAATGAGGAAATCAAAATTGAAATATACTCTTAGTTCTTAAAGCAGAAACCAGGTAATCAAAACATATTCCTATCAGCATTTGATTATTCAACTAAAAAATTGATTATGTCAGTATGACAACCCACAGTATTAGTGAAAAACACAGTTGCTGACTATAAGAAAGTTGATATGGAAGTAGCTACAAACAAAATCCATGAATTAGATCAAATTGAGTTTCGTAGGCAAACCTCAGAGATGTTGTATTCCACAGTCACAACAAAATCTATGAGTGCTCATAAGATTCAAAAAACCATCTCTAATATGCAATATCAAATGAAGATGGATAAAGCTTCATTATATGCAAAGGATCTAAGGATAAAAGCCTTAGAATATTTAGTATTATAGGTAGGATATAATCCTACAAACATCAAAGCAGCAAAAGCATTGGTAAAGAAGAAAAATGAGGATATAGCTGCATTGAGGAAATAACTCAAACTTCCTCAAAGTAAGCATCCTCATAAAAAGGAAGCCTTATAGGATCAAAAGTAAAAAGATGAAATGATGAGTTTAATACTTCGACTGACAGCTCAGATTAAATAAATGGAAGTATAGATGGACCAACTTGTCCAAGAAAAGGAGACAGTAAAAGAACCAGTGATTCCTACAGTCATCCCAGTCATCACTACAGTAGTGCCTTCAAATTTAGGAGAAAATTTGGTACCCAAAGAACCACTAGCCACTGCAGTGCCAGTGACTTCTTCAACAACTTTAACTACTAAATCCTCTACCACAGCAGTGCAACCTACAGATGAAAGTAGTCAACTAGTGAAGTAATGCAAGAAATGTCCTTGAAGACAAATGAAATTAACAGATTGACAAAGATGATTGAAAATCTTGAGAAAAAAAATAAATCAACTCACATAAATGCCAAAATACATGAACAAAATGCCAATAGATTGAGTGAAGAGATAAAAAAGTTAGAAAAAAAAGTAACTCTCAAAGATCAGATATCATACATAAAAAATGACCTAAGGAATAATGTAATTGAATCCATCCATTATGTATGGCCTTCAATTCAGGTAATTTTTTAGCAAAGAGAGTTATTATTGGCAGCCCAAGCAGAAATCCGAAACACACAAGCTAATTTGGTTTATAAACCAGAACAGGCTATAATATTAATCAATTTCCTCAACAGTAAGAATAGACAGGAATTGGAAGAATTAAAAATCAATGACAGGACACCAACTATCCTAGAAATTAGGAAAGTTACCACCAAAATAAATTTGATGAGGCAGCTCGAAGAAAAATGTGAAGGTATGAATACTTGTTACACAGCAATTTGTCACTGTCCCAACAATCCCTCGCCCCACATATTGGAGGGTCTTTCCCGTGACCTGTGAGAGCTTTAATACTCTGCAAACACCTTCTTTGCATCCTTCTGCATAAGGACATCATTTCTCTTGTTGGACATTTCCTCAAGAAGCCCACAAAAACCTATGTTTTGGCCTTGGCGTGGGTAGCTAGTTCATCCCTCGCGCCAATGTGGAGGATGTACACTAGAGCTCGTGCCACTTGGCGCTCTATCTCTTTGTTCTACCCACACCAGCCTTTTTGGGAATGTTTTTTAAGAAATTAGAGGTGGAATTTTCCTTTAAGCACCTCAGGGATGAGTCATAGGAAGTGATTAATCTGATGAACCATGGATCTCCCTCTTTAGGTAGTGGTTTCCTCCTCCCATGGAACAATACTCCTTGAAGATAGGTCTCCCTTCCATGATTATAGGGATCCTAACCTCTCCCTCTCCCTCTATATAAACAGGCCTTCTCCCTTTATGAAAGCTAGCTGAACATATAGCCAAGAAGTTGAACTTGGAGAAGAGATACTATAGCTGAGTAATCGTTATTGAGAAGGTAGAACCAAGGAAAATTCCATAGAGAGAGCCCCATCTGAATTCCCGACGAGTCTTTATGAGATTTGATCTGCTGGAACCCTGTTGGAGGAGACCACAACGTCGAAGCTTGGTTGTACTCTTCCTTCCATTCATTAATATACTCTACTATGGTATTGGTTCCATCATTGTGTTATGTTTATCTGATGTAATTGATTTAGTCTTCTTCGACTGACTGATAGTTACGAATGTCAAATATTGTGTTGTATATCATCATTGTTTCTTGTGTATGTGCAGGTATCAGAGCGTTAGAATGAGTGGATCATGATCTGTCAAACCAGGAGCGAGAGGCAGCCACTCTTTCCAACGACAACAACAGCGCAGGACCTACGGTAAGTCATCTATCAAAACTCCGTCCATTCGTTAGCTAGGAATCAATATTGTAGTGTGTCTTGTTTGTGGCTAGACCCACTCTAGGGATAGTGGGATCGCCTCTATCCGCAGAGGGGATTTACCTCACCAACAAATTGGTGACTCCACTGGAGATCAGTGCGAGTTTTTATTTCGTCCATTAGGTCTTCTTCTTGGTCTTTTCCTACTTAGATTTCCTTTTCTGATTATTTTTTCTGAGTCTAAGACCCTGGTTCAGCCCCAGAGGATTAGATCTGACCTCTATTCTTCTAAAATTTTCCTTTTACTAGGGTTGGCTTGTTTGGCGCGGTGTCCAGTCTAACAGCATGCCCACTGGCGCTTGTTGCCAGTTTAGCACTTGTGCCATCCCTTGTTTGGCGCTGATTATAGCCAGATAGTCGCGCCATTTCCTGTAGGTGTTAGGGTTTGCCTTGTTTTGGAGTTTTTGGTCAGTACTTGTGTCTCTAGGTGTTTTCTTGACTTGTTTTGAGTGCCTTTGGATTTTTTGTGATTGTGAACAACCTATTTCCTTCAGTTGTTTATTCATTTCCTGTCAGCATCATAGCCTTTGGGTTTTTAAGTGCTTTGGTATGCTGAGCCTCCTGTAGGAGTTTGGGTCTTTTGTTTCACGGTCAACTTCATTCCTTGCTTGATTGCATTTGGTTCCCTTGATCTGTTTGAGTGATTGCATTTGGTGAAATGAGTCTTGTCTCTTTCGTTCAATTTTTCTTCTTGTCATTCCAAGCATAGATTACACTGCTCGTATGGGTCTGTTTCGACATCTTTCTTTGATTTGAGAGATTGCAACATTGGTTTGAGTTTTTGTTTTGTTTGCTTTTGGGTTGATTGAAATTGTTTCACTTCAACTCTCACATTAACATTCTCGAACTAGTGTGAAGGTTTGTTTTTCATGTCATTTAGTGCACTATTTTCTCTATTACATTGAAAATTCAAAAAAAAAAATTGCTTGCATTCTTGTTTGCATTGTGAAATTGAAATTCTTTCGCATATCTAGCATTGGGCATTCTAGGAAAGATTTCTCATTTTCATTAACTTGCATCAGATACTGTAGTGGATGTTTTGGCATGTTCTCATTATTTGCTATCGCTTGAAAACTCCTAACTTTCTCGTACATAGCTTT
Organism: Pinus albicaulis; assembly: GCA_034641835.2. Classification (NCBI taxonomy): domain Eukaryota; kingdom Viridiplantae; phylum Streptophyta; class Pinopsida; order Pinales; family Pinaceae; genus Pinus; species Pinus albicaulis. The sequence goes on along the minus strand of CM076574.1, from coordinate 344,014,109 downwards.
TCATCGAACGAAATGGTATTTTATGGCATGTAGCTTGAATTTAGGTATTTGTGAGATCCAACATTCGGTAGGACCTTGGAATTGAAACGTAAATACAAGATCAACTTAAAATTTATTCAATTAACATAAGGCAACATTGAAACCTAACGAAACATTTAGTATTCTAAGTTAGAGACGTGTTCTGGTGTATTTAAACCTAGCAGTTTTCGCTCGCCATCTCGCTTCAGACAGCGCTAGCACGGACTTGCGCTCCCCGTACCGTTGAGTATATAGAGGGAGACCCCTCTAGATTGACATCCTTTTATCCGTAGGAAGCCGACTCTGTTGCCTTGTAACCGTGATACACCAAAAACAACATTCAGGGAGACTACCTGCACGTACGTCAAGTCCTTGGTCGATTCTGCTTTCATTTGATTACCAAGGTGTATATGGTAGTTCACGGAAACCTGGTACACCCTTTTACCTAGACTACCTGAGCAGTCATTTTCGATCTTTACTGACTCCATAAATTTGAAAAGATCATCGAGCACTGTCCTTTCATGCTCGTTTCAACCTGAAACTGATAGAGTCACCTTTTGCCTATTTCTTAACTCCTAAAATATGAAACGATAGAGTTTTGTTTCAATGTCTTAAAAATTAACTGTCCACGTAATATTCCTGGTTAAAGTTAGTTTCTTTAGGGTTTTGTTTTTAAGTTTTTTCTCATGGCAACGTTTCTGGAGTTCACTAAACCAGGAATCCCTTTCGAAGGGAATCCTGATCCTTTCCCTGCTTTTGGGAATGTTGGTGCTCCTTATATGTCAACATTGTCCCTTCCTGGGTTAACTGTTGGGTTGCCTGTGTGGTTATTTTCAACCTCGGTGGTCCCGAGTGCTCTGGCCTCTGTTCGACCATCTCCTCCACCTGAGCAACATAATGTTGATTCTAAGGTGGACCTCTCCCCTTCTTCGCATATTTCTTCATCCTCCTCTTCTACTTCTCCTGGTGAAAGTCTAGATTCCAGTAACCAAGTGGCTAAGAAGAAGAAGAAGTCAGATAAGCAAGAGGCTAATACTGCAGCTATTGTGCTTAAGAAACCTTCCCTTACGGAACCATCCAGGCTTCCATGGAAAGTCAAATTCCCTTCCATGCTCTGCAAAGGTAACCATCTACTTCGAGACTGCCCTGACATTCCCAAGGTACTTGACGCATGGTCTGACGCCGTCCACCATTGCTTTTGACTTCTAGAAGTCATTGGTAACACATCTTTGACTAGCTCTGGTAAGACTCATAAGAAACAGGATACAATTACAAATCCCTGTAAGTTGTGTGAAGAGAATCATCCCATTCACCTTTGTCCGTACATGGATGAAGCCAAGAGAGTGTTGGACAATTCTACTGTTTCTACCCCCGGCCTCCCAGCTGGTTACTAGAATCTTTCTTCGAGTCCTCCGCTAGTTGATTCCATGATTAGTCAAGCGTCATTCTTGGTCGATCCCGCTCCCCCAGAAATTCGAATTCAAAAATCCGTTCCTGACCAACCATTGGACGTGGAATCGATCGACTTGATTCCACCTATGGTCCATCAGGTTTTTTCAGTTGAGAGTGGATCTCATCCCCCCCGCATTCTTCTTGTTTCATTAGATTCTTCAGACTTGGAGAAAGATTCATCCATCCCTGTAGTTCAAGAAATTCCTCCTCCTAATCCCGTGATGGAATTCCAGGAGAGTGCTCCTCTTTCTCTGGTAACACCAGGGGAAAGCCATCTCAGTTCAATGGTATCCCCTTCAAGCTTGTTTTCAAAAATAATTGGGGTACTCGCCAAAACTGGTGGCAGTATGTCACTCTTGAACATGGCACTTGTCTGCATTCATGTCGGGTTGGGGACATCTCATATCGTTATTTTTTTTCCTCCATGGGTTTGGGTAATCTCTTTTGACCGCTCATTTGCTCTTTTCCATGTCGCCATGGCCTTAGATCCCTTGATGTCAAATACTGCCAAATCCAGTGTCGTGCCGCCGATATGTTCAAGAGAAGTTTGCCTCTAAAGTTTTTAACCTCCCTCTCATTCTCTGTTGGTCCTGATTCATAAACATCATATTCCTCTGTCTCTTTTCGATGATGTGGGAAACATTATGGCCCACCTTCGATCAAGGTCACTTATTGCCGACTCTAGCTCATTATCCAAGAAATTGATCTAGAGACTCCCTTCAGGTACCTTGGAGCCTACATGCCTCAATGGCAGGTTCTTCACATTCGACGCAAGGTCCACATCATTGGCCTTCAATCGACTGACTCTGTGGGTGTTCGACGTCAAATCACTGTTCACATTCTATGGATTGTACCTTTCATACCTTGAGAGCCATTGTCATTATTGGTGGTTTCTCTCACGTCTGTTAACAACTTTCATCATTGGTTGGTAATCAGAATATTTTCTTGCATGTTCGACTTTAGCTTACATATTCACATGCTTGAATTTGTACTTTGTTCAGGTCGAGATGGAGTGCAAGACCCTAGGTTTTTTCTGAAGAAATCCAGGCTGCAGGTTCTTTGTGGATTACTATGATTTGTTATATGACTCTTCTAATTGGATGGCTGCGACCATACCTGAGTCTGTTTGTTGATCCCTACTGCTAGATGGCTGTGTCCATACCTCGAATCTCATTGTTTATGTACTCTATTATGGATGGTTGCGTCCACGCCACATGTCATGTATCAGATGCATCATTTTTATTCATACTTGCAGGTTTTCCGATAGCAGTGTTTGGGTCGAGCGCATTCTCATAAAGCATTTCACCCCTTCCTCTCTCTCGGACCTCATGCTTTAGGGCGCATCTGTTACAGATCATTTTTCACCATCCCTGAAATCCCTCACCTCGCATATTGGAGGGTCTTTCCCGTGACCTGTGAGCAGTTTCATACTCTGAAAACACCTTCTTTGCATCATTCTGCATAAGGACATTGTTTCTCCTATTGAACATTTCCTCAGAAAGCCCACAAAAACCTATGTTTTGGCTTTGGCACGGGTAGCCAGTTCATCCCTCGCACCAATTTGGAGGATTTACACTAGAGCTCGTGCCATATGGCACTTTGTCCCTTTGTTGTGCCCACGCCAGCCTTTTTGGGAATGTTTTTTAACAAATTAGAGGTGAAAGTTTCCTTTAACCACCTCAGGGATGAGTCACAGGAAGTGGTTAACTTGATGAACCATGGATCTCCTTCTTTAGGTAGTGGTTTCCTCCTCCCATGGAACACTCCTTGAAGATAGGTCTCCCTTCCATGATTATAGGGATCCTAACCTCTCCCTCTCCCTCTATATAAACATGCCTTCTCCCTTTATGAAAACTAGCTGAACAGATAGCCAAGAAGTTGAACTTGGAGAAGAGATACTATAGTTGAGTAATCACTATTGAGAAGGTAGAACCAAGGGGAATTCCATAGAGAGAGCCCCATTCGAATTCCCAACGAGCCTTTGTGAGACGCGCTCTGCTAGAACCCTATTGGAGGAGACCGCAATGTCGAAGCTTGGTTGTACTCTTCCTTCCTCTCATTAATATACTCGATTATGGTATTGGTTCCATCATTGTGTTATGTTTACTGATGCAATTGATTTAGTCTTCTTCGACTGACTGATAGTTACAAATGTGAAATATTATGTTTTATATCATCTTTATTTCTTGTGTATGTGCAGGTATCCGAGCATGAGAACGAGTGGATCGTGATCTCTCAAACCAGGAGCGAGAGGCAGCCACTCTTTCCGACGACAACAACAACGTAGGACCTCTGGTAAGTCATCTATCAAGTCTCCGTCCATTCGTTAACTAGGAATCAATGTTATAACGTGTCTTGTTTGTGGCTAGACCCACTCTAAATCTAGTGGGATCGCCTCTGTCCGCAGAGGGGATTTACCTCACCAAAAAATCATCGAAGCTTGGTTGTACTCTTCCTTCCTTTCATTAATATACTCGACTATGGTATTGGTTCCATCATTGTGTTATGTTTATCTGATGCAATTGATTTAGTCTTCTTCGACTCATTGATAGTTATGAATGTGAAACAGTATGTTGTATGTCATCTTTGTTTCTTGTATGTGTAGGTATCCGAGCATGAGAACGAGCGGATTGTGATCTTTCAAAATAGGAGTGAGAGGCAACCACTCTTTCTGATGACAACAATAGCACAGGACCTATGGTAAGTCATCTATCGAAACTCCATCCATTCGTTAGCTAGGAGTCAATATTGTAGCGTGTCTTGTTTGTGGCTAGACCCACTCTAGGGCTAGTGGGCTTACCTCTGTCCGCAGATGGGATTTACCTCACCAAAAATACTGCTATAACCAGTTTCATGGTTAAGTTCACCAATTTAAGGAAAAAATGACTTCCTGGTATCATGGTTATTAATGATAAGTTAATGCCTCAAAATGATTACGACAAGAATATAAGAGAATATTCCAAGGAACAGGTGAATAAGCCAACAGGTCAAGGCATTCCCACAGGAAAAGTATTGCTGAAAAGTTTTGAAGATTTTTTTTATTTGCAGTATGAGATCAAACACCTTTTTGTCATTAAACCAACCTTTGCTAGGTATACTGAAGCCGATGAGAATTTTAGGAAACTAAAAAATATCCAAATTCCTAAAAATTAGGATTGGAAATCTTTGATTGGTTTGTTATGAATAATGAAAGACAAACAAATGAAAAAGAAAAAAATCTGTTTACTGATTTCACTGAGAAAACAAATTTTACAGCAGTAAAGCAGTTTGACTAAAGGTTAAAGAGTATCTGAAATAAAAGAGTATCAATAAGAAAGAGTATCAGTAAGAAAGAGTATCAGTGAAGGCAGGTTAGATTCTAAAAAATATCTAAAGAGCCAGCAAAGAGGGCACATAAGCAGCTAGCTTCTTCTTATCCTAAAATAGTTTCTATTTCTTCTGAATAAAATAGGACATCTTGCTGATTTGTTAAGCAGTTGTCACTATTATTGTTGTAAGATATTTTGTTTTCCTAAGTTAATTCCTAGAAGTCATCTAGGATATTTTGTAAAACATTATATATAAATACTTCACTCTTTTGAAGTATTTTGTGTGGAATAAAATTGCTGGAGATTACTATAGATATTTTGTTGACTTGAAGGCTTTGGATTTCGATTTTGAGTAGTAGACTGGATCAAATATTTGGCATCATATTTCAGGATCGCTATGATAATCTATCTAGAGTGAAGTACTCACTAAAACTTGTCATTTTTATTCTTCTTTGTTACATACACATATATGTGTTTTAATTCTAAATTTGAATGTATAACTAGGAGTATTACTACAGGACATGTTAATAGCACCATGTTTTTAACTAGTTATCATTTCTCTGTTTTCTTTTGATTTCTGGTACAGGGAACCCTTAATTTCTCCCTCTCCCGTTTTACCTCTATCTGCTACTTCCCTTTTCCGGATCAAAGGATCCTTAAATGCCCTTTATCTCGATCATACCATCTCAAAAACCAATTTTCCAAGATCTCCAAGGGTTATCTGTCTTGCCCTGAAGACATTTGATCTTTTAGGCCTTGATCCTAGTTTTGTTAGCTTGACTTAGACTCCATAGCCCAATGAACAAGTATATTTCCCTCTATCTATCCCTCCAAGTGAAATTTTCCCACAAAATCCAACAAAACCAAACCAAAATTGCACTTTCATAGCTAGCCTAATATTCACAAATTAAAACAAAGTTAAACTTTAAAGAGAGAGCCCTCTCTGAACCCTAGGAAGGCTAGATCCTAGAGTTTGAAGTAGGTTTTTGTTTACCTCTAGTATTCTTTTAATAAAAACCAAAACCCCACAACTTAAGAATTTACTAGAGTGATAACAGTTTGGTCGAAAATGGAGAAAGTTATGACCAAAACAAATTTTTCCCAGTGGCACTAGAAAACCTCCTCCAAAACTAGAGGAACTCCAATTAGCATCGATAAAAATGGAAAATACTGCCAAATTTGATGGAGCACACCAAGCTAGGCAGAAACTACTAGCAGTTAAGTTAAATGCTAGATTGGGTGGTCACATGGTAAACACCGCTCTATCCACCGGCGGTTCCGCAAATGATAAGTTGCAACATTTAATGTTAATGCATCGTGGTTACATGTGTTTCGGGAACTGTTTGATGCTGGCAATTAACGTTAAAATTCCGCGCCCACGGTCACTGCCTGCAGGTTGTATGCGGGAGGGAGGTAGCTCGAAGGGGCTAGCCTTATGGTTTTCCACCAGTTTGAATGGATTTAAGCCCCCAATTATGGCGCGTGGTCACGGGACCTTATCCCTTAGCCCTGAGGGCTTACACCATTCTCTGCCACCATTTCATGAGCCGACTCAACATTCACAACTTGAACCCGACTTTCCCATTAAACAAGTTCTTGCACGTGGTATAACGGTCGGCTCGGCCTTGCTTGTGTAGTCGAGTCAAGGTTTGAAACCCATGCCCTCAAAATTTTATTCAAAGCACTTTTTAACCAATGGACTAGGGCCACTTGGCAGCCTCCGAGAAGGCCATGTGGCACCCTATGATAGGCCTATAAAAAATTTAATTAAAAATAAAATTTGCCACACAAAATTTCTGAAAATGACAAAAAAAAAATTGTTCAAAAAGTCATGTTTTGAAGGTCATTGTCGACTTCAAACTTTAGTAACTTTCACATACGAAATCGGATTTGAGTCTCGTTCATGGCACCAGAATTGCAGCGACGAGGTCTTTCTGGCCATTCATATTGCAACCAATTCTGAGCAATTCCATTTTTAGCATTTTTTCGACTTGGACATGATCTCCTGATCACACATCCCCATTGGGAAGCTTTTGGACCGCAAAAGCCTTCAACTACCTGTTAATAAGAAGAGGGTACATATCCCTCACCTTTTCCACCTCCATCCATTTTACCTTACTCGGTTTTCTACCTTTAAGACCAACTCAAAGATAATCAACACTTCCCCTCCTCGAAGTGTGTGTCCTTCTATCAAGGATAGCATCCTCTTTCAAGCCATCTAAAAATTCTGGCAAGAAATCCTCTATGGATGGCAGTTGAATGTCACTTTCATGATCAAAAATTAAAGGAGGTTCATACAAACTTAAATTTTCCACATTCACAACGAAATACATTTGCATATATGAAGGCAAATCTAGTTGAAAATAATTATTTCCAACTTGTTTAAGGATCTTGAATGGACCATAATGAATAGGCTTCAGTTTTTTACCTTCTCCTTGCATTATTTCCTTACTAATATGCAGCCATACCTCATCTCCTTCTTGAAACTTATGATCAACTATGTGTTTGTCATGCCTCTCCTTGTACTTGCCTTGACTTTTTTCAAGATGTTCTTGAACCTGCTGATGTATGAGCTGAATTCTTTTAATGAACATGCGAGCTTTGTCAATTTCACTATGCCCATCAATGAAAAAATCCTTCTCCAGAATGAAATCTAAAGGTGACTTAGGCAAATACCCAAAACAAGCTTCAAAAGGTGAAGTATTTGTAGAAGAGTGCTTGGCCCATTTGTAAGCATGTTGAATGTAATGCAAATGCTCATCCCAAAGTTTGGGATGCTTGCTGCAATAATCTCTCAAAAGATGTACAATAGTTTTGTTCACTACCTCTTTTTGGCCATCTGTTTGCGGATGGAAAGCAATACTCTTCTTCAACTTTGTGTCCATCATCTTCCATAAATTGGACCAAAAATACCCAACAAAACTAGAATCCCTATCGCTAACAATAGAAGTAGGCAAGCCATAATGAACCCATACATGTTGAAAATATAAATCAATAGTTTGTTCAAAAGTTATAGATTTCTTACATGGCATAAGAATACACATCTTGCTGATCAATCTATCAATTACTACATAAAGGTAATCATGTTGCTTTCTAGATAATGGTAGACCTCCAACAAAATCCATAGAAACACTTTCCCATGGTCTAGAAGGTACCAGCAATGGCGTATATAAACCAAGCTTCCTATTTCTAGGCTTTCTTGTAGCACATAATGAACAACCTCTAATGAAACGTGAAACACTATCTACCATGCGAGGCCAATAACAATACCTCTGTAAATGTGCCACTGTTTTTCTTACCCCGAAATGTCTAGCAATAAGAGAAGAATGAGATTCTCTCATGACACTTAGTATGTCCCCCTGTGGTATACATAACTTGCCCATATGAAATAGCAAATTATTATGCAAGTGATAATCATTCTCCTCAACATGATTCCCTTCACTCAAGTTAGTATACACATCCTTAAAATCAACATCTGATGCATATTGTTCTATGTAGATCTCATGTACAATGGAATCATTCTTAAGTAAAGTAGTAGCACTAATAATAGGCCTTGAAAGCATATCAGAAACTTTATTGAAAATACCTTTCTTGTACCTTATTACCAAGGTAAATTTTTGTAGGAAACCCATCCATCTGAAATGTCGTGACTACTGCAATTTACTTTGTGACTGCAAGTACTGTAAAGGTTGATGGTCGGTATGAACAATTGTTTCTTTGCCCATCAAATAGTGTTTCCACTTTTTGAAACTTTTCACCAAAGCATAAAACTCCTTATCATGTGTAGGATAATTCAAAACAACACCATTAAATGTCTCAGAATGAAATGTGATAGGCTTACCATGCTATAAGAGAACTGCACCCATGGCGTAATCACTAGCATCAGCATGAATCACGAATGGCTGTCTCAAGTTCGGTAATGCAAGGACTGAATCTGAACTTATCTTCTCTTTCAAAGACTCGAAAGCTTTCTGTTTCTTTCCTCCCCATTGGAAAGCACGCTTCACACTTGTCACTACATGCATAGGAGCTGCTCTGGCAGAGAAGTTAGAAATAAACTTCCTCCAATACTGAGTTGCACCCAAAAAACTTCTTACCTCTATAATGGATTTGGGAGTAGGCCAATTCACAATGGCTTCTACCTTAGAAGGATAAATTCTCAAAGCACCTCCTCCTACTATGTGTCGTAAATAAACCAAAGAATTCTTTCCAAATTCACACTTTGACATTTTAAGAAACAATTGATTTTTCTTCAAAATATCAAGTACTTTCTTAACGTGCATGACATGCTCTTCTCTAGTCTTGCTGAAAAATAAGATGTCATCTAAGTAGACAATAATGAAATCATCAGGAAAAGTACATAAGACATCATCCATTACCTGCATGAAAGTTGCAAGTGCATTGCATAAACCAAACGACATAACAAGCCACTCAAAGAGTCCCTGTTTGGTTTTAAATGATGTCTTCCAAATATCACTTTCTGCAATTCTGACTTGATGATAACCACTACGTAAGTCTAACTTAGTGAAATATTTAGCATTTTTTAGCAAATCTAACAAATCATCTATCCTTGGGAGTGGGTAACGATTCTTTACCGTTATCTTGTTCAATGCCCTGAAGTCCACACACATGTGCCAAGTTCCATCTTTCTTCGGAATCAACACTATCGGTGACCCACATGGCGAAGTGCTTGGTCTTATGAAACCTTTATCCAACAAGTCCTTAATTTGCCTCTTTATTTTAGCATTCTCCATGATAGACATGTGGTACATGCCTATGTTAGGAAGAGGACAATCTTGTTGTAACTGGATTTCATGTTGAATCTCCCTTTTAGGAGGAAAACCTGTTGGTTCCTGAAACATCTCATGATGTGCATCAACTACATCATATAAATCTGATTTAGGCTTGGAATTAAAATTTTCAAATGACTCATGATTCACATCAACCTTGGGCTTAACCATAAGAAGTACAAAACTATTACTAGAATCCCACATTTACCATCGTTATATTTGTCGTCTTGCGATGTGCTCTGACAATAAACGCCTTGCCATCTTTAAAAAAATGATACTTATTTTCATGGTGATGAAATATCGCTTTCCTATCAAATAAGTAAGGACTTCCCAAAAAAATTCCTAATATATCAAGCGGCACTACATCAAGTTCAAATGTGTCAATAAAGTGTGTAGTAATCGCAAAATACAATATGCACTTTCTTTAGACTTGCAAGTTTTCATCCTTGCATATCCACCCAAGTGGATAAGGCTTTGGATGTGAAATGGTCTCAAGTTTAAGCTATTTGACCAAGTCTTCTGATATGAGATTTGCTTGTGACCCACTGTCAAACAGTGTGTCAATTTTTGTATGTTTTGAGACTACCCTCACATGGAACAATTCAATTCTTTCTTCCTCATTTGGAGCTTGTACATGACAGTTTGAGGTACTAGTGCTTGGTATAGTTTTAGTTTCCTTTCCCTTCATACTCTTCAAACCCATGGCTGCAATTTTGGTTTCATCACCTGAATCATCACCTAAGTCTTGTGGTGTAGTTGTAGTAGCTGTAGTTTTCTTCTTTCCTTTGTTTTTTTTAAATTGAGTTCTTTTTTCAGGATGTAGTTTCCAACAGTTTTTCTCTTCATGGCCTTCTCTTGAATGGTGTTTACATATCACTTTACCACCCTCTTGTTTGACAAATGCATTCTTTTTTCCTTTTCCCTTAGAGGTTTTACCTTTGTTTTCCACCTTAAAAGGCTTGTTTCTACCGTCATCAAAAGTGTTTTTCCCTCCAGCCTCTAAATGCGTAGCTTGTACACAAACCGTGTATAGACTAGTAAGATTGAACATAGGGATAGTATGTGTAAGGTAGCTGTGCAAACCACCTATATATTTCAGCAAAGTATCTTGACTTTGTAATTCTACCCCTAATAAAAGTGCTCTTCTCCTAAACTCTTGGGTGTAGTCTTGTGAATTTTGTCCCTTAAGTTGTCTGAAATGAGCTAATGGATAAAATTGCTTTTTAATTTCAGTAATAAATGTAGCCCATGATAAAGTGATCTTACCATGTTTTTTAATTTCATCCTTGGTCTTGGCTTCCCACCATACCAATGTTGCTCCATCCATTCTCAAAGAGGCTAAATGTATCTTGGTGTCCTCATCATGAAGGTTTTGTATCCTCAAGTAAACTTCCAACTGTCTTATCCAATTGTCAATTTTCTTTGCATCAACTTCACCATTAAACATAGGAAACTCAAATTTAACATCAAACTTTAACAATGGACTTTTACCAGTGGTTTTAGACTTGTGAGATTGATTCACCGAGGTAGAGGATGAAGATGTAGAGGAAGAGGATGAATATGGGGATGGTGGATCACCATTACCTCCATGTCCTTTCTTTGAATTGTCATCACTTTTCTTTCCTCCTAAAGAACCCTTTCCTTCTTTCTAGTGTCTAGATCATTCTCCAACAAGCCTATCATTCCTTTCTTGGTAGAGTATCATCACCATCTCCATCATGTCCAAGAAAGCCTTTCGGAACACCCATTCCTCTTCTTTGGGATAAATATCTTTAGGAGATTCTCCTTCTCTTGAAGACATGCTTGAGGTTGCTTCTATGGCTCTTGGAAGTGGCTCTCTGGCCCTTCTTGGTTGAGGATTATTTTGTGCACTAACCAACTGTCCTTCACCTCCCTTGAGTTTAAGCCTAGTAAGCATCAAAACTTGCAAACAATCAACTATATCTTTGCACAAGAACAAATGCAGAGTAAAAATATAGCTCCTAAGGCTCAAATCCTGAGCTTTGATACCATCTGATCTGAAAATGGAACTATTTGTAAATGATGTGCAAAGTATCCATTTCCATTTAATTAAGTGTGCAAAGTATTCTCCATGTCTTGCAAGTTAAACAAAATGTTTTTGGTAATTGTTTCTAAGTTTTTGTGTGAGGAAATGTTAATTAAGTTTATTGTTTAACATATTATATTAGAAATACACAGCAAGAAAAATTCACCATAGCATAACACAGCAAACGGATGAGGCAGTTCACCCCTCCTGGGCTACATCTGTCGGGTCCAAGGCTCCCAATGAGTTTGTCCTTGATCTATTAAGCTGCTCAATATGGTTATACAGTGAAAAATATACCTAAATAGGAAAAAATAGCTGTGAAATTGACTTCATTTGACAAATAAGCTAAAAATGGCTTTTGTTTCACCTCAAACAGTGAAATACAACCTAATACAGCTCCATCTCCCTGATGGCCCTGGTGGCCCTTTTCTCTTCCCTGAAGAAAAAATGGATGAATAACACCTCTTTTCACTCTAAAACCTATCCCAAACACTCCATAATGTTGAATTAAGCCAAAATTGACTAAAATTTCCTCCTGTTTGGTCAAAATTGGAGAAAGTTATGACCAAAACAAATTTTTCCCAGTGGCACTAGAAAACCTCCTCCAAAACTGAAGGAACTCCAGTTAGCATCGATAAAAATGGCAACTACCACCAAATTTGATGGAGCGTGCCAGGTTAGGTGGAAACTACTAGCGTTTAAGTTAAATTCTAGATTGGGTGGTCACATGGTAAACACAGCTCTATTCGTCGACAGTTCCGTAAATGATAAGTTGCAACATTTAATGTTAATGCATCATGGCTACATGTGTTTCAGGAACCGTTTGATGCTGGCAGTTAACGTTAAACTTCCGCACCCACCGTCACTACTTGCAGGTCATATGCGGGAGGGAGCTAGCCCAGAGGGGCTAGCCTTATGGTTTTCCATCGATTTGAATGAATTTAAGCCACTGGTTATGGCACGTGGTCGCAGGACCTTATCCCTTAGCCCTAAGGGCTTATACCATTCTCCGCCACCATTTCATGAGCAGACTCAATGTTCACAAATTTGACCCAACTTTCCCATTAAACAAGTTCTTACCTGTGGTATAATGGTCGGGTCGACCCTGCCCGTGTAGTCGGGTCAAGGTTCCAAACCCATAACCTAAAAATTTTCTTCAAAACACTTTTTAACCAATGGCCAGGGGCCACATGGCAACCTCCGGGAAGGCCATGTGGAACCCTGTGATAGGCCTATAAAAAATTTAATTAAAAATGAAATTTTCCACATAAAACTTTTGAAAATGACAAAAAAAAAATTGTTCAAAAAGTCTTGTTTTGAAGGTCATTGGGCGATTTCAAACTTCAGTAACTTTCAAATATGACATCATATTTGAGTCTCGTTCATGGTGCCAGAATCACAGCAGCGAGGCCTTTCCGGTCGTTCAGATTATAACCAATTCTGAGCAGTTCCATTTTTGAGCATTTTTTCAACTTGGACATGATCTCCTGATCATTGAGGCACCCTATGGTAAACATTAACTTATGATTCACTAATAATATCATAAATTTGTTATACTATGGAAGGAAGACATATCTTGTATTTCAAATAGAAATTTAGTATATTCTGTTGCATCGATTTCTCTGTTCAATAAGATATCGACTTATAAAATTCTATTACATTTTACAAAAATAAAAGAGTAACTAGATCTTAGTGAGACCACAACCAGATAAAAAATCCATGAAGGAGACATAAAATTAAGTCCTCAAAAAAACTAGCAATTTATTCAAAATTGCACATTAACGGAAAATATGATGATATATAATGCATGTTAATAGAAACAAATGATATACATATTACATATTAAATTGTGTGTACATAGATACAACACCTAAAAATTAGTATTCTGAAACTCTAGGATGATTGGGAGGATTGTGCAAGCCCTCCTATTGAGATGAAGAGTGTCCCTTTCCTTCTGTGGAGACTTGGGATTGTTCTAACACTACAACAAACATATCCTTTAATTTGTGTTGAAGCTCTCGATTTTTCTTTTCATAATTTCCTCTCAAATTGGATTTTTGTTAGCTTAGCATGTTCAATAATTGTACATTCTTCTAAGTTTCCTTCCTTTCAATATATTCCTTTGTAGATTTCAATTGATATGAAGAATTGGCCAATTCAGTAGTGATTTTTTGTACTTTATCCTCAAGCTATTTTCCCCTCAATTATTGTTGATTTTCAATAGACATTTGAAGTAATATTTCCTCATGTATGGCCTGATAATTTTTTTTGCAAATCAAAAATCTAGGATTTCAAATTTTGTATCTCCATGTCACATCCAAAACATTATGTTGTTAGGTCGCTCATGAGATCATTGTGTAGCTCTATAATTGTTGTTATCTCTCATATACCTTCTTATTCAATGATTCAACAAGTGGTGGAGGCATAAAATTTACCCACAAAATTCATGGCTAAGATAGTGTCCTCTAAATCCTTCCCTCATGCGTTTAGCCGAGATTTCTCCAAGTCCATTGAAGGCATTTTTTTAACTCATGTATCTTGACTTGTACCTTTATCCTTACCCTTACCTTTATCCCCTTTCTCAGTACCATATTCTTTACTATGTCAATGTTTTTCCTTTTCAAGTTCTTTAATCTTGTGTTCTTCCTGTGCAGTTTTAAGATATCTTTCTTTCAACTTATTAGCTTGCATATAACAAGTTTTCTCCAACTGAGTCATTTTTTTCTTATATTCTTCAATCTGAGATTCATGCTTTTGTTGTTCCTCTTTAGATTTATTTGCAAATTTATCCTTTAAATATTCAATAAATTTATCTTTTTCATTCGATATCCTGACTAATTTATCCTCAAAAGTATCTAAAGTCTCTAATGGAGGTATATTTAGAACCTCTAGTCTTCTTCTCAACTCTTGTGCAAGTTCACTAATTTTTTCATCAGATGTAGCCTGAACTTATTTGAATTTTTCTAGTAGTGAATCTATCTCCATTATACATTTGTCTCTCATTATGGATACATGATTAAGCAATTCAACAATAATTTAATTCTTGGCATTTATTTTTTTCATTATTTTTTGTGTTTGGCGCACAATTGTTTATTGTAGCACTACAATCTTCTTCATGAATTCAACAATAAACTTCTCCTTTAGTTCGTACTTGTCCTTCGAGTTATATATAGAGGAATAATACTCCATTGAAACTTGTTTGTAATAGATCATTCTATCATATATTGAGAAAACAATTCTTTTATCGAAGTTTGTAGATGTTGAATCACCCATAAAAGGGAAATTATATTCAATATTGTTGATTCATATTGTATAATGTTTACTTACTAACTAAGTAAATAATTTATGTCTTTTGATTAATACTTTGGAACGTTGGAGTTAGAGTTGATAATTTCTTGGGATTTGAAGCCTTATTTTTATATTTTTTTTTCAATCTTAGAAGGATATTTTATCTGGTGAGATAAGGATATGTGGATTATAATTTTTTATAAACCTGGTGATGTTGATATATACAGTATTGTTATGCAGCTACTTTGTTTTGATGTTGCTAAATTTGTATCTCATGTAAGCTTTATGCAATTTTCTTATTAATAGAAGTTGAATTTTCCTTTGGAAAAAAAAAGATTAAAGTCTCCCACTACAACAACAGAATTAAAACCATGATCGAGAAGAATGGAGAAACGTTTCCAGGAAACCCACATCTCTGTCTGAATAATTGAGGCAGTGTCAATTCCCCAAGAATAAGATCATATTTTTTACCATTTTCGTTAAAAATTACGCCTCCAGCTCCAGCAACCCCAAGATTTCCTTTTGAGTGATCTGAAAATGGAACTATTTGTAAATTCTATGCAAAGTATCCATTTCCATTTAATTAAGTGTGCAAATTATTCTCCATGTCTTGCAGGTTAAACGAAATTTTTTTGGTAATTTTTTCTGAGTTTTTGTGAGAGGAAGTTTTAATTAAGTTTATTGTTTAACATATTATATCAGAAATACACAGCAAGAAAAATTCACCATAGCATAACACAACAAACTTATGAGGTAGTTCACCCCTCCTGGGCTACATCAACTAGGTCCAAGGCTCCCAATGGGTGTGTCCTTGCTCTATTAAGTTGCTCAAAATGGTTATACAGTGAAAAATATACCTAAACAGGCAAAACCAGTTGTGAAATTGACTTCAGAAGACAGAAATAAGCTAAAAATGGCTTTTGTTTCACCTCAAATAGTGAAATACAACCCAATACATCTCCATCTCCCTGATGGCCCTAGTGGCCCTTTTCTCTTCCCTGAAGCAAAAATAGTTGAAGAACACCTCTATTCGCTCTGCAACCTATCCCAAACACTCCACAATGCTGAAGAAAGAAAAAAATGACTAAAATTTCCTCTTGTTTGTGTTAGGGTCCTATAATAATAGGGTTCATAAAATTTTGAATTGACTTTGATAGTCGTGTAAATATGTACATACCTTGCTTTTTGCAAGTTTTTTTCCCATATTTTGAAAAAATGAAAAATATAAAAATTCAAAAAGAGGGTAAAAGTCCTCAAAGAAAAATCAAAGGACTTAGAAAAATATAGACCCCAAAAGAAAAAGAAATAAAATAAGACCTGAAAGTGAGCAAATCCAAATGCCACTACTTTTACTTTATTGTAAGAATAATGATTATGTGCAGAGTGTCAATAAATGCCATAATCCATGATCAATTAAACAGTTTAATCTTAGCTTTTCATGCTTTTAATTTCATGTTTTAGATAGTGAATAAAGATTTGTCGAACAATTTAAACTTGAAAAATCAGTAGATAGGTAGAGAATAATGAGGAGCTCAACAGTTTAATCTGAGCCCTCGGATGAAATAAGTTAGATTTAGATATTTTATGGTTTGAAAGAAAATTTTTTAAGGTTGCAAGACTAAATGCACCTGCAAAATGAAGAAAAAAATGTTAGAAATAAAGTTGGGTTAAGTAGAAAGAAATTGGGAAATCATGTAATAAGACATCATCGGGCAAAATCACTAATTCCCCCTCCCCTATGAGTATTCAGTATTCTAAGCTATCAGTCAAACAGGCTCAGAGCATTTCTCTAACTTTCGTTGGGACCAGACCCAAGGCTCTATGACTAGTTAGTTAAAAATATTGAGTTCTTATGTTAAACCTACATTCATCAACATTTACCCTTCATTCATACATTAAAACCCCTTTTTTCTAAGTACAGACACATTCTTACTTAGTAAAGTTGTAACCTCAAAATTTTTAACCTCATCCCTTCAAAA
Organism: Pinus albicaulis; assembly: GCA_034641835.2. NCBI lineage: Eukaryota > Viridiplantae > Streptophyta > Pinopsida > Pinales > Pinaceae > Pinus > Pinus albicaulis. The sequence goes on along the minus strand of CM076574.1, from coordinate 343,997,227 downwards.
TCATTCATAAAAACCCTCAAAATTACATTTATCCTAAGTATTGGTGAAGGAAATATAAAGATAAGAAATACTTGATTTTATACTATACTTAGAGATAATATTTATTTTGTTTTTATTACACTACCCTTTCATATTAACCTTTAACATACTTTATTATATCCCTAAGAAATACCCTCCTATAGTTATTAATTTCCTTATATCTAAATACCCCAAAAAAACCATTATTATAAACGTTTTGACCAAAGTCTATTATCCCATGTGCGCCAATAAAAACCCCAAATTATAAACCCTTTGGTCTAAAAACTAGCATTATTGAAATATCCCGCCCTTATGGTTTGAAAACTATAAAAGGTTTAAAAAACTATATAATATATATTAAACCGCCTACATATGTTTTATTAAAACAATTCGTAAAGGTTTTAAATAAGAAACATTAACCCGCCTATACCATTATTAAAACATTTCATATATGTTTTAAACCATATAATCCCCACCACATATTAAACCCTTCCGCCTATGCAAAAGCTCGCTCCCACCTTTCTATTTTCAATGCAACTTCCGAAGCGATCTCAGCCCTTCACTTTCAACTTCTAGATCTGATGGACAGAGGATGATATCGCATAGAAAAGATGCAAGACAGCCCAAAAGCCAAATCCACACGAAATGGGTGGTTTCACCCATTTCTCTCCCATCCACGTGGCCTTCCCTCATTCGATCGCATTCATTGAGGTTAAAACAGCTTACCACCTGAAGCCTATGTGATAACCACTCGTGGATTTCTTGCATTTGCATTCTGAAACTGCCTCCCACCGGACAAGACCTGCATTCAATGCAAATCGATACATTTTAATAAAACCTTTGATTAATACGTTTATTCGTTTATCTTTCACACCTAACCACTGTATTGTTTCCCCGACTGTATAAATCTGTTAAAGCTGGTTTCTGCCATTTTTTATGCCCAAAACCTACGAAATATTTCCCTGAAACTCCTGAAGACTGTTGAGGAGCTGAGCATTGCTCTGAGAAAACTATTGAATCCATCAAATTCGACCAGAAGTTGTAAAAACCTTTCCAGAAGCCCATACTTACATCAAAACAGGTATTTTTCTCAGAATTCAACCTGCAACCAAATTGAAGAAACTTTTTTAAAGAAAGAGAAGCATTTTTAAGTTAAATTGATTAATTGAATTGCCCAAAAAGTCCTAAAAACAGGCCAAAATCTGGAAAAAATTTCCCATAAACCCTATTTGTCTACTGTGCACTTTTTCAAGGAAATTTATCAATTTTCCACAGTTTAAAATTCCATTTCAAGCTCTGAAATAAGCCAGAAATCCTCTGCAGGTGTTGATGCCCGGGCTACCTACTCAATCCTTCATTCTCTCTCTCCCTGCATATAAAGATAATGCACTTAAGCCTTACCCAAATAATTTTAAATCTCCTGCGGAAGCTTATTACTTAGACAATGATTATAAAACCATTGAATACCCCACATTATGATTTTTACATCAACATTTCGGATTTAATCAAAACCCAATTACAAGCTTCCCCTTACCTTATAAGAGTTCGACCTTGGTAAGTTATATTTCAGTGTGCATGGTTATTACACCACAAATTAATCACCGATGCCAAGAATTATATTAAGTGGTTAGATATTAACTCAATTATATATATGCACCCTTAATCCTTCATAACTTACCCAATGTATCCACACGTGAGCCTTCAACTATGGAAATTCATATAACCCCGACTTTGAACAAATATCAATCACCAACATATATGAGAGTTGGGTCCCACAACACATTCATACCCACGTATAAAAATTTTATGCACATGCCTTTGTGATAATTCATATCAACGATAATATGTTAACATGTATTACATCCTCCGTCAACATTATAACAAAGTCGTTGACTCAGATTTAACCCCAACACTAATATATATTTGTATGACCTTTCGGGCCCCACAACCCCAATACACAACAAACCAAAATCCGCAATGCAATTGGGTCCCATGACAACTTGTACTTACCTCCTTAACCTTCGTCCATCACGCAACACAACTACCGTTGATTTCCACAAGCCCATGATCTGATGGATCTAATGCATATCGCATTTTTTTGGCCTCCGAAATATAATGCTCAGAAAAAACACGAAATTCGAGGTTTTAGAAAACCACTACTATCTTACATGTCACGCAGAGATGCACATCGCATTTTTTTCAACGAATCTACTTACCACTTTTGAACACGCACGAACCCGCTGGTTTTGGACTCAAACCCGCTTTCACTATTCATGTTCATTTCATGGTTCTATTACTCCGCCAAGGTTCCGCTCTTACCTCTTAACTCCATTTCTCACCGTGTTAATGTTGTGGCTTCACTGATATAAAATCAAGCAAAGAGTTCAGTGGAAGGCTTAATATGCTCAACAGCTAGAGTTACATTATCTGCATCCTTCATAATACCCTCACCGATTCCTCATTGGACTATTCACACGCAGTTAAACACCTTCAAGATTCAACTGTCACCAAGCTACGGGTTGTGGCTTTCATATGGAATCTGATATCGATTAACACAGTTGATACTCTCCTTTCCTCTACGTGCAAATTAATAGCACAGTCAATGAACAAATCGAACTTGATCAATTAGAACAGATTTCCATCCAGTTCAACCACGGAATCGAGAATTGCCTTGATTCTTTCTTCACACAAGGAACCAATACATATAGCTTGATCCGACCCAGAAATATTAACAGAACTTCAGATGGACAAGGTTCCTCCTTTTCGTAAATGCTAATATATATTAAATTCTCAACCAATTTAACACAGAGTGCATATAACCCAGCAATCTCAAAAGAATTGAAACTCTCATTCATACAATGAATACAGAAATTCAATTCATCCTAATCTCATACATAGGAATTCTTCCTTCTCAGAATTGATCCATTCTGTGATCAATTCTTCCAAATTCACAATCACATTCAATCAACATTGCAACCCTTTCCATTCACACAACACATAACTCAGGAAGGAAACATGGTCTTCAGAAAAGTATATTATGCATTGACATACACTGTACTTACATCAACAATCTTCCTTTTGGCCTAATTTTCAGTTCGATGGCCCTTCTATCCTCCTACTCTGCCTCTGAAAAAAACTCTAGTTCTCACCCCGAATTTCTACTTGATGCTTACATTTATTCAAAAGGTGAATGAATCGATTGAGCTTCTTTGACAGCTCACCTAAGACTCTTAAACTTCCTAAATCCTAAATTTAGACTCAAACTGAAACTGATCCTAACTAATCACCTACCACTCATGTTCTCTAGTGGTTAGAGAACATTTACAATTCCTCACTGTTTTATTCAAAAACACTAATAATTACATGAGAATTTGAAAACATGAGACCCCTTAGGTCTACTTAGATACAAAGTAATTCTTGACTCTAATGCTCCTGCATCAGACTCCCAAGGTTCAAATTGTTCATGATCTCCTGATCATGTGTCTTTAATCTCTGCCTCCTGGATCCCATATTTTGTTTTGCTGTTGTCCAGCAGCTGCATCATTCTTCAACTTCATTTCTCTAGGTTTCCATACTTTGTTCTGCAAATTACCACCAGCTATACTTTCATAATACCTTCTTTTCTTTCCTTTGTTGAAATCATTCTGCTTTTTGGCTGCTGTCTGCTGCTTCTGAGACACCTTCATCATCAGTCTTTTGATGTTTTCAATGTCCATGTCCAGCTTATCTTCTAACTAGGAATTATTCTATCCACTGCTGCCTTCAAATGTTGTTGCTGTCAATACTGCTATTGTTACTGTCTTCAAAAAAAAATTTGTTGTTGTCAATGTTGCGTCATTGATTGTGGCTAACATTATTTTTACTCCTGCAGATGCCATCCCCCATGTTGTTGCCTTTTTGGCTTCCTCCCAAACTTCTTGTCCCTCTGCAACATGCTTTTTCTCATCATTTTAAAATTTTCTTTTAGAAAATAAATCATCAATCAATTTTCTTCTTGCAGTAACATAGTCATTTAGTATACTAGTAAGCATAATTAAACTTTTCAAACTAATATCTGCTCCTCTTTCCTTCACAGCTTCAGGCATCTTTACTTCAGTGTCTGCAGTACTCTCCTCTTGCATAATTTATTCCAGAAAATAATTCAGCCATCTCCGCTGTACTTGTTTCACATCATCAGCATGTTTCAATTCAGTTTCAGCATCTTTTTCTTCTTCCTGGACAATCTTCAGTAATTGTCCATCATCACCTTGATTGATCTTGGCAATCAAATCAAGTCCTTCCATCTCTGTATCCTCATCTTCTATCAGAATGGACTTCTGATCCTTCATCACTATGTCATTTTTAACATTCTGCCCCACAGTCTGCTCTCCAATCTTCTCTTGGCTATTAAAACAAGACAACTCCTCCTTGTCATCAGTGACAAGTTTCTGCATATGAGACATGACTGTCTCATCTTCTTTCTGCAACAATTTTTCATCTCCCAAGACAATTCCAAATGATGGATTGTCTCCTGCATCACCTGTACACATAAAAAAATTGTCAATTTTAAAACCACAAGACCCAAAGGCCTCATTTGATGACCCAATCACCAAACCTTCCTTCAGCAGTTCTAAGTCTCTTTCAAGACTCAGAAATTCTTCACTATATTTCTCCTTAGCTGCCAGAGTTATCTCTACTACTCTAGTCACCATGTCAAAATGATGATCCTTCCCTATGTTTTTAGCCAACATAGTTCCTCCTTCATTCAATCCTCTGACAGATTTCATTTTTTGTTCTTCCTCTTTGCCTGCATGATTAACACATGAATCATCAGCAGTAAAATTCCAAGGTTTCAATACCTTATTTTCCTCTGACAACACATCAGTATGTTGTTTAGAACTCCCTTCTAAATCCTCTATCAACATCTCAGTATGCTGATTTGAATTCCCCATGAGACTGTCAGCTAGTCTCTCCTTCTCTCCATCATCTGCTTCACGAACATTATCCATGAAAGCCTTCCTACCCTGCTTCTTCAGCAATCCATCTTGTGCATAGGTCCTCTGCTTCTCCAATTCTCTTCTTTGGAAATCCAACCTTCTATACAATTCCACAACTTCAATTGGAGTAGACTTTGGGAATCTTACAAAACCTTTTATACCTTTGCTTGTTCTTGACCAATCATCTATTGGTCCTTCTTTCTCCACTTCAATATTCTGCTGAATATTCTCATTGGGTTGCTCTGTCTTCATCTCTTCCTCCTGAGATCTTAATATCTCAGCATTGATCTGAACAGATTTCAGATTCAATTTCTCCTCCTCTGCAAACCTTAAAGCTTGCTCATCTCCCTGTGATGTACCTGCAAACATACACAACTCTTTAGTTTCAAAACCACAAGACTTTTCAGTCTTGGTTTCTTTCTCAAGCACTTCCCCACAACAGATCTGCATGTGGAATTTTCAAATTCCATCCTTGACTCCATAACCCTGAGTTCCTCTTCCTCTGTAGAACTTGTAATCTCCTCAAAATGGTCAAGCTCACAAATACAAGTCTTTACCTCATCCAGCTGATCTGGACTTGTCCAACAACTCAGGAAATCCTCAATGATATCCTCTTCAGCAAGAAAAGCTTATGGCTGCCTTAAGTCTTCACCATGTCTCACAAGATCTCTTGCAGGTCTCCACTCTTTATCTATACTTTGTTCTGCTTCACAAGCAGAAACTTCTTTTCTCAACTCAATTGTCTTGAGCTCCTCTTTCAATAAGGCAATCTCCTTTTTCCTCAACCTCAACTTTAATGGTTTCCATTTCACTCTCTTCTTCATGAGCCACCCAACTCTCTGTTTTTCCTCTATCATCCTTTCCAATTTATAAAACTTCTTACTAATCTTAGCTATCTCTTTCCAATACTCTTCATCAGCGAGTTTCTTCCTCATGCCAGCATCTTCTTTCACTCTTCTGTTGTGGTCTCTCTCAAAACCCTTGCAATCTTTTCTATGGCTATTAGTAGCCATTTTCTCCTCCATGAGTTCTTCACTCACAAGCTGCACTAAGCCTCTGCAATAGCAAGCTCTCTTGCTGCAACTTACCTCGCCAATCCCTTCCTCTAGATCCAGATTTTGGCCAGTACTGGTCCCCTATCTGCTGGAACCTTTTGAGCACTCTCTTCTGCTCTCTCTAGGCTTCACTCTGCAACTCCTCAAGAACACATCTGTTCTTCTTTTCCTCCAACCTCAGTTGGGAATCCTCTAGGTTCTTCCACACTTATTCTTACCTCAGAATCCTCTATTGGATTCTTTTATCACTGCTCTCAAAGTTGTGATCTTCCTTTGCTGAGATTCTCCTCAATTGTCTGCAATCTATATTCTGCAAACAATATCTTCAAACCAGATTCAAATAAGGCTCATCAACTCACCTTCTCTTGAGAACACTACAATTTCTCTCCCTATTCAACCTTTAGCTAAATATCTAGTTCACTGCTTTCACCATCAAACTCTGTCTTCACATTCTGCAACCATCATCCTGCAATCATAAATCTCAAATCAGATTTAAAATTATTTTACCTGCAATATCCTTGCATGATCTTGTCTTCCACTCATTCATTCTGCAAATACTATTCACTGCAATCCTGTGTATCTCTACACATCATATTTCAGAAGCTGATCTTCCCATTTCAAATCTATAGTCACTCTTCAACAGATTTAGAACTTTATTTTTTCTTCACTTATCTATGTAGGCTGCAATCTCTATCATTCTTCAAAAACCTGATCTCTTTTCATACATGCAATTAATTCAAAACTTGAAGTTAAAATAGAGCTATTCCAGCTCTGATACCACTTGATGCTCAAGCTACCTGCTCAAGCCTTCATTCTCTCTGTCCATGCATATAAAGATAATGCACTTAAGCCTTACCCAAATAATTTTAAATCTCCTGCGGAAGCTTATTACTTAGACAATGATTATAAAACCATTGAATACCCCACATTATGATTTTTACATCAAATTTTTGGATTTAATCAAAACCCAATTACAAGCTTCCCCTTACCTTATAAGAGTTTGACCTTGGTAAGTTGTATTTTAGTGCGCATGGTTATTACGCCGCAACTTAATCATCGATGCCAAGAATTATATTAAGTGGTTAGATCTTGACTCAATTATATATATGCACCCTTAATCCTTCATAACTTACCCAATGTATCCACGTGTGAGCCTTCAACTATGGCAATTCATATAACCCCGACTTTGAACAAATATCAATCACCAACATATATGAGAGTTGGGTACCACAACACATTCATACCCACGTATAAAATTTTTATGTGCGCGCCTTTGTGATAATTCATATCAACGATAATATGTTAACATGTATTACATCCTCTGTCAACATTATAACAAAGTCATTGACTCAGATTTAACCCCAGCACTAATATATATTTATATGACCTTTCCGGCCCCACAACCCCAATACACAGCAAACCAAAATCCGCAATGCAATTGGGTCCCATGACAGCTTGTACTTACCTCCTTAACCTTTGTCCATCGCGCAATGTGACTGCCATTTATTTCCACAAGCCCATGATCGGACGGATCTAACGCATATCGCGCTTTTTTGGACTCCGAAGTATAATGCTCAGAAAAAACGTGAAATTCACGGTTTTAGAAAACCACTACTATCTTACGTGTCACAAAGAGACACACATCGCATTTTTTTCAACGAATCTACTTACCACTTATGAATGTGCGCGAACCCGCTGGTTTTGGACTCAGACCCGCTTTCAGTATTCATGTTCATTTCATGGTTTCGTTAATCCACCAAGGTTCCACTCTTACCTCTTAACTCTGTTTCTCACCGTGTTAACACTGTGGCTTCACTGATATCAAATCAAGCAAAGAGTTCAGTGGAAGGCTTAATATGCTCAATATCCAGAGTTACATTATCTACGTCCTTCATAATACCCTCGCCGATTCCTCATTGGACTATTCGCACACGGTTAAAAATCTTCAAGATTCAAATGTCACAAAGCTACGAGTTGTGGCTTTCATATGGAATTCGATATCGATTAACACAATCGATACTCTCCTTTCCTCTGCGTGCAACTTAATAACACGGTCAATGAAAAAATCAAACTTAATCAACTGGAATAGAGTTTCGTCTAGTTCAACCACATAATTGATAATTGCTTTGATTCTTTCTTCACATATGGAACCAATACATATAGCTTGATCCGACCCAGAAATATTAACGGAACTTCAGAGGGACAAGGTTCCTCCTTTTCGTAAATGCTAATATATATTAAATTCACAACCAATTTAACACAGAGTGCATATAACCCAGCAATATCAAAATAATTGAAACTCTCATTCATATAATGAATACAGAAATTCAATTCATCCCAATCTCATACACAGGAATTCTTCCTTCTCAGAATCGATCCATTCTATGATCGATTCTTCCAGATTCACAATCACATTCAATCAACATTTCAAGCCCTTCCATTCACACAACACATAACTCAGGAAGGAAACATAATCTTCAGAAAATTAAATTCTGCATTGACATACACTGTACTTACATCAACAATCTTCCTTTTGGCCTGATTTTTAGTTCGATGGCCCTTATATCCTCCTACTCTGCCTCTGAACAAAACTCTAGTTCTCACCCCGAAACTCTACTTGATGCTTACATTTATTCAAAAGGTGAATAAATCGATTGAGCTTCTTTGACAACTTGCCTAAGACTCTTAAACTTCCTAAATCCTAAATTTAGACTCAAACTGAAACTGATCCTAACTAATCACCTACCTCTCATGTTCTCTAGTGGTTAGAGAACATTTACAATTCCTCATTGTTTTATTCAAAAACACTAATAATTACATGAGAATTTGAAAACATGAGACCCCTTAGGTCTACTTAGATACAAAGTAATTCTTGAGCCTAATTCTCCTGCATCAGGTGCCCCAATCTTCTGTAATCCTTTTCAATAGAGTTTTAGCTCATTTTTCAGTCAAAAAACTTAGAAAACCCCTATTTTCTATTTTATACTAGTTTTAAAGCCTCTGAACTTCTTTGATAAACTTAATTGGGAAGAAAACCAAAAAAGAGACTCTATTTAGCCAAATTTTCCCAATTAAGCCTCTGCTACAATAAAATTGCCTCTAAAAACTGTTTAAACTTGCAGAAGAAAATCAAGATGCCTAAAAAATAGAGTGTAAGTAAGCGTGAAGGTTCTAAATCTCCCAAAAATACTCCAGCCATGACTCCAAATACTGCAATTGTGGTCAATCCATTACAACCCCCAAGTGTTGATATTGAACACATTCCCCTAGCTGATATTGACTACAAAATAGTTGATCCCATAGTTGAATTCAATCTGTTAGATATCCATAACCGATGTTTTAAGAAGTCTTTAGACATCATGAAGAAGTTCATATTTTGGAATCCAATCTGCCCAAATATGTAGTCCCTTTGACTCACCCTTGTCAAGATATTATCAGATTATGTCACCAGTACTATATTCCTAAAAAAAGAGCTATTGTGAATGCAAATAAAGAGGTCCTATTTACCATCACTGCAAGAGCTATTGTGAATGCAAATAAATAGGTCCTATTTACATGAGTCAATAAGCCAAATGTTGCAACTTCAATCAGACCCCCAAGCAGTCCCTTTTTCTATTGAGGCCCTCACCAAACTATACATTGGCTTAGATTTTCCTAAAAGGTTCATGACTTTTCAGACTTTTATGCCCCTTCATGTTGAAATTCCCAAGTTAAATTCTCCATATTCAACTGCCAAATTCCCTGAAGGTTCAAGGCATGTAATCTCCATGCTTTCCTTCATCCTTGGGTATTTCACTGATGAGTCTATCTTGGGATTTTTGTCCACCTTTTCTTCAGTTCAACCACCTTCAGTTATCTTTAACTATGCTATTTTCATTGCTGATAGTATTCACTATCAATTGACTAATTTACAGCTGGAAGGAGTATTCAGATATACCTCCTATCTTTTGCACATGTTTCTTTTCTTCCAATTAGATAGCTTTCCAATTTCACTTCAAAAGTTGGATATAGAAGGAAAACCTATCTGTTATCTTTTGGACATCCATACTCAAAAAAGAATGCAAGGATTTCAGTTATTCATAGTTTACAGAGTTATTTTTACATCCAGTAACCACCATGTTAACCAAACAGAGCAACCTATAATAATTGAGGAAATGAAGAAAATATTGCAGCTATCAGAACAAAGAAAAGTTGGTGACTTCTATTTGTATGATAAATTCACTGAAATTAGAGTTTTTGAGTCAATCTTGTTGCCTTACAAGTTACCCAAACATCCATTAATGAGGATCTTTTCCTTGGAGTACATCAGGCAGATCCTAAATTCTTATTCTATTAACTTCATGGCATCCAAGAAGAAGACCCAATTCAAACTTAAATATCAAATTGGGCCATTCATATGTAATCATAGAGATGCATAAAAGGAAGCAGCAAATCAACTACTAGAATATAAATTTGAGGAAAGTTTCTCATGGAATTATGACTCACAAGGAATCTTAAGTAAACTAAGGGTAAAATGTAAATTGACACCCTTTATCCAGGAATCAAAACCAGAGGTAGAGAATTTTGCTAATCAAATTGAGTGGGTTGAAAATACTTTAACAGAGGTAGTAAACCAAAGGAATACCAGTCACACTTTGGAAATTTCCAAACAGCCAGAGACATCCACTAAGAGAATTAGAGAAGAGGGAGATTATACTGCAGAGACTACAACGGAAAAAAATTTCAAGATCATTTACAAAAAAAGGCCAAAATTAGATACAACAGCTAAAAGTAAAGTGACATTATATGTTGAATAAACAAAGCCCTTGAATACCAGCACTGATTTACCAGAGACTGTAGTTATCAGTGAGCCAAATCAAAATGAATAACAACTAAATAATGAAGATACACAGATGATGGAAATGCGGAAAAGTATTAAGGCTTCTTCCTCACATTCAGCTGAGGAAAAGGATTTGGATATTAAGGAGAAATACAAGCAAATCAAGTTGAAGAATGAGGAAATAAAAACTGAAATATATTTTCAATTCTTAAAGTAGAAACCAAGTAATCAAAATAGATTCCTATCAACATTTGATTATTCGACTAAAAAATTGATTATGTTAGTATTACAGCCCACAGTATGAGTGCCAAAGATAGTTTCTGACTATAAGAAAGTTGATGTCAAAGTAGCTACATACAAAATCCATGAATTAGATCAAATTGAGTTTCATAGGCAAACCTCAGAGATGTTGTATTCCACAGTCACAACAAAATATATGAGTGCTCATAAGCTTCAAAACACCATCTCTAATATGCAAGATAAAATGAAGATGGATAAAGCTTCATTATATGCAAAGGATCTAAGGATAAAAGCCTTAGAAGATTTAGTATTACACGTAGGATATGATCCTACAAACATCAAAGCAGGAGAAGCATTGGTAAAGAAGAAAAATGAGGATATAGCTGCCTTGAGGAAACAGCTCAAACTTCCTCAAAGTGAGCATCCTCAGACAATGGAATTCTTACAGGATCAAAAGGAAAAAGATGAAATGATAAGTTTAATACTTCAACTGACAGCTCAGATTAAAGAAATGGAAGTACAGATGGACCAACTTGTCCAAGAAAAGGAGACAGTAAAAGAACCAGTGATTCCTACAGTCATCCCAGTCATCACTACAGCAGTGCCTTCAGCTTTAGGAGAAAATTTGGCACCCAAAGAACCATTGGCCACTGCATTGCCAGTGACTTCTTCAAACACTTCAGCTACTAAATCCTCTACCATAGCAGTGCAACCTATAGATGAAAGCACTCAACTAGTGAAAGAAATGAAAGAAATGTCCTTGAAGATAAATGAAATTAACAGGTTGACAAATATTATTGAAAATATTGAGAAAAAAAATAAATCAACTCAGATAAATGCCAAAATACATGAACAAAATGCCAATAGATTGAGTGAAGAGGTAAAAAAGTTACAAAAAGAATTAACTCTCAAAGATCAGATATCATACATAAAAAATTACCTATGGAATAATGTAATTGAAGCCATCCATGATGTATGGCCTTCAATTCAGGTAATTTTTTAGCAAAGAGAGTTATTATTGGCAGCCCAAGTAGAAATCCAAAAGACACAAGTTGATTTGGCTGATAAACTAGAACAAGTTGTAAGATTAATCAATTTCCTCAACAGTAAGAATAGACAGGAATTGGAAGAATTAAAAATCAATGACAGGACAAAAAATATCCTAGAAATTAGGAAAGTTACCACCAAAAGAAATTTGATGAGGCAGCTCGAAGAAAAATGTCAAGGTATGAATACTGCTATAACCATATTCATGGTTAAGTTCACCAATTTAAGGCAAAACGAACTTCCTGATATCATGGTTATTAATGATAAGTTAATGCCTCAAAATGATTATGACAAGAAGATAAGAGAATGTGCCAAGGAATAGGTGAATAAGCCAACAGGTCAAGGCATTCCCATAGGAAAAGTATTGCTGAAAAGTTTTAAAGATTTGTCTTATTTGCAATATGAGATCAAACACCTTTTTGTCATTAAGCCAACCTTTGCTAGGTATACTGAAGCTGATGAGAATTTTAGGAAACTAAAAAATATAAAAATTCATAAAAATGAGGATTAGCAAGCATTGACTGGTTTTTTATGAAGAATGAAAGACAAAAAAATGAAAAAGAAAAAAATTTGTTTGTTGATTTCACTGTCAAAACAGATTTTACAGCAGTAAAGCAGTTTGACTGAAGGTTAAAGAGTATCTGAAATAAAAGAGTATCGGTAAGAAAGAGTATCAGTGAGAAAGAGTATCAGGGAAGGCACGTTAGATTCTAAAAAATATCTAAAGGGCCAGCAAAGAGGACACATAAGCAGCCAGATGCTTCTTATCCTAAAAGAGTTTCTATTTCTTCTGAATAAAATAGGACAGCTTGCTGATTTGTTAAGCAGTTGTCACTATTATTGTTATAAGATATTTTATTTTCCTAAATTAATTCCTAGAATTCATCTAGGATATTTTGTAAAACATTATATATAAATACTTCACTCTTTTGAAGTATTTTGTGTCGAATAAAATTGCTGGAGATTACTATAGATATTTTGTTGACTTGAAGACTTTGGATTTCGATTTCGAGTAGCAGACTGGATCAACTATTTGGCATCATATTTTAGGATCCCTGTGATAAGCTATCTGGAGTGAAGTACTCTCTAAAACTTTTCATTGTTATTCTTCTTTGTTACATACATACATATGTGTTTTAATTCTAAATCTGAAAGTATAACTAGGAGTAGTACTACAGGACATGTTAATAGCACCCTATTTTTAACTAGTTATAATTTATTTGTTTTCTTCTGATTTTCGGTGTAGGGAACCCTTAATTTCTCCCTCTCCCATTTGACCTCTATCTACTACTTCCCTTTTCCGGATCAAAGGATCCTTAAGTGCCCTTTATCCCCATCATACCATCTCAAAAACCAATTTTCCAAGATCTCCAAGGGTTATCTATCTTGCCCTGAAGACATTTGACCTTTTAGGCCTTGATCCCAGTTCTGTTAGCTTGACTTAGACTCCATAGCCCAATGGACAAGTAGATTTCCCTCTATCTATCCCTCCAAGTGAAATCTTCCCACCAAATCCAACAAAACGAAACCAAAATTTCACTTTCATAGCTAGCCTTATATTCACAAATTAAAACAAAGTTAAACTTTAAAGAGAGAGCCCTCTTTGAACCCTAGGAAGGCTAGATCCTACAGTTTGAAGTAGGTTTGTGGTTATCTCTAGTATTCTTTGACTAAAAACCAAAATCCCACAACTTAAGAATTTACTAGAGTGATAACATACTGGGGACAATACTGGGGATGCTAACCAATCCTCAGTCATAAAATTAGACTTAAAGGAATCATTTAATTCACCCTTTTACTTTAATATTATTTTTATAAGTTGTGGGTATTGAAAAATTGTAATTATGGCTTCTAGGAAAACCTACTATACCAGGTCTAACCCGGATCCTAAGCCTTCTTTTATAGTAGATAACCTACACCGAATTGGTAAAAAGAAAAAACAAACAGAAAACTTAGAGGTTGAAATCTCATTAATAAAATTAAATGCATTACCAAGAGAACTAATAAGTCTGCAAGATATTGATTTTGATCTGAAATTTGAGAATTCCTTATTTAAAAGTAAATCTGAAAGTGATTTGAAAACTATTGTTTTAGACCCTTCTTTTATTTCATTTTTGAATGAAAAACATAAATCTATTGCAGTAAGTTATAAATCTAAGAAAGTTGAATATCACACTAAAGTTGAAGAAATTAATGTTACTATTCTAAAGGATATTGATGAAGCTATTGAATTATCTCATTTTTTGACTTATGCTAACAGACCTCCAATTTCTCAATTACACACCACAATAATTCCAGCTAGATATTTATCTCTTTATGCTTTTACATCATTCATAAATTCTACTACCATCTCATCTACAGATCCATTTATCCCTAGGTTACCTCTACAACCTAGAGTATTATTTCTACCAATCACTTCATCCACTATATCCATCAATTCACCTTTTGATTTCTTAAATACATCATCCTCATTTCCCAGCACTTCAAATAAAATCTTTAGTTCATCTACTATCATTTCCAGCACAGGTCCAAGCAGTTCTACCTTACCTCCTAGCCAAGCTAAGCTTCAAGCTATGGCTGCTAGATATGCTCCCCTAGTCTTACCACAACAACTTCATGACATGTCACAGGACTATCAAAACAAAATATCACTATTTGATGGCACTACCCAATATACTTCTCAGCAACATATTACTAAAATGACATAATTCTTTGAAATTTATGAAATTGATGACTCAGATGTTCAAATGAGACTGTTTGCACAAACTTTAACAGGAGCAGTTAAGAAGTGGTTTAAAGATTTAGTTGTTGGTAGTGTAACCGATTTAGCTGTATTTTTTACTTTGTTTTTAAATAAATGGGAAAAGAAAAAGAATCCTCTCCAAATTTTGTCTGAATTTGATTCCTTGAAAAGAGCTCCAAATGAGTCAGTCCAAGATTACTGCACCAGATATAATAGTCTCTATAATTCTATCCCTAAAAATCTTAAACCTACTCCTTATTCAGTTCTGCTCAAATTCCCTGATGGATTTCATACAGATATGGCTTACCAATTAAAGGAAATAGATGCAGGAACCTTAGAAAAAATGCAAATTGATGCAGTTAGTGTAGAAGTGAACATTTTAGCTAGAAAAGCTAGACTCAGAAATGAAAGAAGAGTGACCATTAAAGAAGAAAATGCTAATTCAGACACAGAAATGGATGTTATAGCAAAAACTTTAGAAAGATTGATTGATATACTAGGTAATATAGAAATAAGACCTCAGTGGGATAACCAACAACAGATCATAAATCCAAATTTTAGAAAAATCATAAATTCTGGAAAAGAAAAAGAAACAGCTTCAGACCAAACAATTAGGCCCCCATTCCAAGAGAACTATGTTGAAAGTTCTCAGAATAATAATTATGTTGATGAGGATAAAATTAATCTAATTTGAATAGATGACAATAATACCATTTTCCTTACTCAAGAGGTCAGCAATTATTTGAACTTCAATAGCTCAAATTAGATTCTAGTGAATCATTTGATTATAAGCAAGGTTATGACTATGCAATAAATGAAATACACAGTCAATATAACCTTATAAACAAGAAACACAATGAGTCTTCTACCAAGAAAACTTCCCAAACTCAGAATCAGAAAATAGTAGGAGCTCCCAAAACAAAAATTCTGCAAATTCTCCCAAGGGAAAATAATCAAAACTCAAATACCTGCCAAAACATTTCTAGTCCTAAAAAAGCATAAGGCCCTAAAATTGTTGATATTACTGATGAAGTTGTTCAAGCTACAAAATATTCACAAAAATCTACTACTGCTAAAGCTTCTAATTCTGTAAAAACAACAAATTTAGAACTCAAAAAACCTTCTGCTGATCCTAAAACAGTAGATCCAAAAATTGTTAATTCAAAAACATCTGTTGATAATTGTAAGTTGGAAAGAACATCTACTACTTCACAAACAATCCTTGAAAACAAAGTTGGAAGTATTAAAACACAAGAAACACAAATAGAGAATCCAAAAACACTTGAAAATAAAAAAACAACTATAGAAAAGAAAGACAAATCAACACAAACTATGGTTACCAAAGAAGAATTGAGTCAAATCTGTAAAACTCAACCTACATTCAACATGCAATCAAAAATTGCAAAGCTTAAAATACTAATTCCTTTGACTGAATTGGTAAAAAATAACTTGTATAAATCAACCATAAATAAACATTAAATATGAATGATGGAGAAGACTCCATAAATCTAAATGATGATCAACCAAAGTTGATTTTTGGCCCAGATGTGAATGGAAAACATGCAGATAGTGCAGTTCCTCCATTTTATATCATTCTCACCATTCATGATAAAATTCTACATAACACAATGCTATATTCAGGAGCTTCCCATAATCTAATGCCCAAGGCCATCATGGAAATTCTGAATCTAGAAACCACAAGGCCATACAAAGATTTAAATGTCTAGGTTTAATCAAGGATTTGTGTGTAACACTAGTTCAATACCCTAGTAAGAGTATATTAATGGACATTGTAGTAGCTGATATCCCACCAAAATATGGAATGTTACTTTCTCGCTCATGGGGAGCAAAGTTACAGGGATCTCTACAATTGGACATGTCTTATGCTACTATATTAGTTTTTGGCCAGCCTAAAAATTTATATATGGAAACATTAATGAAGTACATGGTCAGTAATGCTGAAAGATCTATAAATTACCTCATTTAGTCTACACCAACTAACCTTGATTCTTTTATCCTATGTAACTCTGAAACAAATGAAATCCAAACTGAAATAGTAGATAAAAAGAGAGCACCAAACAATGATAATATTTTTCATGAATCCCTATGGCATTTACACTTTGATGGTTCATTGAATAAGTTAGGAGTAGGAGCAAGAGTCTGGATAACAAATATGGAGACTAATCATTCTAAAGGTCATGCTTTTAGGCTCAATTTCAAATGTACAAACAATATGGTTGAGTATGAAGCCTTCGTCCTAGGACTCCAAATCATTAAGAACTCAGGAGGAAAAATAATTTTAATCATGGGAGATTCAGATTTGATCATAAAACAAGTAAATGGAGTTTATTCTGTTTACAATCCTAGACTAAGCGGATATAGAGACACTGTCATAGATTTAACTGATGATTTATTGGAATGTAAGTTTTTTTTTATACGTAGAAAACAAAATATACAAGCTCATTGTCTTGCAAATTTTTCTAGTACATGCAATTTACCATTCCAACCCAATCACAGATATACTGCTGAAGTCAAACATAAGCCAATAATTCCAGATAATCTTAATTATTGGCAGATTTTTTCTCAAGATGAATAGATCTACAAGTTTATGAACAATGCAGGATAATTTCAGAATTGTAATATAGATATATATTGTGAAATAGATTTAAATAACTTAGATGTAAATGGAATAAAGTTTGATAAACCTACTAGATTTAGTTAGGCTGACATAGATAGCTTAGAGAAAGTAGAGATTGAAGAAATTATTGAAGATGAATCAGACATATTGAATCTTAAGGATAATTTTTTGCCTAAAGGTTTAACCCCCTTAGAAGATCTTTTTGACTCCAATGATGTTGTTAGAAAACCAAAAATGGAGCCAGTAAGATCTAACATAGAATAATATAACATTGGTACAGAGTTAAAACAAAAAATAATCAAACTGTCCAAAATTTTACCTCAACACAAGAAAGATAAATATATTGAGCTTTTAAAGGAAATACATGAGTTCTTAGTAATTTACTTAGATGACATTACTATGTTTTCCAAAACAAATAATGAACACTTGGATCATTTGAGACAAGTTTTTATTAAGTGTAGGAAATATGGCATCTCTTTAAATCCTAAGAAAAGTCTATTTCGATCAGAAGAAGGTAAGTTACTGGGACACACAATCTCAAAAGAAGGAATTAGAATAGATCCTGCTAGGATAGAAGAAATTCTAAACATCAGCCCACCAAGAAACATCAAAGAATTACAAGCCTTTTTGGGTAAGATAATTTTTTTAAGAAGATTCATATCTAATTTAGCTGAGATAATTAGAGAACTAAATAAAATGCTCAAAAAAAATTCAGTTCTTAGATGGACTGTTGAGGCTAAATAATCATTTGACTCTATCAAACAAGCCTTATCCAAAACTCCAGTCCTAATAAGTCTTGATTTTAAGAAATATTTCATTATTTTTTCATTTGCTTCAGAACACACCATTGCTACAGTTTTACTACAGAAAAATGACCAAGGCTTTGAAAAACCCATAGATTTCTTCAGTGAGACACTTATAGATTCCCCTTTGAAGTACAACATTATGGAAAAACAAGCCCTAGCTTTGGTAAAGGCTATTAAAGACTTCAGATTTTATATTCTCTACTCTCACATTGTTGCCTATGTCCCAAATTCTATAGTTAAAGACATTCTTACTCAGGATGGTCCTGATGGAAGAAGAGGTAAGTGTATTGCCACTATCTTAGAATACGACATAGAGATAAAACCCACAAAACTCATTAAAGGTCAAGGATTATCCAGACTTATGGTTGAATCCAATTGTAATGCCCTAGATATAAATTTTATTGCTCAAGTAGATGATTAGGAAGAGATGACGACTCCATTGATCAGTGAAGCCTTTTCAGACTCACCTTGGTATACAGATATTATATTTGTATTACAAAACTTACAAGCTCCTCCTGGATTGTCAAGAACCAAAACTAAATTTTTAAAACTTAAAGGAGTAAGATTTTGTATCTTAGATAATGTACTTTTTTGGAGAGATCATAGTCGGATTTTACTAAATTGTTTACTAAAGGAAGAAGCTGACAAAATACTTGAAGAATTTCATGCAGGTGACTGTGGAGGACATTTATACTGGAAAAGTACTGCAGAGAATATCCTAAGAGCTGGTTTTTACTAGCCTACCTTGTTTGCTGATGTCAAAAAATATGTTACTTCATGTCATAAGTGCCAATTTTTTTAGGGTAAGAAGAAATTATTACCCCTCCCTATAAATCTTATTTCAACTAAAATTCCATTTCATGTTAGGTCCCTATATTACTAGTATAGTCCCTTATTGTTGTTATTGTAACCCCCTTATTGTTATTATTGTACCCCTGTAACCCCCATATTGTTATTATTGTGCCCTTAAATTATTATTGTTAGGTCGGCTAGGATTACATTATGGCCTCATGGACTCCTATATATAGAAAGGAGGTTTTGTAATTTGTATCATCCAATAATTGTTCATTCATGTAATGTATTTGAGGTTTCCCCCTTGAAGTGGCTTATTTCTAAGGTTTTGATATCTCTTTTCTTCTATTTTTGGAGCTGGTTTCACAACATTTGGTATCAGAGCTTTGGATTCTAGGGTTTCGCTGCTCCAAAAAGTTCTTCTTGGAATTTTTTCTATAACTTTGTTTCTACGAAGGTTCAGAAGTTGAAATGTTTAGAGTGCGAAGCCGAAATCCTGAGGAAAATCGTTGTAAAATTTTAAAGCTTGGTTCGCAATATTTTGGAGACATGATCTATGGAAGTTAGATCATTTTGTAGGCTCCTGAATTTCACTTAAAAAGGTCATCGCGGAATTTTCCCTATAAAATTGTTTGTACGAAGGTTCAAAAGCTAAAAATTTTAGAGCACGAAGCCGCCATCTTGAGGAACATCATCGCAAAATTTTAGAGCTTGTTTCGTAATATTTTTGGAGATATGATATGTGGAAATTAGGTCTTTTTTAGGCTCCTGAATTTCATCTCAAAGAGGTGATTGTGGGAAAAGCTTCATAACACTCTCTCGGAGCATCGGATTGGAATTCTATAAAAAGTGACTGGAAGTACACAGACTGTAGTTTCCATCTATAAATTTCAGAGCCAAAGGAGAAAATAGTGACACATGGCAAGTCGTAAAAGTTCACTATACTGAACTAGTCCATAATTAGGTCATTGTGGGATATTGGACATAAATTTGCCTTGAAGAATCCAAATCAAGTCAGACCTGTGGAATTTGAAAGAAGCTTCATAGGACTACTACAGGGATGAATTTCATATATTGAGGATCTGCAAGTATATAGATAAGTCAATTTCAATATCGAGTTCCTCAAAAGCAAGTAAAAGGTGTGTATTTTTTTTTCCAAAATGCATAAGTCTTGTTTGAAGAATCAAGTTGAATTGATTCCAAGGGCATATTATAGAATAGATATCAGTATTGAATTCTCAAATGGCCCCTAAAAAGAATTTAACACCCATTAAACCTTTATAAGGCTCTACTATGACTCATGAAGATGAATAATGGCAACATGACATATCAAAATTACAAGAGAAAGTGCAAAAAATCTCGCTCCCGCAAAGAGCAACAAAAAACAACATGGAATTTTTGAAGAAAGGCGTGGAAACTAAGATTGATGGTTTGAAGAAAGGCATGGATGGTTTGAAGAATGGCATGAAATCTAAGATGGATGGCATGGAAGCTGGCATGGAATCTAAGATGGATGACATGGAAGCTAAGATGGAAAACATGAAGAATAATATAAAAACAGACTTGGAAGGTTTGACAAAGTTGATACAAGAAATGTTTCTTGATGGTGAAAAGATAGTAGAGGAAACTCATGATGAGAAAAAAATAAATTTTAATTGTGATTTCATAAACTCTAATGTTGGAGGGAAGAACCACCATATTCCAAAAATGGATATGAGGAAGTTTGATGGAAAGGATCCTGTAACATGGATACTACAGATGGAGCAATATTTTGATCTCAATAATGTGCAAAACACATAAAAGGTACGCATTGCAACTTTACATTTAGAACAAAATACATTTGTATGGTATCGATGGCTTTGCTCCCGTAAAAAAATTGTCACTTGGTCAATTTTTACGGAGGAAATGATAGCACATTATGAGGATACAAAGAGCAACAATTTCTTTAGCCAATTGATAAATCTCAAACAAAAGTGTTCAGTGGGGGAGCACATTGAGGACTTCCAGAAATTGAATATAAGGGTAACTAATATTTCAGAGGAACACGGGATTGATCTCTTCATAGGTACTTTAAAGGATAACATCCAACATGAAGTTCACATTTTGGAACCTAATTCATTGGAGAAGGCATTTAGGGTGGCAAGAAAAATTGAATGTAAAATTATGGCGACAAGGAAGCCTACCACTCACTTCTATAAATATGGAAGTGTTGCTACTCCTATATTTACACAACCCACAAGGTTGACAGCACAACAATTGGAAGAAGAAAGATTGAAAAGGGCTTTTCTACAATTGTGATAGAAAATACACTAAAGGTCATAAGTGTGCTGAGAAGAAATTATTTTACATAGATTGTGAAGAGTAAGAAGAAAATGAACAAGAAGAGAATATACACCAGGAACCAGCCCTAGAAGAGGAAGAAATGATTCCGACCATATCGTGTAATGCATTGGAAATAATTAGCACTCCTCAAATTCTCAAGATAGAAGGACATATCAAGAAGAAAAATCTAATAGTGTTGATTGATTCAGGTAGCGCCCATAATTTTATTCATTGTAAGGTAGCCAAGGAATTGAATTGTTTCCTATACTCAGCACCAGAATGTCAAGTGATGGTTGCAAATAGAGGAACTATAAATTTCTCTGGAAAATGCCATAATATCAAGATAACCATGGGGGAAAATTTATTGAATATTCCAATGCTTTCCGTTCCTATGGGAGGTGCTGATGTTGTACTAGGAGTACAATGGTTACAATCTTTGGGGACAATAGCTTTTAATTTTTAAGAAATTTTCTTGAATTCTTTTTCAGAAGGAAAGGAAGTCGAATTACGGGGTATTGCAGGGAAGCTGGGATGATAATAATATCTAATGTCATGACAAATATTATAAAGAAATAACAACAAGGCGTAATTGCACAAGTATGCTCACTAGAAGTTCCAACATCAAAATCATATATTTCTGTAGATCTCCAAAAAGTCTTGGACAATCATTCCCAGTTGTTTGAAACTCCCAAAGGGCTCCCACCTATTCGTGATCATGATCATGCTATTCATTTGATTCCAGGAAGTGTTCCTCCAAACATCAGGCCTTATAGATATCCTTATGTCCAAAAGAGTGAAATTGAACGTATGATTGTGGAAATGTTAGAGGTGGGTATAAGTCAACCTAGTCAAAGTTCTTTCTCTGCTCTTGTAATATTGGTACACAAGAAGGATGGATCATGGCGCATGTGTCCAGATTATAGGGAGCTCAATAAGCTCACCATTAAAGATAAATTTCCCATTCCTGTGATTGATGAATTATTGGATGAATTACATGGAGTAATTTATTTTACCAAGTTTGATCTTCATTTAGGATATCATCAAATTAGAATGAAGACTGAAGATATTCCGAAAACAGCATTTTGAACTCATGAGGGTCATTATGAATTTTTAGTCATGCCTTTTGGCCTTACCAATGCACCTTCTATATTTCAAGGGTTGATGAATTCCATTTTCAAACCCTTCCTTAGAAAATTTGTGCTATTATTTTTTGATGATATACTAATCTACAGCAGGTCTTGGAAGGATCATGTTCAACATGTTGACAAGGTGCTCAAACTATTGTAGGAGAAACAATTATATGCAAAAACATCCAAATGTTTCTTTAGAGTACAAGAGGTGGAATATCTAGGTCATATTGTATCTCATGAGGGTGTTAAGGTAGACCCTAACAAAATTAAAGCCATTAAGGAATGGAAAGTCCCCACAACCTTAAAGCAGTTGTGAGGATTTCTCATTTTAACAGGGTATTATCACAAGTTTTGTTAAGAATTATAGGAGAATAGCAGTACCTCTAAAAACATTATTGAAGAAAGATGGATTTTCATGGACTCCTGAAGCAACTAAGGCCTTTGAACATCTTAAAGAGGCAATGTGCCTAGCACCGGTCTTAGCTACGCCAGACTTCACAACAACCTTTATTGTGGAATGTGATGCCTCAGAAAATGGAATTGGTGTTGTTTTAATGCAAGAAGGAAGACCCGTTGCTTTTGAAAGTCTTCTAATCAAAGGAAAGTATTTACAGAAACCTATTTATGAGAAGGAAATGTTAGCAATACTGCATGCACTAAAGAAATGGCGAACTCACCTAATGGATAGACACTTCAAGGTAAAAACCAATCATGATAGTATTAAACACTTTTTGGAACAAATACTATATTCAGAAGAGTAGAAAAAATGGGTCACAAAGATGTTGGGTTATGACTTTGAAATAATCTACAAAAAAGGGAAGCTAAATTTTGTTGCAGATGCACTCTCAAGAAAGAATGAAGAGGTGGAAGCATTGCTTTGTTCCATTTCTATTATCCAACCATATTGGATAACAGAAGAAAGAGATGAATGGAAGAAGGACGAAGAAGTGTGGACACTCATTCAAAATTTGCAGTAAGATCCTAGTAAATCTGATACATTTAGTTGGAAAAATGATTCTTTATGGTACAAAAATCACTTATATCTTTGTAAGAATTTCCAAATAAAACAAAAGATTATTTTGGAATTGCACACTTCTCCTTTAGGAGGACACTCAGGATTTTTAAAAACTTACCACAAGGTGAAGAAAAAAAATTTTTGGGATGGCCTTAAATATTATATTCAAAAGTTTGTGAAAGTCAACGTTGGAGGAGATTTGAATGGATTTTATCACAGTTTTACCTAAGACCGAAGGAAAGGGTGTCATCATGGTGGTAGTTGATAGACTTACCAAGTATGCATACTTTTTTGCATTATCTCATCCATTTAAAGCAAGTACAGTTGCTACTACATTTATGGAAACAATTCAAAAGCTACATGGGAACCCAAGGGTTGTTATGAGCGACAGAGATGCCATTTTTACTGGAAATTTTTGGACAGAGTTATTTTCTTGTCTAGGTACTCAATTAGCTCATAACTCATCTTATCATCCTCAATCCAATGGTCAAACTGAGATAGTAAATAATTTTTTGGAAGGATATCTTCATTGTTTTGTATCTGATAAACGAACACAATGGATCAAGTGGTTACCTCTCGCTGAATGGTAGTACAACACTTCCTTCCATACTACAGCAAAAATGGCCCCATTTGTGGCACTTTATGGATATCATCCACCATCCATCACATCATCTTTAAGAGAAAATTCGAAGGTTCAAGCAGTGGAAGATCACATCGAGCATCAACAAGAAGTTCTCCAACTCTTAAAGAATAACCTGAATTTGGCACAAAATTGAATGAAACAACAGGCAGATCAACATCACAGTGAGAGAAGTTTTGATGTAGGAGACTGGGTATTTTTATGGCTACAACCATACAAACGAATTTCCTTCAAGTAAGCTAAGAAGGATAATAAATTATCGCCAAAGTACTATGGTCCTTACAAGGTGTTGCAAAATATTCTTACTATGGCATACAAATTGGAGCTTCCTGCTTCTTCACGTGTGCATCCAGTTTTCCATGTTTCATGCTTAAATAAGGTTATAGGTGAAAATCTTCCGGTTCAAACAATATTTCCAAAACTTGATGAGGAAGGAAAAATCATATTGGAACCTGAAGCGGTCACAGAAATAAGAACTCAATAGCTACAGAATCGATCAATTTCAGAGTATCTCATCAAGTGGAAGAACTTACCCACTGAAGGTTCTACATGGGAGGATGAGAATTTTATATAGAAACACCCAGAGCTACTCAAGCATTGAGGACAACACTTTTTCGAAGGAGAGGGGCATGTTAGGTCCTTTTATTACTAGTATGTTCCCTTATTGTTGTTATTGTAACACCCTTATTGTTATTATTGTACCCATGTAACCCCCATATTGTTATTATTGTGCCCTTAAATTATTATTGTTAGGTCGGCTAGGATTACGTTCTGGCCCCATGGACTCCTATATATGGAAAGGAGGTTTTGTAATTTGTATCATCCAAGAATTGTTCATTCATGTAATGTATTGGAGGTTGCCCCCTTGAAGTGGCTTATTTCTAAGGCATTGATATCTCTTTTCTTCTATTTTTGGAGCTGGTTTCACAACATTTCAACAATGGGGTTTAGAGTTCATTGGTCAAATTCACCCTCCCTCTTCAGGCCAACATAAGTGGATTTTGACAACCACTGATTATTTTACCAAGTGGATTGAATCCATACCCTCCATAAAATCCACAGATACTGTCATTATTTCCTTCCTAGAAAACAACATTCTTTAAAGATTTGGATGCCCCCAAAAGATAATTATTGATAATGTAGCAGCATTGAAATCCAAGAAAATGATTTATTTTTGCCACAAATACCATATTACCTTAGGTCATTCCATTGCATATTACCCATAAGGTAATGTCATAGCTGAATCCTCAAACAAAAGCCTTGTAACTATCATCAAAAAGTTACTTGAAGAAAATAAGAAGACTTGGAATAAGAAGTTAGTCAATTCCCTATGGGCAGATAGACTTACTACTAAAAAATCCATTGGTACTTCACCTTATCAACTAGTTTATGGAATGGATGTTGTTTTTCCTTCCTCCCTAGGTGTACCAATGATGAAAATTATCCAAGAATTATAGGTTGAAACAAATGACATCCAAAGAAGGATAAATCAAACTATTCACTTGCAACAAACAAGGGAAGAAGTTTATATCAAATCTCAAGTCATTCAGGATAAGATCAAGAAAATCTATGATAAAAAGACTAAAGAGGATGATTTTTACATAGGAGATAAAGTGTTAAAATGGGATTCGAGAAGAGAAGACAAAGGAAAACATGGAAAATTTGATTTTCTATGGAAAGGACCTTATGTAATTTATGGATATAAAGGTAACAATGATTTCTTTATGAAAGAATTGGATGGCACAGATCTGCAAGCAGGACCAGTTAATGGCAAAATGCTGAAGCACTGTTACTCCCCTGAGTTAACAAATAGTTAGTTTTTATTCACTTTGATCATTGTACATATACATTTCAAAGTTTAGATTGGATGTGATGTTTCCTTAGCAAATTTGAAGCCCGAAGAGAAGGCCCTAAGCTTTGAGAAGTAAATATCATAAGTATGAATAAGTTGCAGATATCAGAAGACATTTACAAGGTCATCAGAGTCAAATTTCAAAGGCTACTAATCTCAGAGTTCTTGATATTTCACCAGGAAATGTCATCCCCATGTTGAGCCACTGTTAGGGTCCTATAATAATAGGGTTCATAAAATTTTGAATTGACTTTGATAGTCTTGTAAATATGTACATACCTTGCTTTCAGCAAGTTTTTTTCCCATATTTTGAAAAAATGAAAAATAATAAAAAGTCAAAAAGAGGGTAAAAGTCCTAAAAGGAAAATCAAAGGACTTAGAAAAATATAGACCCCAAAGAAAAAGAAATAAAATAAGACCTGAAAGTGAGAAAATCCAAAATCCACTACTTTTACTTTACTACAAGAATAATGATTATGTGCAGAGTGTCAATAAATGCCATAATCCATGATCAGTTAAACAATTTAATCTTAACTTTTCATGCTTTCAATTTCATGTTTTAGATAGTGAATAAAGATTTGACAAACAATTTAAACTTGAAAAATCAGTAGATAGGTAGACAATAATGAGGAGCTCGACAGTTTAATCTAAGCCCTCGGATGAAATAAGGTAGATTTAGATAGTTTTATGCTTTGAAAGAAAATGTTTTAAGGTTGCAAGCCTAAATGCACCTGCAAAGTGAAGAAAAAATGTTAGAAATAAATTTGGGTAGGTAGAAAGCAGTTGGGAAATCATGTAATAAGACATCATTGGGAAAAATCACTAATTTCCACTCCCCTATGAGTATTCAGTATTCTAATCTATCAGTCAAATAGGCTCAAAGCATTTCTCTGAAGTTTTTTGGGACCGGACCCAAGGCTTTATGACTGGTTAGTTAAAAATATTGAGTTCTTATGTTAAACCTACATTCATCAACATTTACCCTCCATTCATACATTAAAACCCCTTTTTTCTAAGTAAAGACACATTCTTACTTAGTAAAGTTGTAACCTCAAAATGTTTAACCTCATCCCTTCAAAAGCATTCATAAAAACCCTCAAAATTACATTTATCCTAAGTATTGGTGAAGGAAATATAAAGATAAGAAATGCTTGATTTTATACTATACTTAGAGATAATATGTATTTTGTTTTCATTACACTACCCTTTCATATTAGCCTTTAACATACTTTATTAAATCCCTAAGAAATACCCTCCCGTAGTTATTAATTTCCTTATATCTAAATAGCCCAAAAAACCCATTATTATAAACGTTCTGACCAAAGTCTATTATCCCATGTGCGCTAATAAAAACCCCAAATTATAAACCCTTTGGTCTAAAAACTAGCGTTATTGAAATATCCCACCCCTATGGTTTGAAAACTGTAAAAGGTTTAAAAAACTATATAATATATATTAACCCGCTTGCATATGTTTTATTAAAACAATTCACAAAGGTTTTAAATAAGAAACATTAACCAGCCTATACCATTATCAAAACATTTCATATATGTTTTAAACCATATAACCCCCACCACATATTAAACCCTTCCGCCTATGCAAAAGCTCGGTCCCACCTTTCTATTTTCAATGCAACTTCTAAAGTGACCTCAGCCCTTCGCTTTAAACTTCTAGATCTAACGGACAGGGGATGATATCGCTTAGAAAAGATGCAAGACAGACCGAAAGCCAAATCCACACAAAATGGGTGGTTTCACCCATTTCTCTTCCATCCATGTGGCCTTCCCTCATTTGATCGTGTTCATTGAGGATAAAACAGCTTACCAGTTGAAGCCTACGCGATAACCACTCGTGGTTTTTGTCCATTTTCATTCTAAAACCGCCTCCCACCGGACAAGACCTGCATTCAATTCAAATCGATAAATTTTAATAAAACCTTTAATTAATACGTTTATTTGTTTATCTTTCATACTTAACCTTTGTATTATTTCCCCGACTGTATAAACCTGTTAAAGTCGGTTTCTTCCATTTTTTATGCCCAAAACCTGCGGAATCTTTCCCTAAAACTCCTAAGATTGTTGAGGAGCTGAGCATTGCTCCGAGAAAACTGTTGAATCCATCAAATTCGACCAGAAGCTGTAAAAACCTTTCCAGAAGCCGATACCTGCATCAAAACAGGTATTTTTCTTAGGATTCAACCTACAACCAAATTGATAAACCTTTTTAAAGAAATAGAAGCATTTTTAAGTTAAATTGATTAATTCAATTGCCTAAAAATTCCCAAAAACAGGCCAAATTCTCGCAAAATTTTCCCAGAAACCATATTTGTCTACTGTGCACTTTTTCAAGGAAATTTATCAATTTTCCACAGTTTAAAAGTCCATTTCAAGCTCTGAAATATGCCAGAAATCCTCTGCAGGTGCCCCAATCTTCTGTAATCCTTTTCAACAGAGTTTTGGCTCATTTTTCAGTAAAAAAACTTAGAAAACCCTTGTTTTCTATTTTATACCAATTTTAAAGCCTCTGAACTTCTTTGATAAACTTAATTGGGCAGAAAACCCAAAAAGAGACTCTATTCTGCAAAATTTTCCCAATTAAGCCTCTTCTATAATAAAATTGCCTCTGCAAACTGTTTAAACTTGTAGAAGAAAATCAAGATGCCTAAAAAACAGATTGTAAGTAAGCCTGAAGGTTCTAAAGCTCCCAAACCTACTCCAGCCATGACTCCAAATACTGCAATTGTGGTCAATCCATTACAACCCCCAAGTGTTGATATTGAACACATTCCCCTAGCTAATATTGACTACAAAATAGCTGATCCCATAGTTGAATTCAATCTGTTAGATATACATAACTGGTGTTTTGAGAAGTCTTTAGATGATCGTGAAGAATTTCATATTTGGGAATCTAATCTGCCCAAATATATAGTCCCTCTGACTCACCCTTGTCAATAAATTATCAGATTATGTCACCAGTACTATATTCCTGAACAAAGAGCTATTGTGAATGCAAATAAAGAGGTCCTATTTACCATCACTGTAGATTCAATAAACCAAATGTTGCAGCTTCAATCAAACCCCCAAGCAGTCCCTTTGTCTATTGAGGCACTCACCAAACTATACATTAGCTTAGATTTTCCTAAAAGGTTCATGATTTTTCAGACTTTTATGCCCCTTCATGTTGAAATTCCCAAGTTAAATCCTCCATATTCAACTGCCAAATTCCCTGAAGGTTCAAGGCATGTAATCTCCATGCTTTCCTTCATCCTTGTGTATTTCATTGATGAGAAAATTGATGAGTCTATCTTGGGATTTTTGTCCACCTTTTCTTCAGGTCAACCACCTTCAGTTAGCTTTGACTATGTTGGTTTTATTGCTGATAGTATTCACTATCAATTGACTAATTTACAGCTAGAAGGAGTACTTAGATATACCTCCTATATTTTCCACATGTTTCTTTTCTTCCAATCAGATATATTTCCAATTTCACTTCAAAAGTTGGATATAGAAGGAAAACCTTTGTCTGATATCTTTTGGACATCTATATTCAGAAAAGAAGGCATAGATTTTAGTTATTCATAGTTTGCAGAGTTGTTTTTACATCCAGTAACCACCATGTTGACCAAAACAAAGCAGCCTAGAATAAGTAAGGAAATGAAGAAAATATTGCAACTATCAGAACAAAGCAAAGATGGTGACTGGTATTTTTATGAGAAATTCACTGAAATTAGAGTTTTTCGGTCAAGCTTGTTGCCTTACAAGTTACCCAAAAATCCATGAATGAGGATCTTTGCCTTGGAGTACATCAGGTAGATCCTAAATTTTGATTCTATTAACTTCAGGCAGCCAAGAAGAAGACCCAATTCAAACTTAAAAATCAAATTGGGCCATTCATATGTAATCACATAGATGCAGAAAAGGAAGCAGCAAATCAACTACTGGAATATAAATTTGAGGAAAGTTTCCCATGGAATTATGATCCACAAGGGATCTTATGTAAACTAAGGGTAAAATGTAAATTGACACTCTTTATCCATGAATCAAAACCAGAGGTAGAGAAGTTTTCTAATCAAATTGAGTGGGTTGAAAATACTTTAACAGAGGCATTAAACCAAAGGAATACTAGTCACACTTTGGAAATTTCCAAACAACCAGAGACATCCACTAAGAGAATCATATAAGAGGGAGCTTATACTATAGAGACTACAATAGAAACAAAGTTCAAGATCATTTACAGCAAAAGGCCAAAATTAGATACAACAGCTAAAGGTAAAGTGACAATAGATGTTGAAGAAACAAAGCCCTTGAATACCAACACTGATTTACCAGAGACAAATATGGCTACTGTAGTTATCAGTGAGCCAAATTAGAATGAAGAACAACTGAATAATGAAGATACACAAATGGTGGAAAGGCAGAAAAGTATCGAGGCTTCTTCCTCACATTAAGATGAGGAAAAGGATTTGGATATTAAGGATAAATACAAGCAAATCAAGTTGAAGAATGAGGAAATCAAAACTAAAATATACTCTCAGTTCTTAAAGCAGAAACTAGGTTATCAAAACAGATTAATAGCAACATTTGATTATTCAACTAAAAAAATTATTATGTCAGTATTACAGCCCACAATATTAGTGCCAAAGACAGTTGCTAACTATAATAAAGTTGATATGGAAGTAGCTATAGACAAAATCCATGAATTAGATCAAATTGAGTTTCATAGGCAAACCTTAGAGATGTTGTATTCCACAGTCACAAAAAAATCTATGAGTGCTCATAGGCTTCAAAACACCATCTCTAATATGCAAGATCAAATGAAGATGGATAAATTTTCATTATATGCAAAGGACATAAGGATAAAAGCCTTAGAATATTTAGTATTACAGGTAGGATATGATCCTACAAACATTAATGCAGCAGAAGCATTGGTAAAGAAGAAAAATGAGGATATAGCTGCCTTGAGGAAATAGCTCAAACTTCCTCAAAGTGAGCATCCTCAGAAAAAGAAAGTATTATAGGATCAAAAGGAAAAGGATGAAATGATGAGTTTAATACTTCAACTGACATCTCAGATTAAAGAAATGGAATTATAGATGGACCAAAATGTCCAAGAAAAGGAGACAGTAAAAGAACCAGTGATTCCTACTGTCATCCCAGTCATCACTACAGCAGTGCCTTCAACTTTAGGAGAAAAGTTGGCACCCAAAGAACAACTGGCCACTGCAGTGCCAGTGACTTCTTCAACAACTTTAGATACTGAATCCTCTACTACAGCAGTGAAACCTACAGATGAAAGTAGTCAACTAGTGAAATAAATGGAAGAAATGTCCTTGAAGACAAATGAAATTAACAGGTTTACAAAGATGATTGAAAATCTTGAGAAACCAAATAAATCAACTCAGATTGGTGCCAAAATACATGAACAAAATGAGGTAAAAAAGTTACAAAAAGAATTAACTCTCAAAGATCAGATATTATACATAAAAAAATACCTATGGAATAATGTAATTGAAGCCATCCATGATGTATGGCCTTGAATTCAGGTAATTTTTCAGCAAAGAGAGTTATTATTGGTAGCCCAAGCAGAAATCCAAAAGACACAAGCTGATTTGGCTGATAAACCAGAAAAGGCTATAAGATTAATCAATTTCCTCAATAGTAAGAATAGACAGGAATTGGAAGAATTAAAAATCAATGACAAGATAGCAACTATCCTAGAAATTAGGAAAGTTACCACCAAAAGAAATTTGATGAGGCAGCTCGAAGAAAAATGTCAAGGTATGAACATTGCTATAACCATATTCATGGTTAAGTTCACCAATTTAAGGTAAAAAGGACTTCCTGATATCATGGTTATTAATGATAAGCTAATGCCTCAAAATTATTATGACAAGAAGATAAGAGAATATGCCAAGGAACAGGTGAATAAGCCAATAGGTCAAGGCATTCCCACAGGAAAAATATTCTTGAAAAGTTTTGAAGATTTGTTTTATTTGCAGTATGAGATCAAACACCTTTTTGTCATTAAGACAACCTTTGCTAGGTATACTGAAGCTGATGAGAATTTTAGGAAACTAAAAAATATCAAAATTCCTAAAAATGAGGATTGGCAAGCATTGACTGATTTGTTATGAATAATGAAAGAAAAACAAATGAAAAATAAAAAAATATGTCTGTTGATTTCATTGTCAAAACAGATTTTACAGCAGTAAAGTAGTTTGACTAAAGGTTAAAGAGTATCCGAAATAAAAGAGTATCGGTAAGAAAGAGTATCGGTAAGAAAGAGTATCAGTGAGAAAGAGTATCAGTGAAGGCAGGTTGTATTCTAAAAAATATCTAAAGAGCCAGCAAAGAGGACACATAAGCAGCCATCTGCTTCTTATCCTAAAACAGTTTCTATTTCTTCTGAATAAAATAGGACAGCTTGCTGATTTGTTACGCAGTTGTCACTATTATTGTTGTAAGATATTTTATTTTCCTAAGTTAATTCCTAGAATTCATCTAGGATATTTTGTAAAACATTATATATAAATACTTCACTCTTTTGAAGTATTTTGTGTGGAATAAAATTGTTGGAGATTACTATAGATATTTTGTTGACTTGAAGGCTTTGGATTTCGATTTTGAGTAGTAGACTAGATCAACTATTTGGCATCGTATTTCAGGATCCCTGTGATAAGCTATCTGGAGTGAAGTACTCTCTAAAATTTTTCATTGTTATTCTTCTTTGTTACATACATACATCTGTGTTTTAATTCTAAATCTGAATGTATAACTAGGAGTATTACTACAGTACATGTTAATAGCACCCTGTTTTTAACTAGTTATCATTTTTTTGTTTTCTTCTAATTTCCATTGTAGGTAACCCTTAATTGCTCCCTCTCCCATTTGACCTCTATCTACTACTTCCCTTTTCCAGATCAAAGGATCCTTAGGTGCCCTTTATCTCAATCATACCATCTCAAAAACCAATTTTCCAAGATCTCCAAGGGTTATCTATCTTGCCCTGAAGACATTTGACCTTTTAGGCCTTGATCCCAGTTCTGTTAGCTTGAATTAGACTCCATATCCCAATGGACAAGTATATTTCCCTCTATCTATCCCTCCAAGTGAAATTTTCCCACCAAATCCAACAAAACCAAACCAAAATTGCACTTTCATAGCTAGCCTAATATTCACAAATTAAAACAAAGTTAAACTTTAAAGAGAGAGCCCTCTCTGAACCATAAGAAGGCTAGATCCTAGAGTTTGAAGTAGGTTTGTGGTTACCTCTAGTATTCTTTGACTAAAAACCAAAATCCCACAACTTAAGAATTTACTAGAGTGATAATAGTTTGGTCGAAAATGGAGAAAGTTATGACCAAAACAAATTTTGTCCATTGGCATTAGAAAACCTCCTCCAAAACTGGAGGAACTCCAGTTAGCAACGATAAAAATTGCAACTACCACCGAATTTGATAGAGTGCGCCAAGTTAGGTGGAAACTACTAGCAGTTAAGTTAAATGCTAGATTGGGCGGTCACATGGTAAACACCGCTCTATCCGTCGGTGGTTCCGCAAACGATAAGTTGTGACATTTAATATTAATGCATCGTGGTTACATGTGTTTCGGGAACCGTTTGATGCTGGCGGTTAACGTTAAACATTCGCGCTTATGGTCACTGCCTGTAGGTCGTATGTGGGAGGGAGCTAGCCAAAGGGGCTAGCCTTATGGTTTTCCACCGGTTTGAATGGATTTAAGCCCCCAATTATGACGCGTAGTCGCGGACCTTATCCCTTAGCCCTGAGGGATTATACCATTCTCCACCACCATTTCACGAGCCGACTGAACATTCACAACTTCGAATCGACTCACCCATTAAACAAGTTCTTGCCCATGGTATAATGGTCGGGTCAGCCCTGCCCGTGTATTCGGGTCAGGGTTCGAAACCCGCGCCCTCAAAATTTTATTCAAAGCACTTTTTAACCAATGGCCTAGGGCCACATGGTAGCCTCCGGAAAGGCCACGTAGCACCCTATGATAGGCCTATAAAAAATTTAATTAAAAATGAAATTTTCCACATAAAATTTCTGAAAATGACATAAAATTTTTGTTCAAAAAGTCTTGTTTTGAAGGTCATTGGGCGATTTCAAACTTTAGTAACTTTCACATACGACATCGGAATTGAGTCTCATTCATGGCACAAGAATCGCAGTGACGAGGCCTTTCTGGTCATTTAGATTGCAACCAATTATGAGCAGTTCCATTTTTGAGCATTTTTTCGACTTGGACATGATCTCTTGATCACACTTCCCCATTAGCTTTTCGACCCCAAAAGCCTTCAGTTACTTGTTAAGAAGATGAGGGTACAAATCCCTCACCTTTTCCACCTCCATCCATTTTTCCTTACTCGGTTTACTACCTTTAAGATCAACCTGAAGATAATCAATAATTCCCCTCCTCGAAGTGCGTGTCCTTATGTCAAGGATAACATCCTCTTTCAGCTCATCCAAAAATTCTTGCAAGAAATCCTCTATGGATGGCAGCTGAATTTCACTTTCATGATCAACAATTAAAGGAGGTTCATACAAACTTAAATTTTCCACAGTCACAATGGAATACATTTGCATATATGAAGGCAAATATAGTTGAAAAGCATTATTTCCAACTTGTTTAAGGATCTTGAATGGACCATAATGAATAGGCTTCATTTTTTTACCTTCCCCTTGCATTCTTTCCTTACTAATATGCAACCATACCTCATCTCCTTCTTGAAACTTATGATCAACTCTGTGTTTGTCATGCCTCTCCTTGTACTTGCCTTGACTTTTTTCAAGATGTTCTTGAACCTGCTGATGTATGAGCTGAATTATTTCAATGAACATGCGAGCTTTTTCAATGTCACTATGCCCATCAATGGCAACATCCTTTTCAATAATGAAATCTAAATATGACTTAGGCAAATACCCAAAACAAGCTTCAAAAGGTGAATTATTTGTAGAAGAGTGCTTGGCCTGGTTGTAAGCATGATGAATGTAATGTAAATGCTCATCCCAAAGCTTGGGATGCTTGCTGCAATAACCTCTCAAAAGATGTACAATGGTTCTTTTCACTACCTCTGTTTCGCCATCTTTTTGTGGATGGAAAGCAGTACTCTTCTTCAACTTGGTGTCCATCATCTTCCATAAATTGGACCAAAAATTCCCAACAAATTTGGAATCCCTGTCACTAACAATAGAAGTAGGCAAGCCATAATGAACCCATACATGTTGAAAATATAAATCAGCAGTTTGTTCAGCAGTTATAGATTTCTTACATGGCATAAGAATACACATCTTGCTGAATCTATCAACTACTACATAAAGATAATCATGTTGCTTTCTAGATAATGGTAGACCTCCAACAAAATCCATAGAAACTCTTTCCCATGGTCTAGAAGGTACCCGCAATGGCGTATATAAACTAAGCTTCCTATTGCTAGGCTTTCGTGTAGCACATAATGAACAACCTCTAATGAAACATGAAACACTATCTACCATGCTAGGCTAATAAAAATACCTCTGTAAATGTGCCATCGTTTTGCTTACCCCGAAATGTCCAGCAATAAGAGAAGAATGATCTTCTCTCATGACACTTAGTCACTCCCCCTGTGGTATACATAACTTGCCCATATGAAACAACAAATTATTATGCAAGTGATAATCATTCTCCTCAACATGATTCCCTTCACTCAAGTTAGTATACACATCCTTAAAATCAACATCTGATGCATATTGTTCTATGTAGCTCTCATGTACAATAGAATCGTTCTTAAGTAAAGTAGTAGCACTAATAATAGGCCTTGAAAGCATACAAAAACTTTATTGAAAATACATTTCTTGTACCTTATTACCAAGTGAAATTGTTGTAGGAAACCCATCCATATGAAATGTCATGACTACTGCAATTTACTTTGCAACTGTAAGTACTGTAAAGGCTAATGGTCAGTATGAACAATTGTTTCTTTGCCCATCAAATAGTGTTTCCACTTTTTGATGCTTTGTACCAATGCATACAACTCCTTATCATATGTAGGATAATTCACAACAGCACCATTAAATTTATCAGAATGAAACGCGATAGGCTTACCATGTTGTAAGAGAACTGCACCCATGGCATAATCACTAGCATTGGTCTGAATCTCAAATGGTTGTCTCAAGTTTGGTAATGCAAGGACTGAAGCTGAACTTATCTTCTCTTTCAAAGAATCGAAAGCTTTCTATTGCTTGCCTCCCCATTGGAAATCATGCTTCACACTTGTCACTGCATGCATAGGAGCTGCTATGGCAGAGAAGTTAGAAATAAACTTCCTCCAGTACTGAGCTGCACCCAAAAAAATTCTTACCTCTGTAATGGATTTGGGAGTAGGCCAATTCACAATGGCTTCTACCTTAGAAAGATAAATTCTCAAAGCACCTCCTCCTACTATGTGTCCCAAATAAACCAATGAAGTCTTTCCAAATTCACACTTTGACATTTTAAAAAACAACTGATTTTTCTTCAAAATATCAAGTACTTTCTTAACATGCATTGTTACACAGTATTTTATCACCGTCCCTGCAATCCCTTGTCCCACACATTGGACGACTATTCTTGGGACCTGTGAATAGTAACATGTCCTGAAAACACCTTCATAACATCCTCCTGCCTAAGGATAAACATTTTCCTGAAGAACATTTCCTCTGGAAAACCCTAAAAACAGGTGTTTTTGCCTTGGCGCGACTAGTCAGTTCATCCCTCGCACCAATGGGGGAAATCCACACTAGAGGGCACGCTAATTGGCACACTGTCCCTGTATCTCACTCGTGCCAAGCCCATTAAGGAATGCTTTTTAAAAATAAATGGCGGAAGTTTGGTTCTAACAAACTCCAGAATGAATCATCAAAGGAAGTTTAGTGGTTTGGCTCCAGATGTCGATGTATAGGAAGTGGTTTTCCACCTATCATGGAACCTTTATAAGAGATAGGGCCTATCCCACGATTATAGGGATCCTAACTTCCTTTCCTCCATCTATTAAAGCTTTCCCTCTCCATTAGCAAGCTAGTTGAACGCTTGGACGTTGAACTGGTAGGAGGGAAACTATAGTCGGGCAACTATTGAAGCAGAGCCAAGAAGATCCCCGTAAGAGAGAGCTTTGTCAAAATTTCCAACATGATTCGTTAATACGCGCTCCACTGCAAGCCCCGTTGAAGGAAGATGATAGCGTCAGAGCATTTGGTTGTAATCTCCCTTTTTGTCATCATTAATATAAGCGACTCTGATTTTGGTTCCATTCATGTGTTTACTCTTTTATGTAATGCAATGAACTATATCCTCTCTGACTGATATATAGTTACATGATTTAGATGTTATGTTGTATGTCATCATTTCTCTGTGTGTGTATAGGTGTCCGGACATGACGAACAGAAGGATTGTGATCTATCAAGTGAGGGACGGGAAACATCATCTTTCTTCCAACGACAACTGCGTGGGATTTGAGGTAGGCTACTCATCACGATCTTTGTCTTTTTGTAACTAGGAACCAACGTCATTGCGTGACTTGATTGTTGCTAGACCCGATCTGGGCTAGTGGGATTGCCTCTATCCGCAGATGGGATTTACCACCTCAACAATTTGGCGACTCCGCTGGGGATCAGTGGGATTTAGTCCTCCTTCCGTTTGGGTTGTTTTTTTTGGCTTTTGATTGATTGCCAGAGGATCAAATCTGACCTCTGCTTTTCCGAAATTTTCATCTTTTCATGGTTGGCTTGATTGGCACAGTTTCCACCCTGATAGTCGCACCCATTGGCACAGGTTGTCAGTTCATCACCCACGCCATCCCTTGTCTAGCGTGGATTACAGCACAGAAAGTCGCGCCATTTCCTGTAGGTGCTAGGGTTTTCCCTTGTTCGAGAGTTTTTTTGGTCAGTACTTTTGCTTCTAGGTTATTTTTAGATTTTTCTTGAAGTGGTGAGTCTGGTCTTGGTTGGGAGAAATTCTTTGTTTTTTTCATTTTCAGGCATTGGTGCTTGTTGTCAATTAGCAACCTGCGCCAATTGGCCATTGGCGCTAGTTGTCAGTGAGCAAGTTGCGCCAGTTAGCACTAGTTTCATTGACAAAAGCCGTGCCAATTTCAGGGTGTGTGAAAATTGAGATTTTTTCCCTAAATCCTTCACCAGTGTGTCTTTCCCTTCCAGTATTTTCTCTGTATGAGCATACATTACATTGCTCATTGTTCAGCTGAAATGTCTTCTTTCCATGATTGCTTGATGTAAAAGGGAATGAATACCTTGTTTTGATCTCATGCTTTGGAAGTCCTCTTTGTGTTGACCTCATATGTCTTGTAGCCTTTTGAGGAATTTTGTTACAAAGTGTTTAAAACAACGATTGCATTCTTAGTGTTTGTTTGCATCCCTTTTGCATTCATCCTTTCATTAAGTAAATTTGCGTTCATTTAGTTTTCGTCTCATAGTTTTCTTTTCGTTAAAATGCATTAGATCACATTGCATTGAAAAGTATTTTTTGAGATCCATCATTGAAATTATATTACATTGTTTAATGTTTGAAAACTAAAAATCGCATTGAGTGCATTCTATTTCATTAAAAGCATGCATTAAGTAGATTCTCATTTCATCGAAAAATGCATTGAGTGCATTCTTATTCTTTCAAAAGAAAAAGGAAATTGTGCATAGATTACAATTGCATAGTTTTCAAAAAAGAGGATTTTGCATAGATTACATTTCATAATTCGCATCATTGAATGTTTTAGACTACTTTTGGATAGTGAAAGTCATCTAGTTTAGAAAAAGTTTCGATTTCAGTATTGTTGTTTGTTGCATCATTGTTTGGAACTCTTCCCTTAACTAGATAGCATTCATCAAATTGAAAGATTTCTTTTCTCATATAGCTGCATTCGAGGTTTTATGAGATCCATCATTCGATAGGGCCTGAAATTGAAACGTAAATTGAAGATCATCTTTAAAATTTACTGAATTAACTTAAGGCAACATTGAAACTTTAAAAAAATATCTAGTAGTCTAAGGTAGAGACATGTTTCGGTGTCTTTAAGCCTAGCAACTATCGCTCGCCATCTGGCTACAGACAGCGCTAGTACGGACTTGTGCTCCCTGTGTCGCATATATAAAGGGAGACCCCATTAGGTTGCAATCCTTTATCTGTAGGAAGCTGAGTCTGTCGCCTTTTACCCATGATACACCAGACACAACATTCAAGGATATTACCTGCACGTACATCAATTCCTTGGTTGATTTCTCTTTCATTTTTACCAAGCTGTATATGGAAGTTCACGGATATCTGGTACACCCATTTACCTAGATTGCCAAAGCAGTCATTTTGATCTTTACTGACTCCTTAAATTTGAAAAGATCATCGAGCTCTTGTCCTTTCAAGCTCATGTCCAACCTGAAAGTGATAGATTCACCTTTTTCTTGTTTCTCGACTCTTAAAATATGAAACAATAGAGTCTGGTTTCAATGTCTTAAAATTTAATCGCCCGCGAAATATTCCTGGTTAGATTTTTTTCCTTAGTGTTTTGTTTCAAGGTCATTTCCGATGGCAACTTTCCGAGAGTTCACCAACCAAGGAATTCCCTCTTATGGGAATCCTGGTCCTTTTCCCCCTTTTGGAAATGTTGGTGCTCCTTATATGGCAACGTTGTCCCTGCCTGGTTTAACTATTGGGTTGCCTATTTGGTTGTTTTCAACCTCTGTGGTCCCGAATGTCCCGGCTACTGTTCGATCAGTTCCTTCGCCTGAACAACGCCATGTTGATTCTAAGGTGGGCCTCTCCCCTTCTTCGCCTTTCCCTGTGTCCTCCTCTTCTACTTCACCTGGTGAAATTCTGGATTCGAGTAATCAGGTGGCTAAGAAGAAGAAGAAGAAGAAGAAGAAGAAGTCTGATAAGAGAGAGGCTAAGGCTGTAGCTACTGTTTCTAAAACATCTGATCTTGACAAAACCCTCCAACCCTCCACAAAAATTCAAATTCCCTTGCATGTTGTGCAAAGTTAACCATCTTCTTCAAGATTTCCCTGGCATTCCCAAGTTGCTCGAAGTATGGTCCAATGGTCGTCTGTCGTTGCCTTTGGCTTCCAGGAGTCAGGTTGGGGGCACGTCCTCAGATAGTGCTAGTAAAGCTCCTAAGATTTAGGGTAAGCTCACCAATCTCTGTAAGTTGTGTGAAGGGCACCATGCCATTCACCTTTGTCCGTATATGGATGAAGCCAAGAGAGTTTTGGACAACTCGACTGTTTCTTTACCATGCCTTCTGGCTGGTTACAAATAACTTTATTTGAGTCCTTCACTAGTTGATTCAATGATCAGTCAAGAGTCATCCTTGCTTGATCCCGCTCCCCCAAAAATTCACCATCATGAATCCATCCCTGACCAACCATTGGTCATAGGATCGGTTGAGCTGGCCTCGTTTGCGGTGCACCAGGTCTTTTCCGTTGAGAGTGGATCTCACATCCCTCGGGTTCTTCTTGTTTCTTCAGATTCTTCGGACTTGGAGAAAGAAATAATGAAACGTGTTCCTATTCAATTCGAGTCTTTGATGAGATCTCGTAAAATCCCAGTCGAGTCTTTCTATTGATATCGTAATTTGAACCTTCACTCCATCTGCCGTTCATATGGACTGAAGCTTGGGGGGCATGTACCTCGAATTGAGTCACCGTGTTGGGGGCATGCTTATTTTTTCAAGCATAGTTTGTTTCTGTTTCAAGCTTGTGTAAAAATGAAACCGGTTTCAAGCATAGTTTATCTTTGTTTCAAGCTTGTGTAAAAATGAAACCAACTTCAAGAAAATTTTCTTGATTTCAAGCTTGTGTAAAAATGAAACCATTCCCATTTTACCTCTTGTGATTTCCATTTTATCAGTCTATTTTTCCAAATGAGCCTTGGTTCTCTCATTCCATCGTCCCTATCTACTCAGCCGATCATATGCCTTCAATTGGTTGTTTTACCCGTTCCTGAGGAATTGTTGTGATGAGTGGTCCTATTAGCTAGCTGCTTAACCTTTACTTGTTCTGAGCAGTTCCACCATCACCGGAACCAATAGCTACCCTTTATACCACTCGTTCCTCCAGGAGGAGTCACCTTTCAACTCATTTCTGACTCTCTAAACATGAAAAGATCACAGAGTCGCTTGCTGTTTTGAGCTCGTTAAATTGGCTGCGAAACGACATCTACCTAGTATACGTTTAACCTTGTTTCGAGCTGGGATAGATTATTTACGAAAAAGGAATACCCTAGCCTATCACGACTAGGAGGTTCTCTCAGATATAGTTTTCTACCTTTTCGGATCTATGGGACTATCTACGAAAAGGGACTGCTGGAGTTTTCTTTTCTGTTTTCTTTTCAAACTCTCTAAACATGAAAAGATGTCGAGTTCTTCCTTTTTCAGACTCGTTAAAAATTGATGACATCGGACTCCATCGTAATGACGTTACTCGAGTTCCTCCTTCCTAGGGCTCGTTAAATGTACTAGGTTAGATTTATCCGAAGGAAAAACTTATATTGCAAGCATATGCTATCCCCTTCAAGCTTGTTTTCAAAAATAATTGGGGTACTTGCCAAAAATGGTGGGGGAAAATGGAACCAGTATTATAGTCATGTCGGATGTATGTTGCTCTTGAACATGGCACATGTCTGCATTCGTGTTGGGTTGGGAACATCTCATCTCGTTATCTGCTTGCCTCCGTGGGTTTGGGTAATCTCTTTTGACTGCTCATCTGCTCTTTGCCACGTCCTCATGACCTTAGATCCTTTGATGTCAAATACTGCCAAATCCAATTTCGTGCCACCGATATGTTCAAGAGAAGTTGGCCTCTGCAGTTTTCAACCTACCTCTGATTCTCTGCTAATCTTTATTCACAAACATCATGTTCCTCTGTCTCGTGTCGATGATGTGGGAAACATTATGGCCCACCTTTGATCAACGTCACTTCCTGTCGACTTCAGCTCGTTATCCAGGAAGCTGATCTAGAGACTTCTTTCAAGTACCTTGGAGCCTACATGCCTCAATGCCAGGTTCTTCACATTCGACACAGGGTTTTCATTATTGGCCTTCGATCGAATGATTCTGTGGGTGTTCGACGCCAGCTCACTGTTCACATTCCGTGGATTGTACCTATAGTACCTTGAGGGCCATCCTCATTATTGGTGGTTCCTCTCGCGTCTGTTAACGGCTTTCATTATTGGCTGGTAATCAGATGATGTTCTTGCATGTTTGACTTCAGCTCACTTATTTGCATGCTTGAACTTGTACTATGTTCGGGTCGAGATGGAGTGCAAGACCCTGGATTTTGTCTGATATACATCCAGCCTGCGGATTATTTGTGGATTATTATCATGTATTACATGAATCATTCGATTGGATGGCTGCGACCACACCTGAGTCTACTTGTTGATCCTTATTTACTGGATGGTTGCGCCCATACCTTGGATCCCGGTTTTTGTACAATCTATTATGGATGGTTTCGCCCATACCACATATCATGTATCTGAGATATCAGTTGTATTTGTCTTCGCAGGTTTTCCGACGACAGTGTTTTCGGTTGGGCACAATCTCATAAAGCATTTCACCCCTCCCTCTCTCTCGGACCTCGTGCTTTAGGGGGCATCTGTTACACAGTATTTTTTCACCGTCCCTGCAATACCTCGTCCCGCACATTGGAGGAATATTCCCATGACCTGTGAGTAGTAAAATGTCATGAAAACACCTTCATAACATCCTCCTGCCTAAGAATAAACATTTTCCTGAAGAACATTTCCTCTGGAAAACCCTAAAAACATGTGTTTTAGCCTTGGCACGACTAGTCAGTTCATCCCTCGTGCCAATGGAAAAAATGCACACTAGAGGGCGCACCAATTGGCGCATTTTCCCTGTGTCTCACTCGCGCCAAGCCCACTAAGGAATTTTTTTTAAAAATAAATGGTGAAATTTTGGTTCTAACAAACTCCAGAATTAATCATCAAAGGAAGTTTAGTGGTTTGGCTCCAGATGTCCATGTATAGGAAGTGTTTTTCCACCTATCATGGAACCTTCCTAAGAGATAGGGCCTATCCCATGATTATAGGGATCCCAACTTCCTTTCCTCTGTCTATTAAAGCTTGCCCTCTCCATTAGCAAGCTAGTTGAACGCTTGGAAGCTGAACTGGTAGGAGGGAAACTATAGCCGGGAAACTATTGAAGCAGAGCCAAGAAGATCCCCGTAAGAGAGAGCTTTGTCCAAATTCCTGACAGGCTTCGTTGAGACGCACTCCGCTGCAAGCCCTACCGAAGGAAGATCATAGCATCAGAGAATTTGGTTGTAATCTCCCTTTTTGTCATCATTAATATAAGCGACTCTGATTTTGGTTCCATTCATGTGTTTACTCTTTTATGTAATGCAATGAATTATATCCCCTTTGACTGATATATAGTTACATGCTTTAGATGTTACGTTGTATGTCATCATTTCTCTACATGTGTACAGGTGTCCGGATGTGACGAACGAAAGGATTGTGATCTATCAAGCGAGGGATGGGAAACATCATCTTTTCTCCAACGACAACTGCGTGGGATTTGAGGTAGGCTACTCATCGTGATCTTCGTCTTTTTGTAACTAGGAACCAACGTCATTGCGTGACTTGATTGTTGCTAGACCCGATCTGGGCTAGTGGGATCACCTCTGTCCACAGAGGGGATTTACCACCTCAACATGCATGACATGTTCTTCTCTAGTCATACTGAAAATTAAGATGTCATCTAAGTAGACAATAACAAAATCATCAAGAAAAGGATGTAAGACATCATCCATTACCCACATGAAAGTTGGAGGTGCATTGCATAAACCAAACAGCATAACAAGCTACTCAAAGAGTCCCTGTTTGGTTTTAAATGATGTCTTCCAAATGTCACTTTTTGCAATTCTAACTTGATGATAACCACTACTTAAGTCTAACTTAGTGAAATATTTATCATCTTTCAGCTGATCTAACAAATCATCTGTCCTTGGGAGTGGGTAACGATTCTTTACCATTATCTTGTTCAATGCCCTAAATTCCACACACATCTTCCAGGTTCCATCTTTCTTCAGAATCAACACTATCGGTGACACACATGGCGAAGTGCTTGGTCTTATGAAACCTTTTTCCAAAAATTCCTTAATTTTCCTCTTTATTTCATCATTCTCAATTATAGACATGCAGTACATGCCTATGTTAGGAAGAGGACAATCTTGTTGTAACTGGATTTCATGTTGAATCTCCCTTTTAGGAGGCAAACCTATTGGTTCCTCAAACATCTCATGATGTGCATCAAATACATCATATAAATCTGATTTAGGCTTGGAATCACAATTTTCAAATGACTCATGATTCACATCAACCTTGGGCTCAACCATAAGAAGTACAAAACTCTTACTAGAATTCACTAGCCTTTTTACCTGTCCCGCATTTACCATCGCTATATTTGTCTTCTTACGATGTGCTCTGACAATAAACTCCTTGCCATCTTTAAAAATATGATAGTTATTTTCATGGAGATGGAAGATCTCTTTCATGTCAAATAAGTAAGGTCTTCCCAAAACAATTCCTGATATTTCAAGTGGCAC
This sequence comes from Pinus albicaulis, assembly GCA_034641835.2. Taxonomy (NCBI): domain Eukaryota; kingdom Viridiplantae; phylum Streptophyta; class Pinopsida; order Pinales; family Pinaceae; genus Pinus; species Pinus albicaulis. The sequence goes on along the minus strand of CM076574.1, from coordinate 343,952,527 downwards.
TACATCAAGTTCAACTATGTCAATAAAGTATGCAGTAATCACAAAATGCAATATGCACTTTCTTGAGACTTGCAAGTTTGCATCCTTGCATATCCACCCAAGTGGATAAGGCTTTGGATGTGGAATGGTCTCAAGTTTAAGCTATTTGACCAAGTCTTCTGATATGAGATTTTCTTGTGACCGACTGTCAAACAGTGTGTCAATTTTTGTATGTTTTGAGACTACCCTCACATGGAACAATTCAATTCTTTCTTCCTCATTTGGAGCTTGTACATGACAGTTTGAGGTAATAGTGCTTGGCTTAGTTTCAGTTTCCTTTCCCTTCATACTCTTCAAACCCATGGCTGCAATTTTGGTTTCTTCACCTGAATCATCACCTAAGTGTTGTGGTGCAGTTGTAGTAGCTACAATTTTCTTCTTTCCTTCGTTTTTGTTAAACTGAGTTCTTTTTTCAAGATAAAGTTTCCAACAGTTTTTCTCTTCATGGCCTTCTCTTGAACAGTGTTTACATATCACTTTCTCACCCTCCTGTTTGACAAATGCATTCTTTTTTCCTTTTCCCTTAGATTTTTTACCTTTGTTTTTCCCCTTAAAAGGCTTGTTTCTACCCTCATCAAAAGTGTTGTTCCCTCTAGCCTATAAATGCGTAGCTTGTACACAAACTTCATCTAGACTAGTAAGATTGAACATAAGGATAGAATGTCTAAGGTAGCTATGCAAACCACCTATATATTTCAGCAAAGTATCTTGACTTTGTAAGCCTACCCCTAATAAGAGTGCTCTTCTCCTAAACTCTTGGGTGTAGTCTTGTACATTTTGTCCCTTAAGTTGTCTGAAGTTTTGCAAATTCATGATAGCCTTTTGTAAATGAGCTAATGGATAAAATTGCTTTTTAATTTCAATAATAAATTCAGCCCATGATAAAGTGATCTTACCATGTTTTTTAATTTAATCCTTAGTCTTGGATTCCCACCATACCAATGCTGCTCCATCCATTCTCAAAGAGGCTAACTGTATCTTGGTGTCGTCATCATGAAGGTTTTGTATCCTCAAGTAAAATTCCAACTGTCTTATCCAATTGTCAAGTTTCTTTGCATTGACCTCACCATTAAACATAGGCAACTCAAATTTAACATCAAGCTTTAAAAATGGACTTTTACCAGTGGTTTTAGACTTGTGAGATTGATTCACCGAGGTAGAGGATGCCGATGTAGAGGAAGAGGATGAATATGGGGATGGTGGATCACCATTACCTCCATGTCCTTTCTTTGACTTGTCATCACTTTTATTTCCTCCTGAAGAACCCTCTCCTTATTTCTGGTGTCTAGATCCTTCTCCAACAAGCCTATCATTCCTTTCTTGGTAGATTATCCTAACCATCTCTGTCATGTCCAAGAAATCCTTTCGGAACACTCGTTCCTCTTCTTTGGGATCAATATCTTCAGGAGCTTATCCTTCTCTTAAAGACATGCTTGAGGTTGCTTCTATGCCTCTTGGAGGTGGCTCTCTGGCCCTTCTTGGTTGAGGATTACTTTGTACACTAACTAAGTGTCCTTCACCTCTCTTGAGTTTAAGCCTAGTAAGCATCAAAACTTGCAAACAATCAACTATATCTTTGCACAAAACAAATGCAGAGTAAAAATATAGCTCCTAAGGCTCAAATTCTGAGCTCTGATACCATCTGATCTAAAAATTGAACTATTTGTAAATGTTGTGCAAAGTATCCATTTCCATTTAATTAAGTGTGCAAATTATTTTCCATGTCTTGCAGGTTAAACAAAATGTTTTTGGTAATTGTTTCTGAATTTTTGTGTGAGGAAATGTTAATTAAGTTTAGTGTTTAAAATATTATATTAGAAATACACAGCAAGAAAAATTCACCATAGCATAACACAACAAACTGATGAGGCAGTTCACCTCTCCTGGGCTACATCTGTCGAGTCCAAGGCTCCCAATGGGTATGTCCTTGCTCTATTAAGTTGCTAAAAATGGTTATACAATGAAAAATATACCTAAACAGGCAAAAATAGTTTTGAAATTGACTTCAGAAGACATAAAAAAGCTAAAAATGGCTTTTGTTTCACCTCAAACAGTGAAATACAACCCAATACTGCTCCATCTCCCTGATGGACCTAGTGGCCCTTTTCTCTTCCCTGAGGAAAAAATGGCTGAATAACACCTCTACTTGCTCTGCAACCTATCCCAAACACTCCATAATGTTGAAGAAAGCCAAAATTGACTAAAATTTCCTCTTGTTTGGTTGAAAATGGAGAAAGTTATGACCAAAACAAATTTAGCCCAGTGGCACTAGAAAACCTCCTCCAAAACTGGAGGAACTCCAGTTAGCATTGATAAAAATGGAAAATACTGCCGAATTTTATGGATCATGCCAAGTTAGGTGGAAAATAGTAGCAGTTAAGTTAAATGCTAGATTGGGCGATCACATGGTAAACACAGCTCTATCCGTCGACGGTTCCGCAAACGATAAGTTGCGACATTTAATCTTAATGCATCATGGTTACATGTGTTTCAGGAATCGTTTGATGTTGGCAATTAACGTTAAACTTTTGCGCCCACGGTCACTACCTGCAGGTCATATGCGGGAGGGAGCTAGCCCAGAGGGGCTAGCCTTATGGTTTTCCGCTGGTTTGAATGGATTTAAGCCCCCGGTTATGGCGCGTGGTCGTGGGACCTTATCCCTTAGCCCTGAGGGCTTATACCATTCTCTGCCACCATTTCATGAGCTGACTCAACATTCACAACTTCGACCCGACTCACCTATTAAACAATTTTTTTCTCGTGGTATAACGGTCGGGTCAACCCTGCCCGTGTAGTCGGATCAGGGTTCAAAACTCGTGCCCTCAAACTTTTCTTCAAAGCAATTTTTAACCAATGGCCTCGGGCCACATGGAAGCCTCTGAGAAGGCCACGTGGCACCATATGATAGGCCTATAAAAACTTTAATTAAAAATGAAATTTTCCACATAAAATTTCTGAAAATGACAAAAAAAAAATTGTTCAAAAAGTCCTGTTTTGAAGGTCATTAGCTGATTTCAAACTTTAGTAACTTTCACATAAGACATCATATTTGAGTCTCGTTCATGGCACCAGAATTGTAGCGACGAGGCATTTTCGGTCATTTAGATTGCAACCAATTCTGAGCAGTTCCATTTTTGAACATTTTTTCGACTTGAACATGATCTCCTGATCATTGAGGCACCCTATGGTAAATATTACCTTATGATGCACTAAGAATATCGTAAATTTATTATACTATGGAAGGAAGACATATTTTGTTTTTAAAATAGAAATTTAGTATATTCTGTAGCATCGATTTCTCTTTTTAGTAAGATATCGACTTATAAAATTCCATTTGTACAGAAATAAAAGAGTAACTAGATCTTAGTGAGACCACAACCAGATAAAAACTCCATGAAGGAGACATAAAAGTAAGTCCTAAAAGAAATAGCAATTTATTCAAAATTGCACATTAACGGAAAATATGATGATATATAATGCATGTTAATAGAAACAAATGATATATATATTACATATTAAAATGTGTGTACATAGATACAACACCTAAAAATCAGTATTCGGAAACTCCAGGATGCTTGGAAGGATTCTGCAAGCCCTCCTATTGAGATGAAGAGTGTCTCTTTCCTTCTGTGGAGACTTGGGATTGTTTTGACACTACAACAAACATATCCTTTAATTTGTGTTGAAGCTCTTGATTTTTCTTTTCATAATTTCCTCTCAAATTGGATTTTTCTTAGCTTAGCATGTTCAATAATTGTACATTCTTCATATATTTCTCCTTGTTCTAAGTTTCCTTCCTTTCAATATATTCCTTTGTAGATTTCAATTGATATGAATAATTGGCCAATTCAATAGTGATTTGTTGTACTTTATCCTCAAGATATTTTTCCCTCAATTGTTGTTGATTTGCAATAGAAATTTTAAGTAGTATTTCCTCATGTACGGCCTGATAATTTTTTTGCAAATCAGAAATCTAGGATTTCAAATTTTGTATCTCCATGTCACATCCAAAACATTATGCTTTTAGATCGCTCATGAGATCGTTGTGTAGCTCTATAATTTTTTTTATCTCTCATATACCTTATTAAATGATTCAACAAGTGGTGGAGGCATACAATTTACCCACAAAATTCATGGCTGAGATAGTGTCCTCTAAATCCTTCCCTCATGCTTTTAGTCGGAATTTCTCCAAGTCCATTGAAGGCATTTTTTTAACTCATGTATCTTGACTTGTACCTTTATCCTTACCCTTACCTTTATCCCCTCTCTCAGTACCATATTCTTTACTGTGTCAATGTTTTTCCTTTTCAAGTTCTTTAATCTTGTGTTCTTCCTGTACAGTTTTAATATATCTCTTTTTCAACTTATTAGCTTTCATATAACAGGTTTTCTCCAACTTAGTCATTTTTTTCTTATATTTTTCAATCTGAGATTCATGCTTCTGTTGGTCCTCTTTAGATTTATTTGCAAATTGATCCTTTAAATATTCAATAAATTTATCTTTTTCATTCGATATCCTGACTAATTTATCCTCAAAAGTATCTAAAGTCTCTAATGGAGGTATATTTAGAACCTCTGGTTTTCTTCTCAACTCTTGTTCAAGTTCACTAATTTTTTCATCAAATGTAGCCTGAACTTATTTGAATTTTGCTTATAGTGAATCTATCTCCATTATACATTTGTCTCTCATTATGGACACATGATTAAGCAATTCAACAATAATTTAATTCTTGGGATTTATGTTTTTCATTATTTTTTTTTGTGTTTGGCGCACAATTGTTTATTGTAGCACTACAATCTTCTTCATGAATTCAACAATAACCTTCTCCTTTAGTTCGTACTTTTCCTTCCAGTTGTATATAGAGGAATAATCCTCCATTGAAACTTGTTTGTAATAGATCATTCTATCATATACTGAGAAAACAATTATTTTATCGAAGTTGGTAGATGTTGAATCACCCATAAAAGGGAAATTATACTCAATTTCCAACTGCTTAGAAGGAATTTTGTTTATTATAGAAAAATCACCATTACATGTTTTCATATAATGATACATACCTTCATTCTCCTCATATTCATACATACATACATGCAAGTCTGCTACAACACTAGCAACTATATCTTCAACATCAAAAATTGTATCAATAAAATTTTCCACACCTTCAACCAGAGTCTATTTAAGTGCTTCCTTAATGGTTTTATTTGGTTTTTATCTCCTAATGTAAATTTTAAGAGGCCTTGTTTGAACATCGAGTCAATAAAAATCAATAATGTTATTCAATGTTCCCAGGAAACTAAACTTAACCTTCTTAATTTTACTTTCTTGCAGGGAATAATGTAATTTTTTAGCCAACAGATGAGAAACGTCTATGGAACTAACTTCAACCTAATGAATAACTAGCCTTATGCAGTCACTAAAAATATCAAGCTTGTGATGATTCATAATTGTCCCAACGACAATATGAATCAATGATTTGTATAGTCCTTGGAGAACATCTTTCATTTTTAATCCATTACTTGGAAAAATTACTTTTTTACCACATATTTTATTGTCCATTTCAGTATTTTCTATCTTAGGTGTTTTCTTGGAGTTAAATATCGCTTCCCCTCTGCGTGGAATTTTTGTTTCTCTTGCAATTAGATGAGGGTCCAAGTAAATCATTTGCTAAAACAATTTTAATTCCATAGCTTATCATCATAATTTCTATGGCCTCATCTATCTCATCAGTTTGGAAATTGAAATGTCCAAATACAAATTTATAAACCCGTGCTCTTCTTAGGATATCTATCATACTTGGTGGACAATTGTTTGTATCTCTCCATGTATCGCCACTCTCTTTGAATTTTTTCACTATAAGATTCTCCTGGGAACCCCGTTTGTCATTTTTTTACTAGGAAGAGGACACCGTTATTTCAATTGAGGCCATCATTGTCTAGGTTCAAGGCACGTTAGTTGAATGCAATACTGAACGCTAAATAAATTGTGAGGAATGCACATTGAATAAACAGTGAGGAATGCAAGTTGAATGCAAGAATGCAGGCTGAATAAACCATGAGGAATGCATGCACAAGTGAACTTTTTTTTAACTTGTTGCTTTATTTTACTATAAATCAATTTAATAAAGAAAATTAAATTTTATTAAGTGAATAAAATTGTTTATAAGGTTATTTAACTTTGCTCCTTTACTCATATTTTTTCTCAGACAAAATTAAAAATTCAAATTTGATATTTAGATATAAGATACAATTTATTAACAATAACACTTTTAAAAATAGGGCTACAAGATTTTGATGGCATGTAATATGACCATCACTTCTTTCTCATAAGTAGAAATGACCAAATTTCCATCATGTAATCGCTTATTGATAAATTATAGTAAATTTCCTTTTTGAGTTAAAATTACACCCAAACCTTTTTATAGTAAATTTCCTAACTAGGTCACTTGACCTAATCTTAAACTTAAAACCCTAAAAAATATGTACAATATAGAAAAACCCTAAAATAGACCCTACAAACCTTAGGTGTTTTCTCTTTATCTATCCCTTGGCAACATTTAAACTTAATTAATACTAAAATAAGGTCATATAGCCTTACTTATAGGGTTTTAACCAAGAAACTACAAAATTTAACTATTAATATTCAAGTGTGATTTTATTTAGTCCATCCCCTTGTTCCCAAACATTCTCGATGTGTATTTATTTGAGGAACACAAACCTTGCCTTTTACCCTATGAAATCCATGCAATTTGGAGTATTCTTGAACAATTTAAATATATATGCGAAAAATTAAAAATATTTAATTGTATTAAGGTTACCTATGAGTAAAAGAAAACTCTCCAAGTTGACTCATCCAATTTGGCCTTGAAATGAAGGTTACACGTGCATTTTTGTGAAGAAAACCAAAATTGTCTTATTTCACTAAAATGCATGCCCAGACTTCATTTCTTGGCTAACATGATTGATTCAAATTTTGTACTATTTAATTACTAATTTTACACACTAATTTTATTCTAATAAGTTTCTGATGTTCACAAAAAATTGACACTTTTGGGTTGACACAATGAACTGTGATTGTTGCAACACTTTCATTTACATTAACTTCGACCTTCAGATCACTAAATTAGAATAATTTAATTGTATTAATGTTACTTATGGGTAATAAAATACCATCCAAGTTTAATCATTCAATTTGGCCTTGAAATGAAGGTTGGGTGTGCATTTGTGTGAAGTAGGCCAAAATTTCCTTACTTCACTAAAATGCACGCCCATACTTCATTTATTTGCCAATCTGGTTGATTCAAATTGTAGATTATTTATTTAATGGTTTTACACACTTTTACATTGTTATATATTTACTTTGAGCTTAAATAAATATACTTCATATTTCATACAACATTCTATTTTTTGCTTCAACTTGCCTTATATGAAAGTTGTGTATAAGTGGAAAACACGGTTATGTAGGATATTTATCACACATGATTCAAGGTTATATCCTAATGTCAGGTATTTTTCAATCATGTACCATTTCAAATTTCATTACCAAGAGTGTAATTGGTTTGGCCTGAGAGTGCATATATGTTTTGACTTGAACATTGGAAAATATGATGAATTGTTACATTGGCAAACTTGGATTTTAGTGAGTAATATTTCTTTTAGCATAATGAATATGATATCTTGTAGAAAATGTTTATATATTTGGGATGGAATGATCATTATTACACTTCCAATTAATTACAAGTCTTGGAGTGCATTTATTTGAGGTACACAATCCTTGTCTTTTACCCTATAAAATAAACTTGGAGTATTCATGCACATTAGAAATTTAATGAGGATGATTTATTTCCCACCCAAATTTAATGAGGATGTACTTCATTTTATTTGGGGAGGCATGTTTCCCACACATTTTAAAGGTCTCTTAGGTAATGTATAAATAGGAAGAGACTTCTAATTTGTAAATCATAATACATTGGTGACAAGAGGAAGGAGTTCACTATATTTTACCTTTTTTTTTTCTTGTTTGGAAATCTACTACTATTGAGGAAGAGTAGCACTATTGCGGAATTTGTGCTCTTGATGATGAAATTTGTAGGTTTATGAGATACTGGAAGTTTTTCTGAGATTGGTTTTAAGTTTTCATATTTTAATATTTGTTCAGCATTGAAATGCTATGTATTTTATTGAGGTATTATCATGGAATTTTAGTGCCCCGGTGGATATTAAATACTAAATGCTAGTAGAAAGGCCCTAGTTGATAGTGAAACCCATAAGTTCCTTCATTCTATTAAACCATAGAATTCTAGTCACCATTTTCATGTGTGTTGGTAATTCCTTTTCAGTAATTTTCCAATCGATGAGTGGGATTGAAATCCTAGATCTACTTAGACTTCATTTCCAAACAAAAAATAAGAACTAATCCTATTTTTCTCCATTCTCCTTATGTATTTATCTTCAAACTATAACTAGGTCACTTGGCCATATTAAACTTAAAACCATATAAGATATGTACAATATAGAAAAACCCTAAAATAGACCCTACAAACCTTAGGTGTTATCTCTTTATCTATCCCTTGGTAACATTTAAACCTAATTACTCCTAAAATAAGGTCATCCAACCTTACTTATAGGGTTTTAACCAAGAAACTACAAGTTTCAACTATTAAAATTCAAATTTGATTTTTCTTAGTCCATCCCCTTATTCCCAAGCATTCCTAGTGTGCATTTGTTTGAGGCACACAAACCCAGCCTTTTACCCTATGAATTCCATGCAATTTGGAGTATTCTTGAACAAAAAAAATGTATATGTGAAAAAATATAAAAAAATATTAATTGTATTAATGTTACCTATGAGTAAAAAAATGCTCTCCAAGTTGAATCATTCAATTTGGCCTTAAAATGAAGGTTGGGTGTGCATTTTTCTAAAGCAAACCAAAATTGTCTTGCTTCACTAAAATGCACACCCAGGCTTCATTTCTTAGAAAATTTTATTGATTCTAATTGTATACGATATAATTACTAATTTTACACACTAATTTGCTTCTAATAAGTTTTTGTTGTTCAAAAGATATTGACTCTTTTGGGGAGACACTGTGAACTATGATTGCTCCAACACTTTAATTTACATTAACTTCAACCTTCAAATCACTAAATTTAAAAAAAAAATGCATTAATGTTACTTATGAGTAAAAATTACTCTCCAAATTGAATCATTCAATTTGGATTTGAACTGAATGTTGGAAGTGCATTTTTGTGAAGCTCGTATAAAATGCCTTGCTTTACTAAAATCCACACCCAAAATTCATTTATTAGCTAATATGATTGATTCAAATTCTATATTGTTTATTTAATTATTTTACACACTTTTACATTGGTATATATTTACTTTGAGCTTAAATATTTATACTTCAAATTTCATGCAACATTCTAAGTTTTGTTTCGACTTGCCTTATGTGAAAGATGTGTATTAGTGGGAAACATAGTTATGTAGGATATTTGTCAGACATGATGCAAGGTTATATCCTAAGGTTACGAATTTTCTAATCATGTCCCATTTCAAATTTCATCACAAAGAGTGTAATTGGTTTCTCCTGGGAGTGAATACTTGTTTTGACTATGATCATTGGAAAATATGATCAATCTCTATTCCAGAAGACTTGTATTTTAGTGTATATCATTTCCTTTATGAAAATGACTATGATATGATGCATAAAATGGCTATATAATTTTGTTGAAATGATCATTATCCAAAATTCAATTAAGTATAGGTCCTCGTGTGCATTTATTTGAGGCACACAAACCTTGACTTTAACTCTATGAAATCGATCCAATTTTGCACAACAAAAATCTCTATGTGCAAAATTAATGTTAATTATGAGTGAAAATATACTTGTCAAACCGAATCATTCAATTTGGCCTTGTGATGAAGGTTGGGAGTGTATTTTTGTGAAGCAAACCAAAATTTCCTTGCTTCACTAAAATGCAAACCAATGATTCATTTATTGTCCAATCTTATTAATTCAAGTTGTATATTGTTTATTTAATTATTTTACACACTTTTGAATTATTATATGAATACTTTTATCCCTAAATATTTTTTCTTCAGATTTCATACAAAATTCCAAGTTTTGCTTCAATTTGCATTATGTGAAAGTTGTGTATAGGTTTTGCTTCAACTTGCATAATTTGTTATTTGTCAGACTCGATGCAAGGTTATATTCGAAGGTTAGGTATTGTATAATTATGTAGAATTTATGGATGGTATTGCAATCCTTAAAAGCTCAATCAATGATTTTATATCTTAGGCTTTAGCTTTGAAAGGGACTGGAAGACTTCTAAAATACCCTGGTATTCCAATATCTCTAAAAGGGACCACTACTAAAGACTAACATAACATAGTTTCAAAAGTTTAAAATAAAATGGTTTCCTACTGTGATAGTTGGCTAAATTTGGCTAGAAAAGTGGGCTTGATAAATTCTAGGGCTCTATTGATCAGGAGTTCATAAATTTTGCTCAAAATTCAAAGTTATAGGATTGGGTTGAAACTGGGATGGTTGCGTAGATCTCGTCTTCCTGATTCCAGCACCATGAACAATTCGAAAAACCGATGTCATATGAGGGAGATATCATGTTCTGATCGAAATGCCAAACATGTAAATTTTTGACAGTTTGACCAGGTTTGACTGGGATGCACAGTCAGCAAGGTGGAGGTACAGTCAGCAAAAAGGAATATTCCTCATAATATTCCTTTCCACTGGGCCAATCATGGCTTGACAAGTGTCACAGTTTTATTTGAAGGCAGTTTGGGAGAGCCAATTAGAGGGTGCCACGTGGATAGCCCTTAGGCTGCCATGTGTCCCTAAAATGGCAGTGTAAAATTTTGGTGAGGGTCCACAGGGCTCGACCCCAAGACCTCCCGTTGGGAACGCACAGGTCATATCGTCAAAGAAGGGAAATGGAGGCAATGGAGAGCCATCATCCTCACCCTCATCATCATCATCCTCTTCTTCTACTTCAGTACATCAGCCATACAAGTCCAAGAGCACTAGTAAAAATCCTTTTTTAAAACTTGATGTTAAGTTCGAATTGCCAATTTTTAATGGTGAAGTCAATGCAGAAAAGCTTTATAATCAGATTAGGCAATTGGAGGTCTATTTGAGAATCTAGAACCTTCAAGATGATGATACAAAAATTCAATTAACTTCATTGAGAATGGAAGGTACAACACTTGTTTGGTGGGAAGCCAAGATAAAGGAGGAAATCAAGAAACATGGTAAGATTATTCTATCATGGTCAGATTTCATTACTGCTATTAAACAATAGTTTTATCCATTAGCTCATATGCATAAAGCCATCATGAATGGGAAAAACTTTAGGCAATTGAAGGGACAAAATGTGCAAGAATACACCCAAGAATTTAGGATAAGAGATCTCTTATTAGGGGTGGATTTGTAGAGCCAAGATACTTTGCTAAAGTACATAGGAGGATTACATAGCTACCTAAAACATAATATTCTCATGTTTAATCCCACCAGTCTAGATGAAGTTTGTGTTCAAGCCACAAATCTAGAAGCTAGAGGGAAGAACGTTTCTGAAGAGGGTAGAAAGAAACCTTTTAAGAGTAAAGCCAAGGAAAAGACCTCAAAAGGTAAAAAAAAAAAGAATTCATTTGTTAAGAAAGAGGGAGAAAAAGCGGCTTGTAATTTTTTTTAAAAAGAAGGCCATGATGAAACTCATTGTTGGAAATTACATCCTGAATTGAGGCCAAAGAAACCAAATAACAAAGGGAAACAAAAAATTGTTGCTATAGCTCAACATGATTTAGGATCTGATTCAGGTGATGAATCTAAAATTACAGCCATAGTATTGAAGAGCATGAAGGGAAAAGAAATAGAAACTAAACCCAGTACCAGTACATCAAACTGTCACATAAACACTCCAAATGAAGTGTTGAGATTGCAACAAGATGATGAGCTTAGTGGAAAGAAGTCGCCTTCACTAAGTGGGCCCGTAGGCTATTTTTGGCGAAAAGTCTATTTTTAGACATATGGATCATGTTCTATGAGTTGCATGATGCTATTTGTGGATGGTTGGTCAAGTCGGAAAAAATAGATGGACTTCTATTTTTAGACATACTGGGTGGAATCTATTTTTAGATTGCTAGTCTAAAAATAGATATGTCGAATATTATTAGCTCTCCCACACATCTGACTCTAAACATTATCTTATCCCCTCTTGGAGCACTTCGCTAAGTGCACAAACATGTGGCACATGCATCCGACAAGGAATTACCTATTCCCGAGGGTTTAGTGGAGCTATCGCATGGAGACTTCGCTAGAACTTAGTGACAAGGTAGTTTGGTGGAGTTGATTTCGAGGTGTTAATGGAGTCGTGTTCGCTGTACTCGCCAAACATAGTCAGGCTAGTTGTATCTAGTCTAACTGATTGATACACTAGTGAGAGTGGTGTGAATTAATTATTAATTAATTCACTAATTATTAACTCATAAATCAACTAAAGAATGCATCGCTTACTTCAATGCATGGACAAGCCAAAGGGGAGACCAAAGGAGAGGTAGGTGAAAGAGCAAGTGTGACTATCAGTTGTGAATATACTGGTGCATGAGTTTGCACCACACATTGATGGAGATGCCAATGAGGATTGCGCAGTGCATACCAGAGGGATTTGAACTCAGATTGGGCCATTATTCATCTTGGATTGCGCAGTAGAGACAGGCTAACTGGTGGAGCTGATTGGAGCATGTGTTTTGTTAGATCTGAGCTTTTGTAGTGTGTAACAACTGGAGATTGTACTGAGAGCTTGTGAGGAGTTTGTACAATGATTTTTACTTGATCTCTATCATTATAATATATAGATAGTTGGGGGTTTTCAACTTTAATCTTTCCCATAAATATTGTGTTTATATGTGTGATTGTTTATGGTTTTAATGTGCGCATGCGATTGTTTATATTTCCACAATTAATGATCAATAGTAGAAGAGGTTATGTATTATTCATGAAGCTCAAATAATGTGTGATCAGGATAATCTCGGTGAATAATTTAACATTTATTCAAATTTCTACATGGTATCAGAGCTATATTGATCATTGGAGCAATTGCATAACATTGAAGCGGTTGAGTTTTGTGCTGGTGGAATTCGAATTTGCAGCAGTGTTTTCTTGGTGTCGAAGTTGAGTTGTATTTCAACGGATTGCAATTGGAGTATTCCCTTGAGGGCAGCTCGAATTATATTGCATGGAAGGATAGTATGGAGGCGGTGCTAGATGACAATGGGTTGAAGGAGTTCATAGATGCAGAAATTCCAAAGCCTACTTCTACTGATGCTACCGTACTTGACGCATGGAAAAAGAAGACAGCAAAGTGTCGAAGGATTCTGTTGGAGGGCATGAAGGATCACATAGTTTCCAGCCTTCATGGTAAGGCTTCTCCATTCTTGATGTGGAAAGCCTTGACAGATTTATTCCAAAGCAAGAACGACTAGAGGAAGTTGGCACTCAAGGAAAAACTCAGAAACATAAAGATGGAGAAAGGCGACAGTATGCCCAAGTACCTCATGAAGTTCACCCAATGCATGGATGAGTTGGGAAGTGTGGGGGTGACTGTAGATGATGAGGAATTGGTGAGCTTGGCTCTCCTTGGGCTTCCGAAGAGTTGGCATTCCTATCAAGACTCTATCAATGGTCAGGAGAAATTTCCAGGATGGGAGTGACTTTCGTCGGATCTTGTGCAAGAGGAGATAAGGCGGAGTACCAGGGACGGATCTTCATCAAATAACTCTGATGAAGAGAATTTTGCTTTGGCTTCCAAAGCAAAGAAGGGGAAGAGCAAGAAAGCTTCTCATTCCGGTGTGAAAGGCAAGAAGCAGGACATGTCCAAGGTGAAGTGCTTTCACTATCACCAACATGGACATTATGCCACAAATTGTCTGCAGAAGAAGAAAAATAAGCAGGCTGCTGGATCTGCAGCTGGAGAGGCCTTAGCCTCGCAGTTTGAGCTAGATTTTTAGCTGATCGCATGCTTGGTCTCAAGTGTGATGGGTTCAGTGTGGTTTCTAGACAGTGGTGCGTCTTTTCACATGACAGGAGATCGAGATTTGTTTACTGATCTGGATGAGAAAGATCTTGGAGTGCACATCGAGATGGGCGATGATGGTAGATATAGTGCGACCGGTATCGGTACCATTTCATTTGAGAGGGAGTCTGGTAAACCCTTCGTATTGAAGGAAGTGATGCATGTTCCAGGACTGAAGAAGAATCTTATCTCTGTGGCGATGTTAGAAGACAAGGGATATGATGTTGTCTTTAGCAAGGGAAAGGCTTTCCTGCGCAGTAAGGCAACTGGTGAGACCCGAAGGATAGGGGTTCGAGTTAAGAACCTTTATAAATTGCAGGTAGATGACTGCGCAGCAATGGCAAGCAAGGCAGAAGGAGTGGTGAGCCGGGATGATGGCGAGTTGTGGCACCAGAGATTGGGTCACCTTCACCATGAAGCTTTGAAGATACTGCAGCAGATTTCTACTGGGCTTCCTAAAGGCACTCTTGCGTAGTCAGATGAGTGCAAGGGATGTACCTTGGGAAAATTTGTGAAAGCCACTTTTCACGAGAAGGATAGTCGTGCCACGATGATCCTTGAGATAATTCACACAGACATGTGTGGACCTTTCTCAGTAGCTTCAATAGCAAAGCACAGGTATTATGTGATCTTTGTTGATGATTTTTCTCGTAAGTGCTAGATCTTTTTCATGAAGAAGAAGAGCGAGACATACTCAAAGTTCTGTGAGTTCAAGGCACTGGTTGAGAAATAATCGGGGAATCAGGTGAAGGCTCTTAGGAGTGACAATGGTGGTGAATTCATCTCTGGCGAAATCAAGGACTTTTGCAATGCAGAAGGAATTCGAAGAGAGCTCATAGCACCTCATAACCCACAGCAGAACAGGGTTGCTAAGCAAAAGAACAGAACGATCGTGGGTGCTGCACGGGCGATGTTGCATGATTGGGGCCTACCCATTCACTTGTGGGCAGAGGCATGAAATACTGCAGTATATGTGCAGAACCGTTGTCCTCACAGGATACTTGGCATGAGTACACCTGAGGAGGCATTTTCTGGTAAGAAGCCTGATATTTCCCATTTGAGGATTTTTGGTTCACATGTTTACATTCATGTAACGAAGGATGCCAGGAAGAAGCTGGAGCCGACCGCAGAGGTTGGTATATTTGTGGGGTACACTGATACGCCCCACAACTATCGTGTGTATTTTCCAGACAGTCGCAAGACTGTTGTGCGACGGGATATCAAATTTCAGGAGGAGAAAGCCATGAAGTGTTCGCTTGAGAGGGAGCCATACTTGCATGCAGATGAGGAGCTATTAGTTCCTAAGGATGAGCCTCAGGATGTGGATCAGCCACAAGAGGATGTTCATGGAGTGGAAGAGACCACTCAGGTAGCGCCAACGATCAGAGGGTGGAAGCGCACTACAGAAGCTGAGCGACTGGCTTAAGATGCAGAGAAAGTTGTAGGAGCACCTACAACACAATGCAGACAGAGACAGTCAATTGACCGGTATACTGGATACATGGCTCTTGTGAGCAAGTGTATCATGACATAGCCATCCTCTTTCGAGGAAGCTGTGGAGGATCCCGCATGGGTAGATGCCATGGTGGAAGAGTATGATTCGATTGTCAGAAACAGTGCATGGGAGATTGTCCCAAGGCCAGAAGGGAAATCAGTGGTGGGTTCGAGATGGATCTACAAAGTGAAGCAGGCAGCTGACGGGAGTGTGGAGAAGTACAAGGTAAGATTTGTTGCCCAAGGCTTTTCACAGATTGAGGGGATCGATTATGAGGAGACCTTTGCACCTGTCGCAAGGTATTCTTCCATACAGACAATTCTTGCTCTCTCAGTGTAGATTGGGTGGCACATTCATCAGATGGATATGAAGACTGCGTTCCTCAATGGGGTGATTGAGGAGGAGGTGTACATAGAGCAGCCCGAAGGTTTCGATATCTTCAGCAATGAGTCACATGTGTGCAGGCTCAAGAGAGCGTTGTATGGGTTGAAACAAGCACCTCGTGCTTGGTACACACGGATAGACAGTTATTTCACCGGACTTGGATTCTCCAAGAGTGAGGCAGATCCTAACCTATACCAGATTTTGGTGGAGGGTAAGTTGCTGATCATTTTACTTTATGTAGATGATTTTATTTTGACAGGTGATGAGCTATTGATACTCTTATGCAAGGATGATCTTGCAAAGGAGTTTGAGATGAAGGACTTGGGCCTCCTTCATTATTTCCTGGGATTGGAAATTTGGCAGCGCAGTGATGGACTGTTTGTTTCTCAGGGTAAGTATGCCAGGGAGATACTGGAGAAGTTCAACATGCATGGTTACAAGCTTGTTGATACTCCTCTTCCTGGTGGATGGAGGAAGGAGGATGCTACTTCGGTGGAGGTAGTGGATGCCACTGTTTATCGACAGTTGGTGGGGTCGCTTATGTATCTGGTCAATACACGACCCGACATATGCTATGCTGTTAACCAGCTTTCACAAGCTATGGTTAAGCCTACCAAGATCTTCTGGAAGGCAGGCAAGCATGTATTGATATATCTCAGAGGCACATCTGGATATGGATTATGGTACAGACAGTTGGATGAGGTGAAGCTGTGTGGCTTCACGGATGCAGATTGGGCAGGGAGCCTAACGGACAGAAAGAGCACATCTGGAGATATTTTCAGTATCGGGTCGACAGTATTTTCTTGGTAAAGTAGGAAGCAGAGATCCGTGGCACTCAGTTCAGCAGAGGTTGAGTATATGGCAGCAAGTTTCGCTGCATGTGAGGCTATATGGATGAGGAAGATCCTAGTCGGGTTGTTTGGTTCACACTTAGAGCCTACTGTGATTTATTGTGATAATCAGAGTTGCATCAAACTCTCGGTTAATCCAATATTTCATGATAGATCTAAACACATTGACATCCGGTATCATCATATCAGAGATTGTGTGCAGCGGAAGATCATGTTACTTTCATACATTCCTACGGAGGATCAAGATGTTGATATCTTGACGAAGGCGCTCACCAGGAGAAAATTCGAATACCACAGAGGCAGGATAGGGGTTGCAGATAATCCATATCTTGTTGAGAGGGAGTGTTGAGATTGCAACAAGATGATGAGCTTAGTGGAAAGGAGTCGCCTTCACTAAGTGGGCCGCAGGCTATTTTTGGCGCAAAGTCTATTTTTAGACTATGTCTATTTTTAGACATATGGATCATGTTCTATGAGTTGCAGGATGCTATTTGTGGATGGTTGGTCAAGTCGGAAAAAATAGATGGACTTCTATTTTTAGACATATTGGGCGGAATCTATTTTTAGATTGCCGGTCTAAAAATAGATATGTCAAATATTATTAGCTCTTAATAATATTTGGACTATAAACATTATCTTATTCTCTTGGAGCACTTCAGTTAAGTGCACAGATGTGGCACAGGAGCTGACAGAAGGAATTACGCTATTCCTGAGGGTTAAGTGGAGCTATTGCATGGAGACTTCGGTTAGAACTCATGTGAGAGAGTTTGGTGGAGTTGATTGAGGAAGTTAATGGAGTTGTGTTCAGTTTAACTAATCTAAACATAGTTGAGCTAGTTGTATCTAGTCTAACTGATTGATACACTAGTGAGAGTGGTGTGAATTAATTATTAGTTAATTCACTAATTATTAACTCATTAATCAACTAAAGAATACATCAGTTAACTACAGTGCATGGACAGTTTCAGTGGAGACCAGTGAAGAGGTAGGTGAAAGAGCAGTGTGACTATCAGTTGTGACTATACTAGTGCATGAGTTTGCACCACACATTGATGGAGATGCCAATGAGGATTGCGCAGTGCATACCAGAGGGATTCGAACTCAGATTGGGCCATTATTCATCTTGGATTGCGCAGTAGAGGCAGGCTAACAAGTGGAGCAGATTGGAGCATGTGTTTTGTTAGATCTGAGCTTGTGTAGTGTGTAACAATTGGAGATTGTACTGAGAGCTTGTGAGGAGTTTGTACAATGATTGTTACATGATCTCTATCATTATAATATATAGATAGTTGGGGGTTTTCAGCTTTAATCTTTCCCATAAATACTATGTTTATATGTGTGATTGTTTATGGTTTTAATGTGCGCATGCGATTGTTTATATTTCCGCAATTAATGATCAATATTAGAAGAGGTTATGTATTATGCATGAAGCTCAAATAGTGTGTGATCAGGATAATCTCGGTGAATAATTTAACAGTTATTCAAATTTCTACATGAAGAAGAAAGAATAGAATTGTTTCATGTGAGGGTCATATCCAAGCATACTAATATTGACACATTGTTTGACAATGGGTCACAAGAAAACTTAATCTATGAATATTTGGTCAATAAACTTAACCTTGAGACCATACCACATCCAAAACCATATCCATTGGGTTGGATTTGTAAGGATGCAAATCTACAAGTTTCAAAGAAATGTATATTGAGGTTTGCAATCACTACAAGCTTTGTTGACACAATTGAATTAGATGTGGTTCCACTTAACATAACTGGTATTGTATTATGGATTCCTTACTTGTATGACAGGAAAGAGATCTTCTATATCCATGAGAACAAGTATCATTTATTCAAATATGGCAAGGAGTTCATTGTTAGAGCACATCGCAAGAAGACAAACATTGCTATGGTAAATGTTGGACAGGTAAAGAGGTTGGTAAATTCAAGTAAGAATTTTGTTATTCTTATGATTAAGCCTAAAGATGATATTAATCATGAATAATTTTAGGGATGTGATCTTAGGTTGAAATCATATTTATATGATGTGGTTAATGTGCATCATGAGATGTTTCAGGAGCCAACAGGATTGCCTCCAAAAAGGGAAATTCAACATGAGATTCAGTTGCAGCAAGATTGTCCTCTTCCAAACATCGGTATGTATTGCATGTAGATAATGGAGAATGTTGAATAAAAATTCGGATCAAAGAGATGTTGTATAAAGGAATCATAAGGCCCAGAACCTCGCCATGTAGTTCACCCATAGTATTGATACCAAAGAAATATGGGACTTGGCACATGTGTGTAGATTTTTGAGCTTTGAACAAGATTACGGTAAAAAATCATTACCCAGTCCCAAGAATAGATGAATTTCTTGATCAGATGAAAGAAGAAAAGTTTTTCACTAAGTTAGATTTACGAAGTGGATATCATCAAGTAAGAATTGCAGAAAGTGATATATGGAAAACTGCATTCAAAACCAAACAAGGATTCTTTGAGTGGCTAGTTATGCATTTTGGTTTATGTAATGCACCGACAAATTTCATGTGAGTTATGGATAGTTTTTTGTGACCATTCCTTGATGAATTTTTTATTGTGTACTTATATGAAATTTTGATTTTCATTAAAACAAGAGAACATCATGTCTTGCATGTGAATAGAGCGTTTGATATTTTGAAGAAATAGAAATTGTTTCTTAAGATGTCAAAGTGTGAGTTTGGAAAGAATTCTTTGGTCTATTTGGGACATATTGTAGGATGAGGAGAATTTAGGATTGATCCTTCTAAAGTGGAGGCCATTTTGAATTGGCCCACACCCAAAATAGTTACCGAGGTAAGAAGTTTCTTAGGTGCAACTCAATATTGGAGAAATTTTATTGCTAACTTTTCTTCCATCGCAGCTCCTATGCATGCAGTGACAAGTGTGAAGAAAGGATTCCAATGGGGAGGAAAACAACAGCAAGCTTTCAAAGCTTTAAAATACAGGATCGGTTCAGCTCCAGTCCTTGCATTACCAAATTTGAGACAACCATTCGAGATTCAAACCGATGCTAGTGATTATGCCATGGGCGTAGTACTTTTGCAACATGGTAAGCCTATCGCTTTTCATTCTGAAACTTTTAATGGTGTTGTGTAATATCCCTCGCGTAAGCCACCGTAAAAACTCTCATAAAATGAGGGTTGTTAAATAATTAAATATTATTTATTCTTATATTGATATTACATGAAGAATATTCTTGTAATTGTTGATTATAATAATATTGGAGGAATTGTTTCTTAATTATTTTATTTATATGAATTTATACTCTTCTACGAACATAAATTATATTTCCAAGTCGGTATATTTTATTAGTTTTAGAAATAATGATTAATAGATTTGGAAAAAGTATGGATAAGTGATACTTTGCTCACAAGGAAAAAACAAATCTTGCTTTAAAAATAAAAGCAGAAGAGATTTATGGATTGCTTTTGTGATTTAGGAAAAATTAGATTTGTGGATGCTTTATGGAATTCTTTTATGATTTAAAAAAGCTGGAATACATTTATGATTTAGAAACGTTGGAATTCTTTTATGATTTAGAAAAAACTAGAATGCTTTTATGATTTATAACAGCTATTTCATTTTATTCATTCTATTTATTATAAGCCTATGAGAGAAATAGAAGAGGGGAATGGGAGAATACATGGAGAATGGAGCCAAGGAAGAGGAAGATAGTATTCCAAGCATGCATCAAGAGATAAGTAACCATATTCTTTGAACGTTTGCATATGGGCCATGATGATATAATGAATGAATTTATTTGCAAGAAAAATTTCATGTGATAAATAATTAAGATTAATTCTTTAGTAAACCTCTGTACAATTTTGTTCATAGAGGAATAAGTGTCTTATTCATTCAATTATGAGAATAATTCATGTGTTTTGAATTGATAAAATATTTTCATGGCTAAATAGTTCTGTGAATTGCATGAATTATTGGAAAATAGGGTCTAAGTATGACTTTGTATCTCCCAAACCGAAATAGATATGAAAAAAGTGAAAGAGGTTTTTTTTAAAGAGGAAGTTAGGAAAAAAAGCCTCTTTTAGATTTTAAAAATTCATTTTCCATGTCTCTAGAACCATGTCCTAAATGGATGTAAAATAACAGAGAATTAATTATTATTTAAATATGGAAAAATGAGCTCCAAATATTCATTTGAATCTTCCAAACCTTAACATCTGTGTAAAAACCGAGAGATTTTATTTTTAATGAACCCATTAGAAACAGAAACCTCTTTGGGTTTTCCAAAAATCGTTTCCATTTGATTGGAAACCGTGTCTAAATTTAATGACAAAAACAGGAATTATTTAATATTTAAATCTAGAACAATGGGCATAAAAGATTCATTCGAATCTTAAAAACCATGACACCTGTGACAAAAATGAGAGAGGTTATTCTTATTATGTATGTTCCAAACAAAAACCTCTTTTTGTTTTATGAAATTATTTTCCATATGTTCACAATACGCATCCAAATTGGATGGCTAAAACAGGAAAAACAGAGTGAAACATAGTGCTTCCATTTCATTTTTCAACGAGATAAGAATAATTGTTTATGTACATATAGACATAATAATTATGTTGATGATTATTTACAAGGAATTAATTTATATAATTACCAAGTATATGCATTAAAATTTTTAAAGAGAAATATTTGACTCTTGAAGAGAGTATGTGCTTAGGTGCACATGAATAAGATCTAGTATATTTGATCTACTAGAACTTATTATTTGATTTTACATGCATGAAGTGTTTGAGTCATGTAAAAATATATAAATAACTTATGTGAGGGGTAGCTCACATAAAACCTTTGTGTAAAAGACAATTGGTTTTGTTATTTGAGAAGGATTTGTTATTCATATTATTTCTGGAGGAAATATTACAAATCTCTCTAATATGTGAAATGATAAGAAAATATTATCTATTTCATGCATAATAGCTATTGAGTTATCTATATTTTGGAAAAATAATAATTAAGGTGTTAAATTCCTTGGAAAATAAATATATATAATCGTATGCAAGGAAGCAATTATTGGGTTAGAACTCTTCAAAAAGAATAGAAGAGAAAAATATATCCTTGTATTTATTATTGGATTAGATTGTTAGAGAGGAAAAATACTAATCACGTGCTTTATTATGTAAGATTATTTAGAGAAACATATATATTCTTGGATGCATGGAAAAAGTATAGTTTTGGGATTAGATCTTTTGGATGAGAGGGAAATTTCCCTTTGAATGCATGGAAGAATAAGTGGTATACGTTTGACCCTTGGGAAAAGAAATTTGTTTATTTTTCCATGAAATATGTATTTAGTTTCTTTTGGAAAGAAATATATGTTTTACATGCAAGAATAAAAAGGCTATGTTATTACATGCACAAAATTATAACTAGTATGTTAACTTGGTTGAAATAAAGCTCACATTGTTATAAGTATAGGCAATGTGAATAGCTCTTGTGTGGAAAATATGTCTTTGGAAAAGAACATGCATTCATATGCACAAATATAGAATCTATTGTGTTAATCCCTTTGGAAAAGAAAACATAAGAGTAGGAAAAAAGGAAATAACTTGTTGGGATAGTTATCTTGAAAGCTTGTTACGCATTTTCATGCACAATATTATTATATAGCACAGTAGGTTATCCTTCCTTTGGGAATAATATGAAAGTGCGTGCAAGATTTTGTTAGCGGTTGCTAGAAAGATGATGCTTGATAGTGATTTATTTGTTACTAGTGCAGGTGAAATGATGCTAAAGAATACATTTCATGTCAACTTGGTTATGTTTTATACATGCATAGAAATATTTGTTGAAGTGTCACAAATAGAGATTGATTATTGGTTTATTACTATTTTATCTAATCATGATATCAAGTGTGCTAATGACAGCAATGGAATGAAAGAAGGATGACTTGAGAAAAGGATTTTTCAAGTTTAACATTGCGGAAGATAAAGAGTTGTTAGTCCATGCAGGTTTACTAGTTCCAATTGCATGATGACCCACTGAAGGAAACAGTCTAACTAGAAAGACAGAGATTGAGGATTCGTGGGTAAATGGTATCATGATGATTGTAATAGCTTATAGCTAGTTATGTTTCGTTTAAGATTATTTTTCTATGTAATTTTTATGACAATGGTCAAGGGATGGACTCCCTTATAACTATTGAGTGAGGGGTGACAACCCTCATGAGCGTTTAATAATAAAATTAAATGTTTGCTGGTTTTCACCCTACGGGGTTTCCAGGGTATATCGGTGTCTATTTATGTGATTGTTCATTGTGTCATTTTCATGATGTTAATTTCTTTCATGATGTGATGTTTATATTATCAAGTAGGTGATGTACTAATTGAATTAAAATGACCATGGGATTGATACATAGTTATAACAAGAAATTTAAGTTAATATGCTACAACAAGGACAACTAATGGTTGTGTAAGTCACTATGATTTTTACTAAATGTTTCTCTAAGTGATGATGACGGGTATTTAAATGGTTAATGCGGAAATATAAAAGGTAATTTATAAGGTTACACATTCGAATACATTTCCTAAAAAAATTTCCTAACTCCATGCATTTTCTTGCGAGGTTATCGGGGTATGTTACAAATGGTATCAGAGAAAAAGGTTGCAACACTGACGCCTTTTTGGGAATCGTTATGCAAAAGAAGAAGAATAAGAAGTAGAGGTATGATGCTAGTGGGCATCATCTCAGGTATGATTTTAATTAAACTTGTAGTATACTAAAATTAACATGAGCTGCATGATGCATGATTAATGACCGCATGAAAGAGTAGAAAGTTACAATGTTTCTTTAAAAGTTGTGCTCATTAAATTTGAATATGGATGAGGATAAAAGACAATAAAAACCTCTATTGTACATATGAACCATCCTGAGCACTCACTGGTTATAGTGTAGATTAATTACCAACGTTTGCATGCATAATATTAGAAAAAATTATTATGGTGCATAAGAAAAAAAAAAGGGGAGAAAATATGACTAAAGTTACCATGCACTGCTTATAAATAATGAATGCATATATGGTTGGTGCGATAACTAAATAATTTAGAAGTTGGGGTTGACCCTGAAGAGGACAATGGAATGTTGAAAACAATATATATATATATATATATATATATATATATATATATATAAATGAACTCTTTAGTTGTTAAAAATAAGCAATGAGTGAAGTAGAACTCACATAGTGAACTTAAATTCAATGAACAACTTGTAGTAGTATAATTGTGGATTCTCTCTCTTGATTTAGATTTGTAGAGGAAAGTTGCATTGCATGTGTTCGAAATAAATGAGATTCAAAGTTTTGTTGTTTTAAATAATTGCATCCGTGGAAATTTTGGATGTGATTCATCTTAACATTAAGGGGTTTTCATACCTTGAGACCATGTAACCCTTGTGTTGATACCAATAAAAATCTATGTTCAGACATGGATCCATAATTTGGTTGACTTTCTTGATTAGACTCTCCTATAGGGATTGTTGATTGTGTTGTTTGCAGAAATTTTACCATTGATGATATGAATATGATTCATGCTATTCTATAAATTCTAGTTTTACTATCTCTCTGAAAGTTTAAACATATTTATGGAAATTTATTTCATGTCCGCTAACTAGTCCCCCAATGGCAGTAGACTGTATGCTTGCCAACTATTTGGTAGAATGTCTCATTGACCATAGATTGCATGCTTGAAAATTGTTTTTATAATTCCAAGATGGATGTAGATTGCATGCTTGCAAATTGTTTGTTGGAATGTCGAATTGGTCGTAGATTGCATGCTTGCACACTATTTGATAAAAGTCTGCAGCAGTTGTAGATTACATGATTGCAAATTATTTTCCCAAAATTCTTTAATGGTTGTTGTTTACATGGCTGCACGCTAATGGTAAGGAAAGAAAAACATCACATTTTGTGTCATAGTGTTCAATGGGACTGTTAGTTCTCTACAATATTGATGGTTGCTAAGGTGAGACCTTAAATAAAGTATAATGCTATGGTATGCAAGATATGTTAATTTCTTTTTTCTAAGTTACATGATTATTATTATGTGAAAATTTGAAATGTATACCACTTATATTACATGTGATAAATTATTGTCAATTTACTTTGAAAAATCATGGGACCCATGTTGAGGGTCAAGTATAGATGCATGGTGTACATAAATTTTTCTTTGCCTTAATGATAATATGCAAATGGAAAATTGTGTAAATTAGAATGGATTTGTACACATTGACTATTTTTAGACATTGAATTTTTATTGGATTCAATGGCTATGGAAGCCATGATGGGACTGATGTAATGAGGTAATATTTTATTTTATTATTGAGTTAATGAATACTTTGGTTGGGGTATTCAGGAAATAACTCTAGATTTTTAGAAGACTTCTTGGCAGCTTATGAAAAGCTATTGGTGGTTAAGTTCAACTTGGACCTTCCCTAAAAGTCTCCTAAAAATCCCTAGGAGAAAAGAATAAAGAGGAAAATATTAACATAATGGGAGAGAAAGATTATGTTAATGACTTAGTTGGAGATAAATACTAAGTGGGGTAAAATAAAGCATGGCGGGAGAGAAATGTGTGCTTTAAAGAAAAAAAGGAGTATCTTTTTCGAAAAATATAAAAAAAAAAGGCCTAGGAAAAAAGGTTGGCAGACCTTAAAGCAGGACATTGCTAAAAATCTGCTGGGAAGAAATCACCAAGGAATCAATGAGGTTGTTGATTCTAGTGGCAAGTAGATCTTAGCTCGGTGGGTAACTATTGGAGATAGTTCACGGTTGGGTGGAATATGCTCGGTTCCTCAATAACTCCCAGAAATTAAGTACGGTTAGATGAAATTATGTCTATGTTTTGTTACTGATTTTAAAATTGTCTAAATATGTTGGATGTTAGAATAGATTGTAAATTGCATCACTCAAAGTTGTTGCATATGTTATATTTTTGCATGGATGATATATTAAATTATCTTAGCAAAATTTTTGATGAAATAGGTTGTGTTCGTAGTTTTTAATGAAAAAATGAACATGTCAAAAATGACTTATCTATATGCATGCATAGAGGAAATAAATTGCTATATATAGGCGACTGAAATAACTCATGTTAGATAAAATAATGAGTTATTGAACTTTAAATTCCTGACACACTAGAGGAACATGGCTGGAGATTAATGCTATGAGTTTGAATTTGATTAAAATTATTGTGGGAGAGAAAGACAATAATTTGCAAGCGAAATGGTTGGAGATAAATCAAACGAGTTTGAAGTTTATTGAAACTGTTGTTGGAGAAAAAGACAATCATTTGCAAAAAAAC
This sequence comes from Pinus albicaulis, assembly GCA_034641835.2. NCBI lineage: Eukaryota > Viridiplantae > Streptophyta > Pinopsida > Pinales > Pinaceae > Pinus > Pinus albicaulis. Next base: position 343,926,323 of record CM076574.1, on the reverse strand, counting down.
ACTAGTGGGAGAGAAAGACTAGTGTAACTCCTAAATAAAATGCAACGTGCACTTGATAGAGTTTTTCTTATCATTTTGATGATAAAAGGACTAAGTGCTCCTTGAGTTTTTGTGAAAGTATTATCACTTAAGTATTATTTTACATTTTCTAAATAATTGGTAATGAAAATTAAAGGTTAATGTTCCAACAAGAGAAGAACATCGAGGACGATGTTCTCTTTAAGGGGGGGAGTTTGTAATATCCATAGCGTAAGCCACCATAAAAACTCTCATAAAATGAGGATTGTTAAATAATTAAATATTATTTATTCTTATATTGATATTACATGAAGAATATTCTTGTAATTGTTGATTATAAGAATATTGAAGGAATTATTTCTTAATTATTTTATTTATAAGAATTTATATTCTTCTATGGAAATAAATTATATTTCCAAGTTGGTATATTTTATGAGTTTTAGAAATAATGATTAATAGATTTGGAAAAAGTATGGATAAGTGATATTTTGCTCACAAGGAAAAAACAAATCTTGCTTTAAAAATAAAAGCATGAGAGATTTATGGATTGCTTTTGTGATTTAGGAAAAATTAGATTTATGGATGCTTTATGGAATGCTTTTATGATTTAGAAAAAATGGAATGCTTTTATGATTAAGAAAAGCTGGAATTCTTTTATGATTTAGAAAAAACTAGAATGCTTTTATGATTTATAAAAGCTATTTCATTTTATTCATTCTATTTATTATAAGCCTATGAGAGAAATAGAAGAGGGGAATGGGAGAATACATGGAGAATGGAGCCAAGGAAGAGGAAGATAGTATTCCAAGCATGCATCAAGAGATAAGTAACCATATTCTTTGAAAATCCTTTTGTTTGCATATGGGCCATGATGATATAATGAATGAATTTATTTGCAAGAAAATTTTCATGTGATAGAGAATTAAGATTAATTCTTTAGTAAACCTCTATACAATTTTTTTCATAGAGGAATAAGTGTCTTATTCATTGAATTATGAGAATAATTCATGTGTTTTGAATTGATAAAATATTTTCATGGCTAAATAGTTCTATGAATTGCATGAATTATTGGAAAATAGGGTCTAAGTATGACTTTGTATCTCCCAAACCGAAATAGATGTGAAAAAAGTGAAAGAGGTTTTTGTAAAAGATGATATTAGGACCAAACGTCTCTTTTATATTTTAAAAATTCATTTCCCATATCTCAAGAACCATGTCCCAAATGGATGTAAAATAACATGGAATTAATTATTATTTAAATCTGGGAAAATGAGCTCCAAAGATTCATTTTAATATTCCAAACCATAACACATGTGTAAAAACTGAGAGAGGTTATTTTTAATGAACCCATTAGAAACATAAACCTCTTTGGGTTTTCCAAAAATCGTTTCCATTTGGTTGGAACCCGTGTTTAAATTTGATGACAAAAACATGAATTATTTAATATTTAAATATGGAACAATAGGCATCAAATATTCATTCGAATCTTAAAAACCATGACACCTGTGACAAAAATGAGAGAGGTTATTCTTATTATTTCTGTTCCAAACAAAAACCTCTTTTGGTTTTATGAAATTATTTTCCATATGTTCACAACAGGCATTCAAATTGGATGACTAAAACAGGAAAAACAGAGTGAAACATAGTGCTTCCATTTCATTTTTCAATGAGATAAGAATAATTGTTTATGTACATAGAGACATAATAATTATGTTGATGATTATTTACAAGGAATTAATTTATATAATTACCAAGTATATGCATTAAAATTTTTAAAGATAAATATTGGACTCTTGAAGAGAGTATGTGCTTAGGTGCACATAAATAAGATCTAGTATATTTGATCTACTAGAAATTATTATGTGATTTTACATGCATGAGGAGTTTGAGTCATGTAAAAATATATAAATAACTTATGTGAGGGGTAGCTCACATAAAACCTTTGTGTAAAAGACAATTGGTTTTGTTATTTGAGAAGGATTTGTTATTCATGTTATTTCTGGAGGAAATATTACAAATCTCTCTAATATGTGAAATGATAAGAAAATTTATTTATTTCATACATAATAGCTATTAAGTTATCTATATTTTGGAAAAATAATAATTAAGGTGTTAAATTCCTTGGAAAATAAATATATATAATCGTATGCAAGGAAGCAATTATTGGGTTAGAACTCTTCAAAAAGAATAGAAGAGAAAAATATATCCTTGTATTTATTATTGGATTAGATTCTTAGAAAGGAAAAATACTAATCACGTGCTTTATTATGTAAGATTATTTAGAGAAACATATATATTCTTGGATGCATGAAAAAAATATAGTTTTGGGATTAGATCTTTTGGATGAGAGGAAATTTCCCTTTGAATGTATGGAAGAATAAGTGGTATGCGTTTGACCCCTGGGAAAAGAAATGTGTTTATTTTTCCATAAAATATGTATTTAGTTTCTTTTGGAAAGAAATATATGTTTTACATGCAAGAATAAAAAGGCTATGTTATTACATGCACAAAATTATAACTAGTATGTTAACTTGGTTGAAATAAAGCTCGCATTGTTATAAGTATAGCCAATGTGAATAGCTCTTGTGTGGAAAATATGTCTTTGGAAAAAAACATGCATTCATATGCACAAATATAGAATCTATTGTGTTAATCCCTTTGGAAAAGAAAACATAGGAGTAGGCAAAAATGAAATAACTTGTTGGGATAGTTATCTTGAAAGCTTGTTACGCATTTTCATGCACAATATTATTATATAGTACAGTAGGTTATCCTTCCTTTGGGAATAATATGAAAGTGCATGCAAGATTTTGTTAGCAGTTGCTAGAAAGATGATGCTTAATAGTGATTTATTTGTTACTAATACAGGTGAAATGATGCTAAAGAAGACATTTTATGTCAACTTGGTTATGTTTTATACATGCACAGAAATATTTGTTGAAGTGTCACAAATAGAGATTGATTATTGATTTATTACTATTTTATCTAATCATGATATCAAGTGTGTTGATGACAACAATGGCACGAAAGAAGGATGACTTGAGAAAAATGATTTTTCAAGTTTAACATTGTGGAAGATAAAGAGTTGTTAGTCCATGCAGGTTTACTCGTTCCAATTGCACGATGACCCACTAAAAAAACAGTCTAACTACAAAGACAGAGATTGAGGATTCATGGGTAAATGATATCATGATGATTGTAATAGCTTATAGCTAGTTATGTTTCGTTTAAGATTATTTTTCTATGTAATTTTTATGACAATGGTCAAGGGATGGACTCCCTTATAACCACTGAGTGAGGGGTGACAACCCTTACGAGCGTTTAATAATAAAATTAAACGTTTGTCGGTTTTCACCCTACGGGGTTTCCAGGGTATATCGGTGTCTATTTATATGATTGTTCATTGTGTCATTTTCATGATGTTAATTTCTTTCATGATGTGATGTTTATATTATCAATTAGGTGATGTACTAATTGAATTAAAATGACCATGGGATTGATACATAGTTATAACAGGAAATTTAAGTTAATATGCTACAACAAGGACAATTAATGGTTGTGTAAGTCACTATGATTTTTACTAAATGTTTCTCTAAGTGATGATGATGGGTATTTAAATGGTTAATGCGGAAATATAAAAGGTAATTTATAAGGTTACACATTCGTATATTTTGAAAAAAATTCCTAACTCCATGCATTTTCTTGCGAGGTTATCGAGGTATGTTACATGCTGTGACTAATTATCCTACATATAACAAAGAACTATATGCATTGGTACAAAGTGTCAAGAAGTGGAAACACTACTTGATGGGTAAAGAGACTATTGTACACACCGATCACCAACCATTACAGTACTTGCAGTCACAAACAAAATTGCTGCAATTAAGACATTTCAGGTGGATGGGATTTCTTCAACAATTTCACTTGGTTATAAGGTACAAGAAAGGTATTTTCAATAAAGTTGCAGATATGATTTCAAGACCAATCATTAGTGCTTCTACTTTACTAAAAAATGATTTTGTTTTACATGAGAGTTACATAGAAAAGTATGCACATGACATTGATTTCCAAGATGTGTATGCTAGTTTGAGTGAAGGGAATCAAGTTGAAGAAAAATATTATCACATGCATAACAATTTGTTGTTTCATTTGGGCAAGATATGTATTCCACAAGGAGAGAGGCTAAGTTTCATGAGAGAAGCTCATTCATCTCTTATTTTTGGACACTTTGGGGTAAGAAAAACAGTGGCGCATCTAGAGAGGTATTGTTATTGGCCTTGCATGATAGATAATGTGTCACGTTTTATAAGAGGTTGTTCTATGTGTGCAACAAGTAAGCCTAGTAATAGGAAGCTTAGATTGTACACGCCACTACCGGTACCATCAAGGCCATGGGAGAGTGTCTCCATGGACTTTGTTGGAGGTATACCTATGTCAAGAGAGAAACATGATTATATTTATGTAGTTGTGGATAGATTTAGTAAAATGTGTATACTTATACCATGTAAGAAAACCATTGCTGCTGAACAAACAACTGAACTTTATTTTCAAAATATTTGGGTTCATTTTGGTTTGCCAACTTCTATTGTTAGTGACAAGGATTCCAAGTTCATTGGGAATTTTTGGTCAAATCTATGGAGAGTGATGGACACAGAGTTGAAAAAGAGTACTGCTTTCCATCCACAAACAGATGGACAAACCGAGGTGGTGAACAAAACAATTGTATATCTATTGAGAGGATATTGCAGTAAGCATCCTAAGTTGTGGGATGAACAAATGCATTACATTCAACATGCTTACAACCAGGCAAAGCACTCTTGATGCTGTCTGAGTTGTGCTTGATACTTAACATATATGGGAGAAGGGTTTTATTTAACGTGTATTAAAATTCACGTTGGGGGTTAGGAACCGCCGGCAATTCCAACCTACCAGTGGTCCCTGTTCCATGTCACATGGAAAACAATAAACTCCAAACATCGCGCGATTAGCACTAACCTCCAGCCTTCAACCCGCAGTCTGCGCTAGCAGTTCCATGTCGTATGTGTTGCCACATAGCAACGTTAAATGCTAACCACCTCCGCGCAGTTTATGTAATCCGTCAATGTCAACCGGAGTTCAAACCTCTCAACCACGATTTATCGTGTGAGTTCCGCCCAACCGCCGACAGTTAGTAACTCGCGGGTTTGGGGGTGCATGTACCCAACTGTTAAGTTTAATGTGCGGTTAGTTTCAACGGTCAGTTAGTGAGCTCGTTAAAATTGGGGGCCTATGCCTATTTTAACTCCAGTTAAGTGGAGTTCTCCACTTTTAGTGGAGCTTTTCTAGGTGAAACTGGGCAAAAGGGTAGGAGGACCAATTTTTTACCATTATGAGTGAATGAAGAGTCATTATTGACTAATTGGAGCATTATGTAGCCATTGGTGCAAAGAAAACAACCATTAGAGCATTGTAAATACATGTAATAACAAAATTTTGAGCATAATGAAAGATGGACTTGCCATTGGGAGTTGGACCAGCAGATGTAGCCCAGGAGGGGTGAACTGCTTCATCATTCCTTTTGTGTAAATTTCATGTGGTGACTTATTTATCTGTTTTACACTGTTTTTCAGTGTTATTTAAGCTTGTTTTATGCTTCTAATTCACTAAAAATCATCTACAATTCATGGAAAAACACCTTAAACCTCATGCAAAATAATGAACTAATTATGCACATGTTCTTAAACTGAAAAGACACTTAGCACAGTAAAAACTAATACAGTCATTTTAGATCATCTATCCTCTTTGCCCCTAAAGGAATCTTGGATCAGATTAGTAGGTGTATCAGAAATTTCTTTTCAAAAGGTGGAAAAAGCAATGAGAAAAAAATAAACTTAGTTAACTGGAGCACAATTAAAATCTCAAAAGAGGAAGGGGGTCTGGGTTTAAGGGGCCCTGTTTGCATGCAATTAGATTTAGGGGAAAACCTAGTTTGGAGAGTATTAACAAAACCCTCTGAATGGTGGTCCCAAGTTCTACAAAAGAAATATCTTCCTATCCTTAGAGAGATCCTTCAACAATACATCAAGATCACAAAATGGCTTCCACAAATGTTAATATCATCTTCACAAAGTCTTCCAACAAGATCACAAATGCAAGGTTGATCCTATCACTATGCCATAAAACATATCATATCTTGAAACAATATATATGGCATAGATCTCAGAGAAATAGATCATATCTCAAACCAATATATATGCCACAGATCTCAGAGAAATAGATCAAATCTTGAACCAATATATATGCCACAAATCTCAGAGAAATAGATCAAATCTCGAACTAATATATATATGCCACAAATCGCACAGAAATAGATCAGATCTCGAACCAATATATATGCCACAAATCTCATACTTCAAATCATAAGTATTATGAGTAGATCTTGAACCTATGAATTCATATTATAAGTATACTGAGCAGATCACTAATCATTGATTTCAAATCATAAATGTAATGAGAATATATTACAAATCTCGGACCAATTCACATAGAAGAGAAGATAAGTAATGTATCTTTTTTTGAATTACATCACACAGAGAATAAATTAACCTCTCTCTATATAGCCATAATGTGATGTGAATGAGAGAGTTTCAAGGCAATATTTTACAAGAAATGAGGGAGCAAAATAAGATTTTAAATAGGAAACTAAAGAAGAATCTAAAAAGGAAGCTAAGGTGGACACTAAAAACAATGCCATAATGAGGAGAAAAATAGGATGTTAAATAGGAAGCTAAAACAAAAGCTAAAAAGGAAGGTAAAGTAGACGCTAAAAAAAATGCCATAACCAAGAGAAAAATAGGATGTTACACAGGAAGCTATATATGAAGCTACCTCAAGAGCTACAAAAGAGGTTAAATTGGGCGTTTATGTCGGCGTTAAAGTCAACGATATTTGGCACTGACTAGCTGTGATCGACAAAAAAAACACCAAAAATAGCACCATCTCGATAAATAGCGCCAATTTTTCCAAAAAGGTGGAGAAAAATGCACTAAAACAATGAGTGGAAGAAAAAAAAAAGAGTTTAGAAAGCTAATCACAAGGATTTGTTGTAGTGCAAGTTTTGCACTCAAATATAAATTTACATCTTGAGATATTTGATCCTTCTAGAGGTTTAGTAGATCCAGAATTAAAATAGATCTATGTTGGTTTGTACTCTATTTAATACATGAATTGAATAATGGTACCCCCTTCGATTAATATCGATTATGTGTGTTGTATTTCAAAGTTGTATATAGAAAACAAAAATATTGTTAATATCACTTACTTCATGTTTGCTATTGTAAAGATTTATAACTATCTTGTATTGCTTTGAAAATGAAAAATGTAACTATCAAATTTAATATGATACCATAAAAAATTTGATGAAAAAATTTCATTTTGGAAAAAAATCAACAACATACATTTTAAAGATGTGAATATACATATACTTTATTTCTTGTAACAATCGATATCTTTTATTCATTTTCTTTTATATTCATTTTGAAATTTAAATAATTCAAAAAACTATAAATAATTCTTTCCCCAAATTTTTTCTTGAACTTGGATATAAGATCCTTCCTAGTTTCAAAACCAACTTACCTAAAATCCTTATCAAATAAATGCATTCATATAAAATTTATGCTCAAAACTTCAACTTTGAAAATCGAAAAGGGGATATTTTTCTATCTATTTTGTGTTCATGTGCCCTTAGCATTCTATGTGTAGGAATGAACAATTGTGTATAGCTCAACTACAAACCAAACCATGGATGGAGTCGATTAACCTTAAGACTGCAAATGGAATCAGATTTCATGGAACAATTCGCTCTAGGATTCGAATCTTTCTTTTTTTTCTTGCCGATTAACGCGAATTTGGTAAAGATGCTCTTCATTTTTACTTTTTGGGGGTTTGTGTAGTTGGCCCACACTTCAAATATCATCGATCATTGCGGGAATCCTTGTGATCTTTCTTTGGAATGGCGCCACATCCTCAACCCAAACCGCTTTTGAAATTTTCGCTTTTAACTCTACAAAAACAGTAGAAGGCGATGATTGACTTTGAAGCTTTGCAATGATTTTATGTACCCATCATATCTTTATTTCACAGCTGTTTACCATTTAACGTTTATTTGAACACTGGACTCAATTTATATATTGAATACAAATAAATAATACTTTGATATTATTTTTACATCTTAATTTAATAATAATCATCCGTATTTTAAAATATATAAAAGAACTTTTTTTTTTCAAATATAAATTCATTTTAAAATATTAAATAATAAATAAATACTTGATAAATTTAAATTTAAAATAAATTTATTAATACTATATAGATAATTATTATTTATTAAAAAAAAAAAATATTGAAATCATGTTAAAAAAATTAAAAAATAAAATAATCTCTTAAAGTGTAAACTTTTTTTTTTCACCGTAAAATTTGAAGAAAGTGTTACACCTCAACCTATTTGATCTCTCTTGAAACTTGGTAGATTCAAGATTAAGATAATTCTAAGCGGGTTATATAGATATATAGGCTTGGTAGATTCAAGATTAAGATAATTCTAAGTTAGTTATATATAAACCAAATTGTAAATTCTATTTTTTTTTCTAAGTAAGATTAACTCTATTAATGAAACATATAGTACATCTAGTCCATGGCCTCAATGGTGCAAGCCATCAGAGGCTTCATAGGTTCAAAAAGATAACAAAAATTGGGCTGCCCGCATGGGGAAACCAGCCCGTGCAACGTTTGTAAGTTGCCTCGATGGAGGAAACCAGCTATAGCATACCAAAAACTATTACATCCCAGAACAGCAAAAATGACAAAAGAACTAAACAGGATTACTTGAACAATTCCACCGGCACTAGAGCCCATAATCCTCCGAGGGGGGTTCTTCTTCAATCCTGCACCAATATCCATCATCATCATCCGGAACGGGGCATCTTCGAGCTGCTGTTGCACTTGCTTCACTACCGCCTTCCTGCTTGCCTTTATCCTGAAGAAGGCTCGAGCTGCAATCGCCTACTTTGAGAGAAGCACCTCTGTCCATGGTTTGAGGGGGCTGCACAAGGTCAGAGGGGTCTAGCATGTTAGATGGACGCGCGAGAGAGGAAGGGTCAGGAATTGCCCCCGGAATTTCCTTGAAAGAAACTGTGACAGTCGCCATAACCAGAGGGCGATTGGTATTGCACTGAAAATGAAAATGGGCAGTGGACGGGCTGTATAAGGTGGCAGAAGTAGCGGGACGGGAGCGAGGAGGTGACCGAGAAGCAGAGGCACCACTTCTGGGGGAGGAAGTGAGTCTACGCCCACGCCCACGCCCACTGTGCGTTGAGGGATACCGGCCATGAAAGCTCTCAGGAGAGGACGACGAAGAGTTGGTGGAGAGGGAGCGACGCCGGCCAGAGGGGCGTGCTCTGGTGCTGCCCCGTCGACATCTTAAATGGTGCCTGAGCCGGGGCATGTCAGCACGAGGCCTAAGGGAATGGTTTGAATTGGCAGCAGGCGATCAGGAGGGGAAGGGCGAATTGAGCTCGAGTGAGGTGGCGAATTGTAGAGGGCAGAAAGGGCTATGCGAGAAGTGAAAGCTAGGAAGAAAATCCACACAGCAGCCCAAATGACAGCGCCTGCCAAGGGAGGTGCGAGAGCTGGGTAGCTCAGCCTCTGGGGAACAACCAGACCCAACAGGCGGGAACCAAATCGGCATGGAGACTACCAGACGAAGCTGAGGCAGAGCAGAGAACCCTGACGCAGAGACGAAGAGAAGAGACGATGAACCAGAGGGCGGCATTATGAATTTCTTGCGGCCTCGACCTCCACACTGGCATAAATGCCGCACAGGGTGACAGCCTGGAGTATTAAACGCTTTGGGGCACCTTAACTGCAACCTACTGGTGGCCATGTGGCCTTGCCATGCGTCGTCCCGCAGGCTGATGGGCATTGCATCACTCCTTACCACCCGCATCCGGGGGTAAATTCTATTATTTTATTTTAAATTCAATTTTAATTTTTTATTTAATTGTTAATATTTTTATTTGCATTTTTTATTTTAGTTTCAAATTGCAATTAACCCCAAAACCTACTAATGTCCATAGTAAATTCCAAAATTAAAATAAACATGATATGTTGGAATTCATTTTGGACTTTAAAGAGTACATCCACACAACAAACTAACTAGGAAGTTCAACAAATGAAATACACTATTTAACCTGGGCACAAGGCAAGCTCAAACAAAAACTTTAAAATAAACATATCACTAACTCTCAATTACGGTTTTTGCCAATCTCAAATCTAAATAAAAGATATTACACATTACCCATAGTTGAAATAATGGATAGACTATGGATATGACTTGCATTGACTTGCACTCACCCTTGGTTCGAATGTTGCGTTGCAATCCCACCTAAATTGTCAACATAGATGGGCACAAATTGCTATTGGACCATGCTCTAATTTGCATATTCTCTTGGTGATTTGTCTTCTAGAGGTCTCTTGTTTTTGTCCATATCTCAGTTCCCACAAAGAACAAAAATAAAATAAAATTTAAAAGCATTGTTCAAGAACAATAAATGGGAAAAAACAAAACTAATGGGCTCATATTTGTTTACTTAAACAATTTCCCCTAACTTTTCCCAAAAATATTGTCTATTCAGAGTTAATACTTTTTCAACTTTCAATAGGATCAAATTTCTTTCAATGTTAGACTCACCAAACCTGGCTATAAAGATATAGAAAATCTTAATATTAGAATATAAAAAAATGCCAAGTATTTATACCTGATAACTTAGAGACTTATAAATATTCTCCAAAGTTTCTACCTTGTAAGAAAAATATGGCTCCCTGATATTTTCTAAGAGTGTGATAATAAAACCCAAATTTTATTCAATATTAAATCATAAATGAAACCAATGATCAACTTAAACCAAGACATGGTTGCTCACATTCTCCTCAAAATGAAAAAACCCTCCTAAAACCCTTGGTTGTCCAATTTAGAATTAACATTTTCCCAACTTTCAGTAGGATCAAATTGTTTTACATGACGCTTTCCCATCTTTCAATAGGATAAAATTGGTTTACATCACAAGCTCACCAAACCTGGCTATAGAGATATATAAAATCTTAAATTAGAATTAAAATAAAAATTCCAAGTATTTATCCCTTATAATTTAGAGAATTATAAATACTTTCCAAGGTTTTGTAACATACACCCTATTATCCCTAACACAAACTAAAGGTAGAGGGAGGTGGTTACTATAATGATTCGATGATTCCAGGATACTGGGTTAAATCAGATCCCAGCATGTAAAAACTCATGTGCTATCTTCTTGATTAAAATTCTTCATTAAAACCACAAATATGTTCAGCTCAAAATACATATGAAGGAAAGAGAGCCTTACAAATAAAATACTGATATAAAAACATAAAATATCTTTGGCCAAATATTACAATGGGTGGCGTCTTGGCTCTCGGCCCTTCAAACCATTTGTCTTACTCTCTCTGCATTCCTCACTCCCTCACTTCCTCACTTGTCCTTTCCCAACCTCACAAGCTACATATTTATACATAAATATAATTTATTCTATTCCATAATTTCCTCCACACAAATCTCAACTTAAAATATAATTTAGTTTTATCTTTTTTTGGACTCAACTAAGTCCCGTTTATGGAATTCCTCATCCCTAGATTATCTACCTAATTTAACTCCACTCATATCCTTAATTCTTTAAGGAATATTTACAATAATCCTCACATTTATATTTTCTCTCCTAAAAAATGAGAAAATTAATTAATAAAATAATTAAAATCATCACCCCCTAATTACATGATTGAATAATGAAAATTTAGCTTTGATACTCCTGCATCAGACTCCCCATGTAGAGAAGTTTTCATAGACTCCTGTCTATGAGGTCCGTCGCTTTTCTGTAACAATGCGACAACCACAAGTCATGATGACTTGCTCCCTCTAGGATTCCAAAATTTGTTTTGTCGCTGGTCCTTCGAAGTATCAACTCGATTTGGTAACTCATCACCCACTATGTCGATCGGATTCCATCAGCTTTTCTAATACTTTCTTTCACCAATTCCTCGGAGCAATTCCTCTTTGTTGAATTCTTTCATTTCCAACTGAGCTGAACACTCAAATTTCTGCAAAAAATAATCAAGAACTTCTTCTTGCTTACAACTATAGTCTTTGATTTCTTTTAAAGCAACAACTTTCTCGTCCAGTGCTGTAACTGCATTTACCAACAAACTGTTAGTTTTATAAAGATAAGACCTTTCAGTCTCTTTTAATGCTTCAAGCACCAATCTCCCATCATCGACCTTCTGGATTTCAACAGATCTTATTTTGAACAACTGGTTGCTTCCATCTTCATTTTGCTGGATCAATATTTCTGTCTCCTTTATGTCTCTATAGACACAATTTTCTTGTTTCTTTTGATCTTCCATCTCAATGCTAAATAATTTCTGCTCAATTTCTCTGAGTTCGACATCATATCTGTTAATGTCGGTTTTTATATCTACAGTTAGATTAGTATCTGAAAAGTTATAACATTCATTCAACTCCATAAATGTTAAAAACATTTCATCCCTATCATGCATAGTAACTGTAATTGCTTCTGGATCAAGTTCTGCAAGCTTTACTTCTCCATCAGGTTCCTTAAGCCACCGTTCCAAGAACTCGATTTCCATATGAAATCTTTCCATCACTTTATCACAACCATCATTCCTAGCTTCATATTTCTTATGGCAATCTTCCTGAGTTGTCCTAGTTTCAGCATCATCACATTGCAAAATTATGTCAGCTAATTCACTAACCAAATACATTTGTTACCTGCTTGGATTATCTCTTCGGCATTTCCATTTTGCTTCTGCTCCATAACAACTTCAACTTGCTATCTTACCCCAAACAAGAATTCATTTATGATTTCTTCCTGCTGCAATAAATCAATACCTTCCTCTTCTGAAAGGCATTCTCCACCAGACTTTACCTCAAGAGTTTCTTTCATCTTTGTGACAGTTCCATCAGACTGCTCACTATTTTTCACACATCCTGCAAACATACATAAACTGTGAGATTTTAAAATGCAAGGCTTCATAGCCTCATCTGATTCTCTTGCCAACACATCTTCAAACTCTTCTGAACTATCCCAATAGTTCATGAGATCTTCCTCATTGATCTCTTCACCCAAAATTTCACCCTGTTCTGGGCCACAAATGGAAACATTCATTTTTAACTTGGCCTCTCTGAGTTCTTCACACCTCAGCATCTGCTCGAGCTTCCTCAGCTCTTTCGTTAATTGTATGTTTACCTGCTTTTCCTCTTTGTGTGTAGCCTCTGCCACTTTACCTTCTTTCTCATGGTCCAACCATGTGTCTGGTCTTTCACATTTTCCTATAACAATTCCATTAACAATTCAAGGTGAACTGTTATCTCAGCCTTCTCCCACTCATGATCTTCATCCGTCAATTGTTCACATATTCCACTTACCTTGGCATTTTCCTTCTTTTCTCTTCTACTGTGGTCTTCATTAGATCTTCGGAAATGACTATCAACTGTCTTCTTCCCCTCCTTTGTGAACTTCATCTGTTCATGTGTGGATTTCATTCAATCCTCCTTTTAGAAATCCTTCACACTTGTCGTTCATAAAAAATGCAAGTTCTCCTCCTATGCTTGGCTTCTCTTGGTTCTCTATCTTGGAATCAATCTCTGGCAACTCCCTTGTTTCTCTCTGCTGCAAAATAACAACTGCAGTAATTCATGGGTTACAATTACCAACTCTTTGGGTGTCAGGCTCCGCCGATCATGCACCCCATTACATTCAGACTTTTTATTTAGCTTACGACTCTTTGACTTCAGACTTACACCAATTCTTCATCTTGGATGAAAAATACTCAATCTTAACTCAAACTATCCAAACTTTCATTTGACTCTAACATTTTTTTTGGACTTCAAGGTTTGACTCAATAATTATGACAGTGGATACTTTGACTTAATTCAAGTTATACAATCTCCCAATGAACGTACACCCCTAAAAAAATTTTAAGATGTAAAATCTTCCCTCTCTTTCATACTCCATCCTTATGGAAGATCATATGTTTCCATTATCATTTCACATGATACTGAAGTCTTTAATCAAAATTCAATTTAGGTTTTCCAAGTTTTAGTTTAAGGTGAAAATAAATAAATCATTCACTTTTCAAATTCAAAAATACCTTTCTGAATTATCATACCTTATGCTCCCATTAAGGTTATTAACAAACCTTTCCCTTGCATTTGCAACTCTCTAGCTTCCACTCTTATGTGCCATCTTTGTCACACTTAAAAGCTACATGAAAACCAATTTTTGTTTTGTAACTCTTTTCTGCCATTTCGTTGGATAACAACTACCTGTCTTTGTCTCTGGTTTCCATGCTTTATGCTAACAATATTTCAACACATTTCTGTAAAAAATAATTCAATGCCTGAAAAGAGACAAGTCAACCAATCTTATCTTCTTGGTATGGAATTTGAAAGAGGGAGCCACAAACATATGGCTTTTGTTATGTTCATCTCGTATTGTTGGATCCTCTTTTGCTTTGGCACAAATATTTCCACTTTATTTCTGCACCTTCAAAGGTAATAGATTACTTCGCCCTTTTCTAAATTCCTGGTGCTAAACTGTAGAGTTCAAGCTATTGTTCCAGTGCAGCCATGCAAGTCAACACTCCACTCTGCGTACTACAGTTTCTTCTATAGATCCTTCCAACAAAACAAAATTCGAACCGCACAAAAATTTGTTTCCGAATGGCAACGGAGGCTGAAAAATACAAGAACTCGTATGTGCACACACAGAAAAACACCGTGGTTCTGTTGCGCACTCTGCATGCAACTAAATAATCGAACTATTGCAATAAAATCTGGTGAATTAAGAAAATGTGAATTTCAATGAATACACATAAGTAATAAGTGCATCTTCGGACAAAACGAGGTAGGATCAAACCACGAATATGATCCAATTTTATCGAGTTCTTATTTATTTAATGATTTTCGTTCCACATCCTTTAGAGTTGTAGTTTCTTCAATTTCAACTTCTTCTGTTGAGAGACCTTGAGGTGAACCCTTTAAATAGAAGCGTATATGTATGTGGAGCCCTGAGCAGAACATGTTACCCATAACTATAAAACAGAGTTTGTACCCTCCTGCTTCACTTCAGATTTCCGCATTGTCTTTATCATAAACCGATCATCATGAGATAGATAAAAAAAACACTACCACTCTTTCCTGGAGAGGACAACTCTCGCATTGCATCGTTTCCACAAATAGAAAGCATGTATTCAACAACATTAATTTTGAAAAGTTCAGGAAGATGCCTGAACACCATTTTTAGATGATCCACTGCACTCGCAAGCTTATTTCTTCATAACGTCAATTACCTGAGAAATGTTGTCCCTCACGCTTCCGCAACTTCACTTTGCAACTTCTGTGATAGAGCAGATTACATGTTCTATTCTTCCTCCTTTAAATCAACATTCAGAAATAAAATTTCGTAAGGATATCCATTGTAAACGCATCTAATCTCAGCGAGGGAAGTGATTTATAATAAAAATTGGATGCCGTGTAAATTCACAATCGTGCAAAAATGGATGTCGTGCAAGGATTACTTCAAATTCACAATCGTCAAAATTGGAATTGGTAACATTGGGAATGTGCCATGGTATTGATTGGTGCAGTATGCGGAGGTAGAAACAATCCTTTTGGTGATTCTGAAATATGAAATCAAATGGGAAATGCGTATATATCATTTGTTAAATGGGTTGGTGCGGTGATTACGTATCTATGTATTCCATATGCTTGCACCTCCTCCAGCCAGCAACGTGAAGGGAAGTCTTGAATCTGAAGCTCCACAGGCTCCACAACGCCACAAAGAATCGACTCTACTTCACTACGCTAATTCACAATATGTGTCTATCAACCACGATCAGTACTGGGTGGAGATTCCTCTGTGTTACGGGCAATGTAAGTAGACTCTTACACCCCTGCTAGCATCGCATGCTTCCAACGCACTCTTCCATAAGAGGGTCAACACTGTTCCATCGTCAATTTTAGCTTTGGCTTTACGGCGTGACCCCAACTTCTCCATCATCTACGTCTAACGTCTTCAGCCTCTCCAGCTTACGCCAATAGATTTCTACCATCGTTGACTGTCTTCAAGGTTTTGGCTCCAATGGAAACTACGCCTATCACTTTTACTCCAGCCAACCTGAGGTTGCTTTTTCCATCATCATTGTTTCAAATGCAAAATGATTCCTTCACACTGCGCTCTTATCACAGCGGATTGAACAAATCAATGCACAATGTATCTCTCCTTCACAATGTCCACAACATTCAACAAGTCTCCTGATATACACACAAAATTTCTTCCAATCTATATGGCTTTACAACAATGGATTTCCAATCTGTATGGCTTCACGCCATCCACGGATTTCCCGTTGCACAATTTGCATGCAGTGGCGGCCCTCTGAATCACTAGATCCCCAAAAATTACAGGATCAAATACTCAGAACTCCATTTTAATCAAACAATTCCTCCTACAATTCTCCCAATAGCGCTTTCTACAATAGCTTCTTCAAACAACACGTGATCAACCAAACTCATGTGCCTCTCCTAATAGCAGCAAACACATGACAAATCAACCTCTACCAAAACTCATTGAGGCTCTAATACCAAAATGATGCCAGGATACTGGGTTAAATAAGATCCCAGCATGTAAAAACTCATTTGCTATCTTCTTGATTAAAATTCTTCATTAAAACCACAAATATGTTTAGCTCAAAATACATATGAAGGAAAGAGAGCCTTACAAATAAAATACTGATATAAAAACATAAAATCTCCTTGGCCAAATATTACAATGGGCGGCCTCTTGGCTCTCAGCCCTTCAAACCATTTGTCTTACTCTCTCTGTATTCCTCACTCCCTCACTTCCTCGCTTGTCCTTTCTCACCCTCACAAGCTACATATTTATACATAAATATAATTTATTCTATTCCATAATTTCCTCCGCACAAATCTCAACTTAAAATTTAATTTAGATTTATCATTTTTTGGACTCAACTAAGTCTCGTTTATGGAATTCCTCATCCCTAGATTATCTACCTAATTCAACTCCACTCATATCCTTAATCATTTAAGGAATATTTACAATAATCCTCACATTTATATTTTCTCTCCTAAAAAATGAGAAAATTAATTAATAAAATAATTAAAATCATCACCCCCCTAATTACATGATTGAATAATGAAAATTTAGCTTTGATGCTCCTGCATCACCCGACCTTTGAAGTTAAGTTATGGAAATGGGGAATAATATTTTTTGTATTTTTCAAACTTCTCAAACACAAAAATAAACAATGGCATCGCCTCATGAAGACCTTTCCAATGATATAAGATTTATCTTAATCTTACTTACATAATAGGGGTTATGAACATTTTAAATTAGGCCCATTTAATCCTCCCGCATCACAAACGGCTCCCACGTGGCACCCACATGACCCTTCGTGTGGCATCTACTTAGCTACTCTTCCATCATTGAAGAATCCACGTTGAATAGGCACATAGTTAGAAGTTGGGCTGCTTGAGAAAAAACACAAAATGTGAACTCAACCAAAGTATCAACCCCTACCTGGTTGGACCAACCCGACTACACTACCTAGATAATTCGCTCACCAGCCCCAACTAACCCAACCCCTGACTAGCGAGCCCCACCAACTATAATACCAACCTCGACTCATCACCAAACCCCAACTGATCACTAAGACCCAACTAAACCAACCCCCAACTAGCTCAATTTTTTTCCTTTGTTTGGGCGGGAAGTCGCCCCAAAAGCCACCTACTGGCTCACTACTTGACCCCTGACTCGTAGAGTCCCAAAAACTAACTTTAACATGGTTGAAACATTTTTAGCACAACGAAATTCGTGAACTTTTTTTTGTGTTTTCCTAGGCCAAAATTTATTCGTAGTTCATCTTCCTGTTAACTAAAATGAATTCCATGACTTTATGATCTCATCTCAATCATGGTTAATTGTGCCCAAAGCATCAGCGAGGCATGATGAAATCAGATAGATAAATTTACATAAAGTTCACTGGAATGCATAACAAAACTTAGGTCGATTAATGTGCCTAGAAAATACACAGACAACATGAATTTGATTGAACTTCTCAAAATTATAGGGAGCTCAATACAACATCTCTCTTACCTCCCCCCCCCCTCTCTCTCTCTCTCACACACATATATATAAATTTTCATTTTCATTCCCAACAACTCAGACAGATAGAAAATATAATGGAATTAACAAAAATTCATGCCAGAAAATTATATGCAACAACTTACTGATATAAGCACAAAATTCACCTATCTCTTATACACAGACCATATTCTTATCACTTGACATAGGATGACTAGGTAGGGTCAGTCAAATCAACCCCACTAGTCAATTTACCTCAACTAGATAAGAATAGTTAGAATGACTGAAACCAGTCGACCCACCTCGAATGGATAAGATTAGTCAAAATGACTTGACCTAATCGGCATGGTTTGACTTTACCAAATCAATAAAAAATAATCAGCTAGTTGGTTTTCCTCAACTAGACAAAATCAATGAAATGAACTAACTAGTCGAATTACCTTGACTACACCAATCAATTGAAACTTATATCTATGCCAACCATCAAACTTAATAAAACTCTCAACCCATATCGGAATAAACCATTCCTCATGAGCTACACAGAGGTTAGCATTACACATTTAGACCGAAGTCAACATTTCTCAGCATAACATAGACATTGAACAAACATAGGAATTTAACCCATTCCTCAGAGAATATACAAGAAGCCAACATTCCCAATCTTACAGGAAACAAACATTCCATGCATTCAAAATGGTATTAAAATAACCTAGTAAATATTCATATAACATTCTCTCGCACATAAGGCATAGGTCAATGACCAACTTCGCAGACTTATCTTGGTCAACTAACAAGACCAGTCAAACAACCTTGTACCTTATGAATGTAATAGCTTAACTCAAAGGCCTTCGAGCCTCTTGTAAACATTATAAATACACATATACATAAGGAATATCATCATGGAGATACAAGAATAACATATTCCTACATTAATAGTGGCAAGACCTGAAATGCATCTCACAGCAACAATGTTCATATTTTTCAGTGCATCAAGCATACAAGAAAGAAACTTATCTTATTAATTGCAAATGTCTAGCAACCAATATTGAGACTCTAACTCTCCACCCAACCTTATATGAGTTGCATCCAAGCTTACTTGTAGTTTTCGCCCTCGAGCTAGTTTTTAGAGCTTGAGGAAGGGAGCTTCTAGTGACTTCAATACCACCGGGAATCTAGAGATACTCTTGTCTCCACCCAACAAATCATGTGATTTGACACCCTAGTGCCTACACCCAAAATTGATCACCCTAAGGTCACTGATACATTATTATTCCATGGTCTCAAATGGAGAGCCATTGCATCTGCTACTTCAATAGTATATTCTTACTATGCTCGAGCTCCTTCCCTCTGTGTTGATTCCAAACCATGCATAGTATTTATCGTTATTTTCTTCAGGAATCCCCATTAAAAAATCTACGCCTCTTCTTTCTCCCTTCCTAAATGAGTGACTCCCTCATCCACGAAAATCCTTTTTTTATTTCTTCCCTTATCGAGAAGTACCCTTATATATCTCGAGAGGCCTTTTCCATGTAATCTCCCACTAATTGTTGCAATTGTCCCTTTGTTGTGTGTGAGTGTGCCTCCCTCTCTATGCAGTTGGTTCACTTGTTTGATCGTGGTTCCTATGGCCAGTATTACACTGCCACCTAGCTCCCTTGTCTCCCCCATGGTATCCTCCCTTCTGATTTATTGCAACAACAACCTCTAGCTCTTCTTCCATGCACTCAACCATCACTCTTTTAATTTTCATCATTCCTAGCTTGTGCCTTCTACCAAGGAGAGTATGCCCCCTGTCATTCTCTCCCTCTAAACTAATGTATGTATTCAACCCCATTAAGGCCACCAATAAGTCCATGACTAATATTAATTACTTCTTCCTTAGTCTCCCATGCAACACCCTCCTCAATCTCTAAAATATATGTCCCATCTTAACCTCTCTCTCTCTCTCTCTCTCTCTCTCTCTCTCTCGATATATATATATATATATATATATATATATATATATATACATACACACACACACAAAACAATATTACAATGATTTTAAGAGGGGGGATTTTCCCAAAGGCGCTATCAAAAACTGTTACACTAAAATTTGTCACCATGAAGTTTAGCTGTCTATATGGGTTCATAATTACCTATTTATTGCTCTCTTAGAGGTCTAAAAACATAAAGTTCCTAAATAAAGTCTTGAAATTCGTAAAAGGCTCATTAAAACCCTAAAAAGCCTAACTTCGCACTTTTCCTAGTCATTTCCTGCGGTACCGTGGTTTATTGCTCTAAAAACTGCGACATATCCCGCACGTTCTGCTCATTAAAACTGTAGCCCTCGTAAAAAGGTAAAATAAAAAGAAAAGTAAGTTCTAGAAGCCCAGCTAGTCAAATATTCTCCCAGCTGGGGCCTTCTACAAGCGCTATCTGGTCGAGCTTTGCCCCTTCCATTCATGAACCTTTATCCCTTCATAAATGGAGCTATCCATTGGTTTTTGGAGCTAAAATCCCATGATGAGAGGGCTTTATCCCTTCCTTATTGGAGCTGAAACTACCTCCCTTCTGCTATAAATTGAGACCATGTTTCAGTCTCAAGGGGACGTACTTATTAGCTTGTAGAAGAGAATTGTTGAAGGAATTATACTCTCCACATTTGGCATCATTGGCATGAGAGAGATCACATACTCATAGCCATAGTATTATGCTGATTCAGAGTATTGGAGTCTTGTCAAACTAAGGAAAACAGTTGTTTGGGACCCCGGAAGAACCTGTACAAACATCAAGGCATAAAGGTTGTAAGGTTTCTTCTTTTATATTCAATGTTAATACAAGTGGATTCTATTTTCTCATTGAGTTGTTCATTTATCTTTTGAATGATTTAATTCTTAGATTCCTTGATCACTAAGATAGATTATTGCTTTCGAATTATCATATTTTACAGATACTTTTGATCTTGTTTGATTATCTTTGGTTGCAGATCTTATATATTGATCGATACTTTCTGGAACGAATGGATTGAAGAACAAATAAGCATTAGACTTCAGGTAGGAGTATCTATCCATAGTTAATGAATAATTCTTAAGAAAAATAGTCTAGAGGAAATGGTTTACATCTGTCTATTTGTTTCTAGATATCCTTAGGATACTAGGGAGATCGCTCTTGTCCGCAAGAAGGATTTGTCCGCCTAACAAAATGGCGACTCCACTGGGGAAATAGAACTTAGTTTTCCTTTTTGTTTTTCAGTTTGAATTTTAAGAGTCTTCTAATTTTGATTAGTATTAAAACTGGGTTGGGTAGATAACTTTCCAGAATCCCTGAAAAGTAAATCTGAATTTTTATTTTTTCTATGTTTTTCCTGACCTCTGCAGCTTTTATTTAAAGACAGTGCGGTAGCCTTCGCAGTTTTTAGTTCAGAATAGTGCGGTACCACACTATTCTCCATTGAAACTTGTGGTCTGGTGGAAAAATTTAGAAAAATTAAGAATTATCTTTTTAGGATCCAGATTACCATATTCTCTATGTTTGCCCCAACTTTTCTTGACTGTCAAAGTCTTATGTGTGAATTTCTTTCAGCAAATTTTGCGTCAGTCTTTGTTAAGTCAATTGGGTGTTTTGAGTCTCTTTTTTGAGAAATTCTTAATTTGATTTCATTTGGTCATTACTTCGAGGAGTGTCTCAGTCTCTTAACAATTTTGCATCTTTGTGTCTGAGTGGTAATCGTCTTTGAGTGTTTTTATTTTTTGACCTTTGGAATTCTCACCCAATTTTCTTTACTTACACTTGGTTGGTTCTTTATATTACATTGGAATCATCTTGTGTCTGAGAATTCTCTTGCATATATTACATTTGTATAATTAGAATTATCATTTTCAGGATATGAATGAAAAATGTGCATAGATTACATTTGCATAGTTTTCAAGTGAATTGTGCATAGATTACATTTGCATAGTTTACATTCTGGAAAAGCATTAGTTTTTCTTCATAAAATTAGTGCATTAGAGAATTTGTTATATTTTCTCTTATTTATCAATATTTGCATTGTTGGAAGTGAATGGAACTTCTTTCCTTACTTTAATTAGGATTCATCGAATTGAAAAGATTACATTATCATATTTGATTGCATTCAGTTTTAGGTCAGGTCATAACACCATTGGTTTCATATCCATTTACCCGTAATAACAGCCAAATAACACAACGCTTAATTAAAATTCATCTATACATTTTTACATTTTCTAGGGCTCTTTTCACCAATCTAGCTTAGGCTAGTGCTTTGGAATAGGTTGTAGTTAAATTTCCAAAGCAACTAGACAAACAAGTAGCATCTTGAGGTAAGGAAAAATTCCAATTGTTGCAATTGTGCTCTGGGAAGCTCTTCTTAAAAGAGTCAAGCACAAGATCATGTCGGAACCAGTGAGGTAATCGTACCTATCTCATTGGGAAAGATAGCAGATGTGCACGTAATAAAAATGGTAAACCTCGGATAGACCATTGTCGAGGAGCTTGGGGTCACTTGTTGGTAAACCTTGGAATATATCAAGGAGCCTTCAAGGGGATTGAGCTTGTTACTCTGCCCTTGCGTGTATATCATATCGTAGATTATTCCCCCAGGTGCATTTGTCTTAGTTGGTAACCTTAGTTTCCATAGTATTTAGGAATTTTCCCAAGGTGATGGTGGAGGGAAGGTCCCACTGTACCTGGAGCAGACGTTGATTAGACTCACTTGGAATTTCCGGAGGGTGCACTTCACTTCGAGATGGCATAGTGGAGGTACTTGCACCAAATTGTTTCATTAAGTAGGTTGTTAGAGTAATTGTTCCGACCGCTAGTTTTTCACATTGATCTCTGCGATGTTGGATTTCATCACCAACTAGTGATTTTGCTGTGAAAACAAACTGTTTGTGTGTGGTTTGACTCCTAGATTTGCTAGCGTGTGTTCATTTGTTTGTTTTTACTTTTTAGAGACCTTAGGTGTGAATTGTGAATTTTAATTGTTAGGTGTGAATTGTGAATATTTTTAAATTGTTAATAAAATTCACTGAAGTTGAATCTAATGGCAAATGTTATAGAATTTACCAACCAAGGAACCCCTTTTAATGAGAATCCTAGTTCTTTTCCTTGCTTTGGAAATTTTGGTCCTCCTTATATGGCTACATTGTCATTACCTGGATTTACAATAGTTTTACTAGTATGGTTATTTTCAACTTTGTTGGCCTCGAATAATCCAATTGTTTCACCTCAACAGAGTTCACCATTTCAACATCACCAACCTCATGTTGACCCTTTACCTTCTTTGCCAAACATGTCTTCCTCCCTTTCTTCCTCTTCACTTGGTAAAAGCCTTGACGCTAGTAACTAGGTGGCTAAGAAGAAGAAGAAAAGGAAGAAGAAGAAGAGGCAAGATAAGAAAGAAGTCAACCAACCAGCCATGGCTATAAGTGTTGATAATGTTGAGGAAACCTCCAACATGCATCGTAAACCCAAATACCCTTGCAAGATTTGTAAGGGCGACCACTTCCTTATCAATTGTCCTGGTATTCCAAAGGTCTTGGAAGTATGGTTAGAAAGATCTCATCAAATTACCGTTGATCCATCAACCAGTGGTTGTCAAGTTCCTGGGAAAAAGGGCAAAATTAGGTTTCCTTGTAGGTTATGCAAAGGGAGTCATCAAACTCACATTTTCCCTCACATGGATGAAGCCTCAAAATTGTTGGAAAACCTTACTGTTCCACAGAAACAACTTCCAACTAGTTACCATAAAATTTCTCCCAACCTACCATCAACTAATGAAGTGATTGATCTAATTCCAAGTACAGTCAATCCCACTCTTCCATTGGAGAGTGAAACTATTATCACTCAGGTTGATGATCCATTATTTGATCAAGTGGTCGACTTGATTTCACATCTAGTCGATCCCACTCTCCCTCTAGAGAGTGAAATTCATACCACTCAGGTTCTTCCTGTTACATCAAATTCTTCTACGCCAGGGGGCATTTTACCTATTTGTTCAGAACCCCCTCCAAGTACCAAGGTATTTTTCTTTGATTGGAATAGATTGACAAAACCTCATCTTCCTTCCTCCATCCCTTTCCAAATTATTGTGAAGTCTTGTGGTAAGAATGTGCATTGCATAAATGTAGATGAAGGTGCTTCTGTTAGTATTTTATCCTCAACTACTTGGCAAGCTTTAGGTTCCCCCCAACTTGTGCTTGTTACACAAAATATGTCAGCTTTTAACAGAACCATTAGTGAACCTTTAGGGATCCTTCCTAAGTTTCCTATTACCTTGGAAGGTAAAAATATCTATATTGATCTTATGGTAGTTCGAGGCCCCTTGGATTTCAATTTTCTCCTTGGGCGAGACTATATCTATGAAATGAAAGTTGTCGTATCGACATTCTTTCGTGTGATGTCTTTCCCTCACAATGGAAACATTGTGACTGTTGACCAACTTTCAGTCACTAGTCTTGATTCAACTACCAATAATCTAACACCCCTAAATGTACGGAAGTGGTATCTACCCCTCCACGGTTTAATTATGTGGCAACCAGTCCCATGTTTTAAGTTACCGATGCAAGCGAGCCTCTCACTGTTTGCTCGAATTATTTTGACTTAGATCTGGTAATTGACATGGAAAACCCTATGGGATTATTTGAAAATGATGTTCTTATCCCTATTGAGTCCCTTGACATGTGTTCCTTCCAGAGAATTGTTCTTCCATCTGATGAAGACCTCTTGGAAGCCATGATTGAGGAGTGTCCCTTGACATGTGTTTCTTCCAGTTGGAAGCCATGACAAGGTTTCATGAGGAAAGTTCCTTTTCCTATGCCAACCTCATTAAAAAATGAAATAGGTCACCATGAGGAAAGTTCCTTTTCCTGTGCCAACCTCATTAAAAAATGAAACAGGTCACCATGAGGATAGTTCTTTTCCTGTATCAACCTCGTTAAAAAATGAAACAGACCCTTGTGAGTATAGTTCCTTTTACTGTGTCAACCTCGTTAAAAAATGAAAAAAATCTGTGAGGATAGTTCCTTTTACTGTGTCAACCTCATTAAAAAATGAAACAAGTCCATGAGGATAGTTCCTTTTATTGTGTCAACCTCGTTAAAAAATGAATCAGTTCATCGTGAGGATAGTTCTCTTTTCCTGTGTCAACCTCGTTAAAAAATGAAATAGGTCCCTAGAGGATGGTTCTTTTCCTATGTCAACCTAATTAAAAAATGAATCAGTTGGTATGAGGAGAGTTACTGTTACTGTGTCAACCTCATTAAAAAATGAAACATATAACTATGAGCATAGTTCTTTTCCCGTGTCAAGCTCGTTAAAAAATGAAACAAATCCTCTCCTAATCAAGTCAAGTCTTTTATCTGATCTCGTAAATGAACCTTCATTCCATCCAGCTATTAGTAATCAGTAATCTACTTAGTTGAATGAAATGAAGCTTGGGGGGCATATGCTCTAGCAAGTTACGCTTGGGGGGGATTAAAACCATTCTCAAGCACATTTTTCTCTTTGTTTAAAGCTTATGTAAAAATGAAATAAACCTATTTCAAGCATGATTTTTTCCTTTGTTTCAAGCTTGTGTAAAAATGAAACAAACCAATCTCAAGCATGATTTTTCCTTTGTTTCAAGCTTGTGTAAAATGAAACAAACCAATCTCAAGCAAAGTTTTCTCTGTTTCAAGCTAGTGTAAAAATGAAACCTATCTTGAGTCCATTTCGGTTATTATTTTCAAGACTCATTAAACTCATGAAAATCCCGAGATTATTTTGCTATCTTTCATTCTCGTAAAACACATGAAAATGCTGAGTTCTTTCTATCTTTTTCCTACTTGTAAATTAAATTGAAAGTCGGCCAAATGAGTACACTTTTATCACTTTTTCGAGCTCTTGAAAATTACGAAAAAGCAAAACTCTGGAGTTCTCCTTTAAGCCCTTTTCAGACTCTCTAAAAATGAAAAGATTGCAAAGTACTTGAATATTCGAACTCGTTAAAGGAAATGAACAGTCGCCCTTTCAGTATAAGTTTACCTCTTTTCCGGACTGAAATGGACTATTTACGAAAAAGGTATACGTTGACTAATCATGGTCAATACAGTTCTCTCTTGTATTATTTTATCCTTTTTCGGGCTTGAGAGACTAAATTTACGAAAAATAACAACCACGGATTTTTCTTAAGTCTTTATTTTGACTCCCTAAAATTGAAAAACACTGATTTTTTCCTATACTGGACTCATTAAAAATTAATAGTAAAGGACCTGTAGATTACAAATAGGAATGAACCACTCCTTCTTAGGGTTCGATTTTAATACTAATTTGGACTCATTCGAAGGATGAGCTTACACAACAAGCAAATGTTATCCTCCTCAAGATTGTCAAAAATAAAGAGGTACTTTCCACAAATGGTGGGGGAAAAAGAGAGAAAATGAATCCAGTTGTCATACTTTGTTTTGAAAAGTAGTATATCACTCTTGAATACGACACTTTTGTCACACTCATACTTGGGTTGGGAAAATCCTTTGTCTAATAGTTAATCAAAGCACATTGAAAGTCTTCAGCCTGTTTGTGGGTATTAGCTTTAGATCAATTGTCACAAAACCATCTGCAGTGTCGTTATGTGTTTAAGAGATTAGTTTAATAAACCATTCATTGCAAACATTTGTCTCCGTTCGCGTTGACCATCCCTGAGTCAGTCCTTGCAAATATTTATTCAAAACTTGATCTAATGGTTTTGTGTCAAGGGATTTCCTACGACGAATCACTTTCTATTGATGACAACTCATCATCTAGAAATTTGATCTAGAATCCTAACAGTACCTTGGAATCTGCATGCCCTAATGGCAGGTTTCTCTCCTTTGACGATATGTTGCATCATTGAACTTCGATCGAATGATTCTGTGAAATGTTCGACTTCAGATCACAAATTCACATTTCATATATTGTACTGAGTACTTTGAGAACCATTGTCATTATTGGTGATTTCTCTCACACTTGTTAACAGTTCACATCATTGACTGGTAATCAAGTGGTTTCTACCAAGTTCGACTTTGACACAATCAATCACATGGATAGAATCGTACTAGTTCGAGAAGTAGGAATCAAGACCCTGGATCTAATTCCACCATCCAGGCTGTGAGGAGTTTTATTATTCATCATACAATAGACTACTTAAGACAGATGGCTGCGTCCATGCTGTGTCAACTACTTCATGTAATTCTAAAATCATTTCTGTATCAGAACATGTAGCTAGTTTTGATTTGAGTATGGGAATGCCTACCTCAACGATGATATACATATATATATGCTTGCATTGAATATTTTTTTTCCAGGTTTCAACTGGTGTGCCTGTAGCTCGATCCTCGAAATGATAAAGCACTTCACTCTTCAGAATTCTTCAGATTTCTTCAGACTTCACATTTTAGGGGGAAATCTGTTACACTAAAATTTGTCACCATGACGTTTAGCTGTCTATATGGGTTCATCATTACCTATTTATTGCTCCCTTAGAGGGCTAAAAACATAAAGTTCCTAAATCAAGTCTTGAAATTGGGAAAAGGCTTATTAAAACCCTAAAAATCCTAACTCCGCACTTTTCCTAGTCATTTCCTACGTACCATGGTTTATTTCTCTAAAAACTGTGGCACATCCCGCACGTTCTGCTCATTAAAACTGAAGACTCTCGTAAAAGGTAAAATAAAAAGAAAAGTAAGTTCTATAAGCCCAGCTATTCGAATATTCTCCTAGCTGGGGCCTTCTAGAAGTGCTATCTGGTCGAGTTTCGCCCCTTCCATTCATGAACCTTTATCCCTTCATAAATGGAGCTATCCCTTGGTTTTTGGAGCTAAAATCCCATGATGAGAGGGATTTATCCCTTCCTTATTGGAGCTGAAACTACCTCCCTTCTTCTATAAATTGAGACAATGTTTCAGTCTCAAGGTGACGTACTTCTTAGCTTGTAGAAGATAATTGATGAAGGAATTATACTCTCCACATTTGACATCATTGGCATGAGAGAGATCACATAATCATAGCCATAGTCTTATGCTAATTCAGAGAGTTGGAGTCTTGTCAAACTGAGGAAAACGACTGTTCGGGACCCTGAAAGAACCTGTACAAACATCAAGGCATCAAGGTTGTAAGGTTTCTTATTTTATATTCAAAGTTAATACAAATGGATTCTATTTTCTCATTTAGTTGTTCATTTATATTTTGAATGATTTAATTCTTAGATTCCTTGATCACTAAGATAGATTATTGCTTTCGAATTATCATATTTTTCAGATACTTTTGATCTTGTTTGATTGTCTTTGGTTGCAGATCTTATATATTGATCGATACTTTCTGGAACGACTGGATTGAAGACCGAGCAAGCATTGGACTTCAGATAGGAGTATCTATCCATAGTTAATAAGTAATTCCTAAGAAAAATAATCTAGAGGAAATGGTTTACATCTGTCTATTTGTTTCTAGATATCCTTAGGATACTAGGGAGATCGCTCTTATCCGCAAGAGGGATTTGTCGGCCTAAAACAAACCCATCCCCCTTAGAGGAACATCATCCTCAATGTTCTGGTATTGAACATAGTTCAAAACATGCTTAGTCTGAAGATAAAAAAATGTGAAATTTATAATGCAAATCACTTACAATTACATTTTACACATATACAGTTTGTTTTCTCAACAACTAAATAGACATAAAAATATTTCACTGGATCAGCCACTTTTTGTGGCTCCTCTTGTAGTTTCTTGGTACTCTTGTTGTACCCAATCCATATCAGTATCCTTGTCTTCTCCTGGAGTGTTGTATACCTCCACGATCCAAAATTATTTTCCTTGTGCTCCATATTCCTTCAGCCAATAGTTCCCGACCATTGCTTCTCATAACACCTCCAATGTGCTTCTGATTCAATCAGTCATGCTCATGGCCCTTTTTTAAAATCAAAATTATTTTTGGGCATCCCCTTCTCTGCTTCATAGTCCCTCGGGCTATCCATACCTTGGAAATTCCTCCTCACATCATAAGAGTTTAAAACCAAGGCTGTCCCTACCTCAACACATTCATACTAGTCACAACATGCTTCATGGAAATCACTAGGAACCATTTGATGCTAGTGTCCCAAAATGGCCTTGTTCCTGAAATCTCTTACTAGAATAATTATGCATGCTTTAATTCATTTTTTGTTGTTGTTATCAATCTTGCATCCAATTCCATCCACCTGAACCAAGCAGTTCCATGCTTTCCTACATCATAGCACATAAATCTCCATGAGTTTATTCATAAATAGATTGCAATAATTTAAATCTTACCTCATTAGAAGCTTATCCTTGAAGTGATATTTGAAATTTTATTTTGGTTCTTGTCACAAAAATTCATACTAGCTCATAGATCAAATTATCATAAATCAAAATATCAAATCATGTTCCTAGTTTGCAAATTTCATGAAATCAAATGAAATGTTGAAACTTATCTTTGACTTTATCTTTTTTTCTTTCTTTACACACACTTGATCGATTTCCCAACCCAGAAAGCATCCAATGGCCTATCTCTCTTCATGTACACACACCAGATCAATTGCCCAACCCAACAAGCATCGAATGCCTTCTCTTCTTTTTGACCTTGTACACACACTAAATAGGTTTCCAAATCCATTAAGAAACCATTGCATTCTATTCTCTTCTCTTAGACCTCGAAAACACATTCAATTGGTTTCCAAACCCAGAAATCAGGCCGAATGCATTCCCTTCTCTTCTCTTCAACTTCCACACACTATATTTTTTGTCAAACCCGATAAGCACCTAGTAATATATATTTATATATAATCTTAATCACTACCCCCGCGATTAAGGACACTACCAATCCTGATAGTCTTCTGTCGTCAGAATTATAGGTGTTTCCCACACCTTCATAGGCCCATATTTTCCCATACCTTCTTATCCCAACAAATTACATAACATATTGTACCAGGCCCTAGTTTATTTCCTATGTAAATAAAAAATAAGACCAAGTTCATGGGACATGTATTCCAAGTTGAATGTTTGGAAAAACATAGTGATGGGTATCATTGGTGATTAATTAATGGATATGGAAATTGGAGAAGGCATTGAAAAAGATAAAGTGGCATTAATTGGAATTTTATTTAAGAAAATAAAGGAAAATAGGAGAAAAGGGAGATGAAAGGTCATCGATTTGCATGAGAGGGAAATTGAAGGAAAAATGAAGTAAAATGAAGAAAATAGAGGCCTCAATGATAAAAAGGCTTATGAGTATCAATTCATAGCTTTTGTTGGTTTAGCATTTTTCAATTGAAAGTTTTTTTGGTTAACCTTTTGTCAGTTCAGTTTTTGAGCTCGCTTATATTCTCTCACTCTCTCATACTCTTACACACTTAGAGCATTCTTGGAGAATACTTGGAGTATTCTAGTAGTCACTAGGATTTAGATAAATAATGCAAAGGAAAACAAGAAAGCACAAGGGAATAGGTGGATCAACAACTACAACTAGATTAATTTGTAGGTAATGGGTTACATGTGTAATTTCCTTGTTGGTTTATGGATGTATGGTATATGCATGTGGTTTTCTGGTGATTTTTCATGATTGGCATAGAGGATTTCTTGGATTGACAATGGTTTTAGCATTGCCTTTCCATTTATTGGATAACCATGGTGTTGTGGGTGTTTCCACTTAATTTTTTTCTGATTGGTGCTCATCAGTCCTTATGGCTGTGGGTTGGAACAAACGCTCTGGAACCTAGGTTGGGAAAAATGCTCTGGATCCCTAGGTGGGTTGAGTTACTAGTCCCTAGAGCTGGGTTGGACAAATTATTTGGAGCCTTGGAAGGTTGTGGCTTGAGTTACTAGTTCCTGGAGCCCTGGACAACTTGGGTAGAGACCGATATTGTTGGTGTTAGTGATGTCCGGCTATGAGGTGGAGTCAATGATTGAGGGTTGAGGTGTTTTGGCCTCTAGAAGCCATGGTTTGGTATTGTTTTGGTTTATTCCATGAGATCCAACATTCATGCTTGGAATATGGCATGAGGGTGATTGGTTGAAAGAGATATTTGGTTCAACCTGTTGTATAAAATCAGCCCCTACATTCAAATTCCAGCTAGGGTCCCCTTTTTCTTCCTTATCGTTGCCATTTCCCGAGCCGGAAATGCATTGAAAAGAGGCTAAAATCTACTTTTAAAGGTTATCTAAGGCCTAGCTCCTTTCTCCCCGAGCTCTGCACCTCCTTTCATCCATATAGCCAAGCGCTACCCCTAGAGCGTTTATCGCAAATCGCGTGATCACGCTATCGCATTTTCCTCCCCATCGCAAAAGCGTAGTTTCCCGTTTATGTCGTTTCATGGCATCGCATTTTTCGTTTTTGCGATCTGCGCTCAACCGGTCACGCCCCTCGCATAGCGCAGAGCGTAGATTCTAGTTATTCCATCGCTCCCTCCATCGCATTTTCTCCTCTTGAGAATTCGCGATGTGCGCTATGGGTCCCATTTCCAAAGCCGTTGCTCCATTGTTTTGTCATGTTTTTCTTCGTAACTCCCACGAAAGTTAATTTCTGAGTTTTGGTGCCGTTAGCATTGTCTCGCCATTTTTCGTCATCCACCCACGTGTCATTCGCTTTTCCCTCCACCATTCACATATTTCGTTTATGTGCCGCGTTCGACGTTTTTGTTTGGTGTTTTTGCTTCGTGCACTCATCATCGTCCCTTTGTATTACCCCATTTTCACTTCCCATTTCTTTGTTGTTCCTCTGTGTTTTTCGCCACCCCGCGTCATCTCATCATCCTCTCAAATCTGTGCCACCACTTCCATTAACCTCACTACGTCCACTCTCTCCGTGATTAGTCTTATTCAGCAGGCTTTTGTTTTTGCAGGAACTTGTTGTGGAAATGAAATTGGCGGAAAGGATCCG
Source organism: Pinus albicaulis (assembly GCA_034641835.2). Lineage (NCBI taxonomy): Eukaryota > Viridiplantae > Streptophyta > Pinopsida > Pinales > Pinaceae > Pinus > Pinus albicaulis. The sequence continues at coordinate 343,894,157 of CM076574.1, read as the reverse complement.
GGAACCACTATGATGTGACCCCCATCGAAGAAAGATACTTCGATCTATAGAACTCTCCAGAGAATCAAAAGGGCACATTTGGATGGATGAAAGCATTAATGCAGCAGTAGATTATTAATGAAGGAGTAATGAATTCAGTGTCTGGCATGAAAAAGGTTTCAAATTTAAATTCAAAACCTGTAGATCGAAAGTACCACGTACAGAAGTAGGCACCTCAAGGTTTAATTGCCGCAGATCTCCCTCCTCTAGCAAAGGGCCGAATATCTAGATATTTTATTATTTATGTCTTGTTTGTAAGCAGATTTTCATTCCCAGCATTCATTTCCGGCAATAAGTCGTAAAGTACAGTCATTTATGTTCAGTCATTCATAGTGTGGGCACGAATGTTTTCCGCCATCTGATTCAAAATAAGTCATTAAATGTTTTCCATCTACCTCCTTCTCTAGAATTCTCTATCCCTTCTATAAAAGCTGAAAAGAAAGACATTGTAAGGGTTCCATATTTCTATCAGAAAACTGTGCAGTGAAAAGGCTTTTGTATACATTTTGTAATATTTCTGTATGAAGGCTCAGAGCCCGTAGGGTCTCAGTGAGGAGGATTTATAACTGTAATGAGGATTCTGGTCTTTGGTATCTCACAATATGTAATTTCTCTTATGTGTTAATACAATATCTCATTTCATGCTATTTATCTTCTTGTATCATGTTCTAGAATGCGAGTGGCTCACTATTTTGAAGTAAGGATTCATCCTTGTTGGTGCCCTATCTGGAATTAGTCAAGCACTTTAAATAGGCCTAGTCATGATATACTGTTCCATGTTCATTTCATCCATATTTTCTGCTATATTAGTTGCATGAGGAGGGTGCTTTTAAAACGCCATTTTCATATAAGGATTCATAAATTGGTATGCCCTTATGTGGTTCTGTTGTGTATCTGGGTATCAGTCTCATGTTAACTAATATCTTCTTTATGCTTCCTCACTGCACTCACCTCCTGATATTTGATTTCTGTGATAAATTATTTGAACTGGCCCTCTTTACAGTAAGCTGTCTCTTTATTTTCTGATGCCTTTGTATTAGAGTTTTGCATGATGTCCCTACATTGTTCTTATCCTTTGTATCAGCTTCTGAGAGAGATTGGTCCCATTCAAAACTAATTTCCTTGTTCAAACAAGAGATAGTAAGTGAACTCTTGGACTGACAATCCAAACTATACAAATAGCTCCTTGCTATATTAAGATGTCCTAGGCACTGGTCTATGGAAACTCTAGACTGTCTCTAGGGGGTGACAAAATTGTCCACAACATCTTTCTGGCGCCGTTTCCGGGTAACGAATTCAAGAATATCAGTTTCCCTGGGTCTCGACAAATTGTTTTCACTCTCTAATCAGGTGAGCACAGAGAGTTGAAGAGTTGCGTATTTCTCACCTTGGCGATTCCACTGGTATTTATTTGATAAATTTATTGGTAGTATTGGCTCCTCGTAGGCCGCATTTGAGGTCAGATACATCTCAGCTGAAAACACCCTATGTGTCTGACCCAGAGAAGATCATTCATAAAAGAGTTTGGAAGGAGAGGAAGTCAGCTCGTGCTAAAAATCCTGAATATTCCGTTGAAGATTATCCGCCCTCTTCATCTCAGGAAGTTAGAACAGAAAATCTCGAGTTTTACTCAGAAACTCCACGTAGAGGAAGTGCCTGGATTGAAGAAGATTCTCATCCAACTTTCGAGGCTGAGGAAATTAAAGAAGTTACAGAGGTAGCTCCTGTTAACTGTGAATTATTCCCATCTACACCTCAGCCTTCTGTGCAATATATTCCCATTGTCATTCATACTCCACTTCATCCTACTCCTCTCCCTTCATTTGTCCCTCAGATTGTCGCACAACCCACACCTCCTCCAATGGCCAATGTTCCTGCTTTTCTATTGAGAAAATACGCTCCCTTGGCCTTACCCCAAGTGCTAAATGATATGCCACAGGATTATCTAAAGATTCTACCGAGATTTAATGGTGAAAATGAAGTTGATGCTCAGAAACATCTCGAGACCTTTTTCTCTTTTGCAGAAAACATAAATGTTGAACATTTGGATGTGGTCTTGAGATTATTTGTGCAGTCTTTGGAGGGTGAAGCCAGAAAATGGTTTAAGACATTGGGAAATAATTCTGTGACCACCTGGGACCAGATGAAGAATACTTTTCTCAGGAAGTGGGGAGAAAAGAAAGATCACGGTCAATGTCTTACTGAGTTTAATACAATGAAGAAGAAACAGAATGAAGGGGTATCAGAATTTATCAAAAGATTCAACAAGTTATATTTGAGCTTGCCTCCTGAAATGAAGCCCCATGAAGCTGCTGCCAAGATAATTTTTATAGCAGCCTTTGATTTTGACTTTGGATTCTCCTTGAGAGAAAGAAAACCTGCCACTTTAGATGATGCACAGTTAGATGCTCTGGAGTTAGAAGCGAACTTTGCCTCCACGGGGAAACTGAAAGGAAAAATTGAACAAGATACTAGGAGGAAAGGCAAAGAAGAGGTTTCCACCTCTAATCAGGAAAAGGATTCAGACAAGATGGATGAAATAAGCAAGATGATAAAGAAGATGGTCAATCTTGAACTGGACGCTAAAAATACAGCTCCTAAGAACTATTACAATGCTCCAAACAGAGGATACAATCCTCAGTACAGAAGATCCATGTTGCAAATATTGCCGCGAGAAGCAAAGGAATCACAGGACCAGGTACCTCATCCCTTATACCTGGAAGGTCCAGCAGAAGACTCTTCTGAAGATGCAGCCTATGGGTTAGAAGACTCAAATCTGGCTTTTTCAAATACTGATGATATGGATTTCCCATTGCAAGACGAAGACGAAGAAGCAGAGATTGATCATTATTGTAAGCAGTTTGCTGATTTCATGCAAGCACAGTTCAATGTAAAATATGATCTTAGATCTTCAAGAAAGAGGACCAGAACTCAAGATCAAGAAGAGGAACCACCTCAGAAAGAAACATTTGTTCAGAAGGAATCAGCAGCAAAGAAGAACGTAGAAAAAGCTAAGAATCCCCTAACTACTCCCTTGCAGCTCAATAATCAGATTCCTTCTTCTTCAAAAATAGTCAGTCCTCCTAATGCTGAGCCAGTGTCAAAAGATATTAAGTCTTCAGCTGAAAATAAAGAACTTAAAGAAGTTGTAACAGAAAATACCCCTTCTGCTTTTAATTTACAAAAAGAACTTGAGAAAATTAAGATTCCTGTTCCCCTCACTGAACTATTAAAACAGCCTGTATATCAGTCTCAAGTTACTTCTTTTATTCTTCCTCCTGAAATACCAATCGTGCCTGATAGTTTAAACCTTCAAGAAGAAAGACCCATGGTAGTCTTTGGCCCACATGTTGAGGAGATAGACTCCTCTACCCCTCCCTTTTACGTGTCCCTAGTTGTTCATGACTTGCTGTTACACAATTGTATGTTAGATTCTGGGGCTTCCCATAATCTTATACCTTTGTTTGTCATGGAGCAACTAGGGCTGCAAATTACAAGACCATACAAAGACCTATATTCATTTGATTCCAAAAGGGTTAAATGCTTGGGAATGATTAAGGATTTAGTGGTCAATTTAGCCCAAATTCCATCAAAGAGTGTGGTCATGGACATTGTGGTTGCCGATATCCCAGCCCTCTTTGGCATGCTGCTGTCAAGATCTTGGGGTACAAAGATCGGGGGATCAATTAAATTGGATTTAACATATGCTACTGTCCCTGTCTTTGGAGGACAGGAGAGGAGGTTATACAGGGAGACTAGATTTGTTAAAATTGTAACTAAGGCTGACTGCTCAGAGAACTCTCCAGTTTATAACAAAGAGGGAGACTTCTCATGTTTGATGTTAGAAGAAAATCAAAATTATGCTCATGAGCCCCTTTTTGGTCAAATTCAAGCTGAGCAGCCTAAAGGAGATCAGAAATCAGGAATCTGGACTTTGCATTTTGATGGAGCAAATTCAAAGGAAGGCAATGGAGCTGGGGTGTTATTAATCTCTCCCACGGGAAGATGGGTGCCGCTGTCCTTTAAATTGGAGTATGAGGCTACAAACAATGTAGCAGAATATGAGGCACTATTATTGGGACCGCAGACAGCCAGGAACATGGGCATCCAAAGTTTAAAAGTCTTGGGAGACTCTGAGCTGGTGGTGAGACAGATCAAAAATCAATGCCAAACTAAGCATCCACGGTTGAGAGCATATAGAAATGAAGTATGGGACATGATAGAAAATTTCTTCTCAGCATTTAACATACAGTTCATGCTCAGGGAGCAAAACAGAATAGCAGATTCTCTTGCTGTAGCTGCCAGTACATTCCGTCCTCCTCAGAACCCGCTTTTAAGATATGAAGTGGAGGTACGGTACAGACCATCTATTCCAGATAACATAAAGCATTGGCAGGTATTTGAAGACGATGAACAGATGAAGAGATTCATGGAGACAGTGGGAGAATTATCCAATATGGATATTGATGATAATGAGGAGGAAGAAGTTGAAAATATTGCAGAAGCCAGATGGGAAGAAAGAATAGCAGGAAATAAAGTGCTGCAGCTGAAAGGAAATGTTATACCTAGAGGTCTGGTGCCTCTAGAAAGGTTATTTAACAAAGATGATATTCCATTGCAGCCAAACAAGGTGATAGAATAAAATCAAGTGGGAGATTTGAATCTAGGTACTCATGCTGATCCCAAAATTGTAAAATTATCTAAAAGAGTCCCAGAGGAATACAAAGAAAAATATTTGAAGTTGTTTCAATCTTACAAAGATGTATTTGCTTGGTCCTATCAGGACCTAAAAACTTTTGATGTTAATATAATGCAACATAAAATTCCTTTGAGGGAAGATGCAAAGCCCTATAAGCAGAAACTCAGACAGATAAATCCTCTGCTGCTTCCCTCTATTGAAAAAGAAGTCAAGAAGCTATTGAAAGCCAAAATAATTGTGCCATTGAGATACTCAGAATGGATAGCAAACCTTGTCCCTGTTCGAAAGAAGAATGGAGAAATAAGGCTGTGTGTGGATTTCAGGAATTTGAATAGAGCATCTCTCAAAGATAATTATCCACTGCCTAAAATGGACCACATCCTGCAGAAAGAAGTGGGAGCGTCCAGAATGTCAATGATGGATGGTTTTTCTGGTTATAATCAGGTGGCTGTTTTCCCAAAGGATCAGAAGAAAACTGCGTTCACTACACCATGGGGAACCTTTATGTATGCCAGAATGCCATTTGGATTAATTAATGCAGGAGCTACTTTTCAGAGAGCAATGGATATAGCCTTTGTTGGGGAGCGGGACAAGTTTTTGGTAGTATATCTCGATGACATCACAATGTTTTCGAAGAATGATGATGAACATATTGAGCATTTAAGAAGAACTTTTGAAAAGTGTAGAAGGTATGGCCTATCCCTCAACCCTCAAAAGTCCTTATTTGCATTAGATGAGGGAAAAATCTTAGGGCACATTGTAACAAAAGATGGTGTGAAAGTAGACCCTAAGAGAGTGGAAGTAATAAACAAAATTCCCCTACCCAGGAATAAGAAGGAGGTGCAGGTGTTTTTAGGCCGAATTAATTTTTTGAGAAGGTTAATTCCTAACTATGCCGAGATAGTTAGGCATATAACTAATATGTTGAAAAAGGAGAATGAAGTAAAATGGTCCCAGGAGTCTAGAGATGCATTCACAAGGATAAAACAGGCATTCGCTGAAGCTCCTGTGCTAGCTGGACCCGATTACAAAAATCCATTTATGATATTCTCATTTGCTTCGCCTCATACAATTGCTGGAGTATTATTACAGAAAAATGAGGAGGGATATGAACATCCTATAGCTTTCTTCAGTCAAGTACTTTACGATGCTGAATCGAAATGTAATATATTGGAGAAGTAGGCATATGCCCTGGTAAAGTCCCTTAAAGCTTTTAGAGTATATGTTTTACAATCTCACGTTACTGCTTATGTTCCCATAGCAGCCGTCGAAGAAATCCTTGTTCAGGGAGATAGCGAAGGTAAAAGAGGAAGATGGATTGCAAAAATACAAGAATATGATCTGGATGTAAGGCCCACTAAGCTGATTAAAGGACAGGGACTTGCTAAGATGTTGTCTGAATCAAATCATCAAGCTTTGGGCATTAATCTATCTATGATAGCAAATGAAGGATCCGAAAAAGAAGAAGAACATCAAGGGCTAGAGATGGCCACTCGAAAGATACATATGAAATATCTAACTAGTCCTTGGTATAAAGAAATAGTTGAATATATTTTAACACTTAGCTGTCCTACAGGATGCGATAAGGTAAAATACAGAGCTGTAAGAATGAAATCACAGAAATACGTAATTGCCAATGGACAGCTCTATTGGAGAGACCCTCTAGGTATATTATTGTTATGCCTCACAGAAAATGAAGTGCAGAATGTACTCACAGAATTTCATGAAGGAATTTGTGGAGGACATTACAGTTGGAGGGCTACAACACATAAAATCTTGAGGGCTGGTTTTTACTGGCCAAAACTGTACTCAGATACTTTTGCTCGGGTCAGAGCATGCGACAAGTGCCAAAGATTTGCAGAAAGACAGAAATTAGCAGCTTTACCCTTGATTCCTATTCATGTGAATGAACCATTTCAAAAATGGGGATTAGACTTTATAGGAGAGATACATCCCCCATCAAGTGGCCAATATAAATGGATACTAACAGCCACAGACTATTTCACGAAATGGGTGGAAGCCATGCCTACCAAAAATGCTACAGATGTTGTAATAATGAGGTTTATGGAGGAAAATATCATATCTAGGTTTGGCTGCCCTGCTAGAATTGTAACTGACAATGCGCAGGCTTTCAAGTCTGCCAGGTTTGTAAAGTTTTGTCAAAGGTATAAAATTACATTGACTCACTCCACAGCTTACTATCCACAGGGGAATGGTTTAGCAGATTCCTCTAATAAAACCCTGGTGAGGGCCTTGAAGAAAACAATAAGTGAAAATCAGAAGAATTGGGACTCTCAGTTAAAGTTTGATCTATGGGCAAACAGAATAACGAGCAAGAGAGCAACAGGGAAGTCACCCTATGAGCTGGTGTATGGGCGAGCTGCTGTGTTTCCTCTGCAATTGGCATTGCCAGTGGCACGTTTTATGCAGGAGAATCAAGAAGAACCAGATGACATGATCAGAAGAATTAATCAGCTGGTAGAATTGGAGGAAACACGCAACCAGGTAAATGAGAGACTAGTAGAGTATCAGGAAAAAATGAAGGATATTTTTGATTGCCATGCAAAAGATAGGAATTTCCAAGTTGGAGACCTGGTTCTCAGGTGGGATGTTCGCAGAGCAGAAAAGGGCAAGCATGCTAAGTTTGATCCACTGTGGTTTGGCCCATTCAAAATCGTGAATCCAGGGAGAAATAATACTTTCATGTTAGAAAACCTACAGGGTGATCTGCTGGGCGCCCCTGTGAATGGACAATTCCTTAAACACTACTTTCGGTACTGACTCAAGCAGATCAGGCTTGACGTATTTTAATGTATATAATGTATATAAGTGTGATTTCAATTTTGAATGTAAATAGTATAAATAAGCTGATAAGTTTTGAGGAGAAGCAAAGGGATCGTGGAATGAAATTCACGCACAAGAGGGTCTAAGGTCTGCGAGTTCTCGGCATGCCCGAGGATGAACATGCCGTCCCTAGATGGAGCCGATGTTGTATAAAATCAGCCCCTACATTCAAATTCCAGCTAGGGTCCCCTTTTTCTTCCTTATCGTTGCCATTTCCCGAGCCGGAAATGCATTGAAAAGAGGCTAAAATCTACTTTTAAAGGTTATATAAGGCCTAGCTCCTTTCTCCCCGAGCTCCGCGCCTCCTTTCATCCATATAGCCAAGCGCTACCCCTAGAGCGTTTATCGCAAATCGCGTGATCGCGCTATCGCATTTTCCTCCCCATCACAAAATCGCAGTTTCCCATTTATGTCGTTTCATGGCATCGCATTTTTCGTTTTTGCGATCTGCGCTCAACCAGTCACGCCCCTCGCATAGCGCAGAGCGCAGATTCTGGTTATTCCATCGCTCCCTCCATCGCATTTTCTCCTCTTGCGAATTCACGATGTGCACTATGGGTCCCACTTCCAAAGCCGTTGCTCCATTGTTTTGTCACGTTTTTCTTCGTAACTCCCACGAAAGTTAATTTCTGAGTTTTGGTGCCGTTAGCATTGTCTTGCCATTTTTCGTCATCCACCCACGTGTCATTCGCTTTTCCCTCCACCATTCAAATATTCGTTTATGTGCCGCGTTCGACGTTTTTGTTTGGTGTTTTTGCTTCGTGCACTCATCATCGTCCCTTTGTATTACCCCATTTTCACTTCCCATTTCTTTGCTGTTCCTCTGTGTTTTTCGCCACCCCGCGTCATCTCATCATCCTCTCAAATCTGTGCCACCACTTCCATTAACCTCACTACGTCCACTCTCTCTGTGATTAGTCTTATTCAGCAGGCTTTTGTTTTTGTAGGAACTTGTTGTGGGAATGAAATTGGCGGAAAGGATCCGGGAACCACTATGATGTGACCCCCATCGAAGAAAGATACTTCGATCTATAGAACTCTCCAGAGAATCAAAAGGGCACATTTGGACGGATGAAAGCATTAATGCAGCAGTAGATTATTAATGAAGGAGCGATGAATTCAGTGTTCGGCATGAAAAAGGTTTCAAATTTAAATTCAAAACCTGTAGATCGAAAGTACCACGTACAGAAGCAGGCGCCTCAAGGTTTAATTGCCGTAGATCTCCCTCCTCCAGCAAAGGGCCGAATATCTACATATTTTATTATTTATGTCTTGTTTGTAAGCAGATTTTCATTCCCAGCATTCATTTCCGGCAATAAGTCGTAAAGTACAGTCATTTATGTTTAGTCATTCATAGTGTGGGCACGAATGTTTTCCACCATCTGATTCAAAATAAGTCATTAAATGTTTTCCATCTACCTCCTTCTCTAGAATTCTCTATCCCTTCTATAAAAGATGAAAAGAAAGACATTGTAAGGGTTCCAGATTTCTATCAGCAAATTGTGCAGTGAAAAGGCTTTTGTATACATTTTGTAATATTTCTGTATGAAGGCTCAGAGCCCGTAGGGTCTCAGTGAGGAGGAGTTATAACTATAATGATGATTCTGGTCTTTGGTATCTCATAATATGTAATTTCTCTTATGTGTTAATACAATATCTCATTTCATGCTATTTATCTTCTTGTATCATGTTCTAGAATGCGAGTGGCTCACTAGTTTGCAGTAAGGATTCATCCTTGTTGGTGCCCTGTCTGGAATTAGTCAAGCGCTTTAAATAGGCCTAGTCATGATATACTGTTCCATGTTCATTTCATCCATATTTTCTGCTATATTAGTTGCATGAGGAGGGTGCTTTTAAAACGCCATTGTCATATAAAGATTCATAAATTGGTATGCCCTTATGTGGTTCTGTTGTGTATCTGGGTATCAGTCTCATGTTAACTAATATCTGCTTTATGCTTCCTCACTGCACTCACCTCCTGATATTTGATTTCTGTGATATATTATTTGAACTGGCCCTCTTTACAGTAAGCTGTCTCTTAACTGTCTGATGCCTTTGTATTAGAGTTTTACATGATGTCCCTACACTGTTCTTATCCTTTGTATCAGCTTCTGAGAGAGATTGGTCCCATTCAAAACTAATTTCCTTGTTCAAACAAGAGATAGTAAGTGAACTCTTGGACTGACAATCCAAACTATACGAAGAGCTCCTTGCTATATTAAGATGTCCTAGGCACTGGTCTATGGCAACTCTAGACTGTCTCTAGGGGGTGACAAAATTGTCCACAACACAACCCATCTATGGTCAGGTGGTACGTGGAAGTCCATAACTTGGTTGGAATTTTCATATGTTAATAATATATATTTCTCTACCTTCATTAATGTATATTTGTAGCAATTATGTTGGTGATGCTATGGTTGAGTTTCCATGGTTTATATGTTGGTTATGTGATTTATATTATTTATGTCTCTTGACATGATTGATGAATATATGAATAGTTGATGAATGCATGGACTAACTAGTGTTGTTGCAGCTATGTGGAGAGGGCATAGAGCCTTCTTAGTGATTCTAAAATGAATCTCAGATTATTATGATCAAATATGCATTCATGACCTATAACTTACATGTTCTTCATATGTTTGATAGAACCATTGTCATGGTTAGGCCTGGTTAGGTCAATTTTCAGACTCAAGTTTAAATGTTTGTAAGTTTTAACCATGTACAAAAATTTCCTGCAAACAAATTCTTAAAATAGAAAAATAAACAATGAAGATAACATAAAAAAATATACAAAGGTTTCCCTTGGATCCCAAAGCCGGGACTACTAGATTGACTTTTCATTATATTCCTTTTAATGTTACAATACATATATATACATGTCGAAACATTCATAAACCCAAATCCACTAACCCTGGATTAGAACATAACCATAGTTCCCTTGATCGGATCTACAAATACCATGGGCAGAAAACCATCATGCCCAAAATCATGTGTAAAACCCATGAAAAAAACCATGGGTAGGTTCACCCACCATATTTGGGTTTGCCCCCCATCCTCGGGTCTACCCAACTATTATCAGGTTTGCATAAAAAAAAATTATCGGGGCACTGCCCTGGACCCTATGTAGGGGGGCTACTGTCCCCCTACAACTCCTTGACAGTGGGGGATGCCACCCCCACTACGCCCAACACAACGTATATTTCATGGATCTAGTGGTGGAAAGAATATAAAACAAACTCTTCTCCACACACTCACTCACTCAGTAAACACCACTAGATTATCAACCACACCAGCATTGAGCTTCCTCCAATATGTGGATAAACTCAAGTGCTCAACTCAATAATTAGACAGAACTACTGTCTTCACAACTTTATTCATATTCTTGATTTGATCCAGATTTAGCTCATTTACTCTATCAAGCCAATAAATCCACTTTCCTTTTGATATTTTCAACTTTGATTAACTTATGGATGTCCCAAGAAATTTTCCAATCATAAAATGAAAATTTTTGAACAAGAATGTCGCCAAAACACAAAAAATAGCTGACCATCACGAGAAATTATGAGAAAAACTTGTGAAAATGATCATTCGCACGAATGACACTGGATCCATGCGACTGAAACAACACAGTCACTCCCATAAGCCTATCTACAAATGACTGGAACTTTTCAACCGCTCCCACAGGCTTGTCTCCATGCGACTGAGGCTAAGGATGAAGAAAACCAATGGATATTCAATCCAAAACCTCTCCCAGCTGATGAAACACATTTTTTGACATCTGATCACACCTCCAAACCTATGTTTCAAGTTCGCATTTGGTGAAATAGGCTAAGAACAAGTCAGTGACATGAAAGATCTACTATGCCAACCTTAATACCAAGATCAACACCTCCAAGGCCTTAAACAACAACCAAAATCTATCCAACACATCCAACACTTGTAGCAACATATCTTATACTTGTAGAAACATATCCAAATATTTTAACAACATCTCCAAGCTCTTGTAGTAGAAGAATCATGTCGTACAACTACCTCCAATACTTGTAAAATCACCTCAACACATGTAGCCATAAATCAACACATGTAGCATCATATCCAATGCCTCTAACACATGTATAAACATATGTAACACCTATAGCATCAATTCAACCTCATGCAGTAGAAAAAATTACCATCAACTCAACATTTCCATCTCTACTATCGAAACAACTCCATTAATCCATGCCAAAAGTATGTTAACATCAGTGCCAACCACTAGGACCACCAAGCCAAACACACATGCACATGACAAGCATCACCATGAACCTGTTGACATTAATGCCAACACTACAATGCCAAAAATTGTTACATTTTTGTGTCGTCATGATGGTGTTGGTATGTTATGACGTTGGTATGATGTTGATGTTGAGATGATTGATATGTTGATTTCATTATATATACATATGTTGTGCTAATCCAAACTGATTGTGCAGAAAATATAGCCTCCCCTGAACTTCACTGAGGTTTGTTGTTCATGTTTATATTTGATTTATATAACATGGTATGTTTGTTGGAAGAAGAAGATAAAAATGACTAACAGAATGATGGAATACAGTTCATGTGATTATCCCTACAGATCAGATGAAGAACATGGTGATGAGTAATTCCCTAACATAGTAGATACATTAGAAATTTGAAAGCAGAGATATGAAGTTGTAAGGAAAATAATGATAGGATCATTCATTCATAAGAAATACTTGCCAAAGAATATAAAAATAAAGCAGAAGTTAATGTAGCAATCCTTCAGAGTCTATCCGATTTGTAGAGACAAGGACTGCTTAGGATCAACCATGAACAAGAGGAAAGGACCAATGGGGCATATGACATCAAGTCTCAATCAAGATACACGTTTTATAGGGGTGACACAGTCAGAGATGGTAGGTTCTTGGATACACGTGATAGGAGGGGTAATGACAGTGGGTTCTATTATAATTTTGGTTCATAGAGACATCATCATCATCACTGCCACCATTCGTATAGGAGGAGTGAGAAGAAGCACTTTCTAGAGGATTTCAAGAAAGAAAAGCCTCCTACATTTGATGGATACATGAAGAAGTCACAATATGTAGAAGATCAATTTATCGAGATGAATAAGTTTTTCATATTGCATCACTATTCAGAAAATATGAAAGTTTGGATAACTAATTTTATTCTTAAAGGAAAAGTAGACATTTGGTGGGAAGATGTGAAGAATTTCAGATGCATTTGAGAAGAGGATCTGGATTGGAGTGAGTTTGAGAGACGTTTTAGGAAGTAACATCTATCTGAAAGATATTATGATGACAAGGAAAAGGATTTTTATGAGTTGAATATGGGATATATGACCGATGAGGAGTATACTAGCATATTTTTAGATTTGTTGAGATATGTGCCTTATCTTAAGTAGGAGAAAGAAAAGATTCAAAGATTCATCAGTGGGTTGTTGATATCATTCAAAGACAAAATTGAGTTTGATGAGCCTAGATCACTGGAGGAATCCATCTGAATTTTGAAGCACTGCCATGAGCAATTGATGCACAAGATTGAGTCTAAATATGATTGGAAAGGTAATGTAAAGAATAAAGGAAAGTGGGCTAAGAAGAGAGGAAAACCTCAAGATACAGACGACAAGGAGAATGTAATGTCGTACAAGAAATTCAACACAGTTGATAGAGGACAAGGATTTCAGTCTGCGAAGAAGAACAAGGGTGATGGCAGGAATTTGTTGCAGTGTTGGACTTGTGGCAAAGATCATCACAAGAGAAATTGTCCACAACATCAGGGTGGTATAACACAAATTTACAGTGCTCATGAGGCAGAAATAGTTGGGGATGTTGGACAAAATATTCCTTAAATTTATGTGGCATTGGATAATAAGGAGGTTGATCATCATGCATATATTATCGAGATGGAAGGTAAGCTTTGTGATCAAGTTGTTTCTATTTTGATTGAACCTGGATCTAACTATAATTATATTTTTCCTGAACTGGTGATTATGTTTTTCTTGAATAAAGAAGTGCATGTATATTCTTCATTGGTGCAGTTGGCTACAGGTACTAAGGAAAGAGTTCATCATTGGGTGTAATCTTGTGCATTGAGCTAGATGGTATTTCTACATCATCACATCTAAATGTGGTTCCATTGTGATCATACAGTATGTTGTTTGGTATGGATTGGTTGTACATTCATAAGAATAAGGTATATTTCTATGATAAGGCTATTGAGTGCTTGGATGATGATATAGAGAGCAGAATATTGCAGGGCATGAAGAAGCCTACATCAGTGAGAATGGTTACAATTATGCAAGAAAAGTGTAGTAGCTAGAAATGATGTGTATTATTTGAAGTTCATATTTCCAGTGAAAAAGGGAAGGATGTTGAGTATGTTTAACGGTCTTGAAGAGGTATCCGGTTTTGTATCAATTTCAGGATGTGTTTCCACCAAATATTTTAGAGTTGCCTCCTAATAGGGAAGCGGAATTTTCTATTGAGTTGATGTTGGGAGAAACACCAACATCAAAGGTGCCTTACAATATGAGCACTTCCTAATTAGTGGAATTGAACGTGTAGCTTAAGGAAATTATCGATAAGGGATGCATTAGGCAAATTATGTCACCTTTGGGTGCAACCCTATTTTTGTGAAGAAGAAGGATGGTACTCTCAGGTTGTGTGCTGATTACAAGTAGCTGAACAAGGTGACGATTAAGAATAGGTACCCTTTACTGTGGATTGATGACGTGTTTGATCAATTGAAGGGAGCTTTAGTGTTCTCGAAGATCGACTTGAGATAAGGTATCATTAGGTACACATCAAAGACGAGGAAATCTACAAGACTAATCTCTAAACTAGGTATGGGAATTATGAGTTTGTTGTATTTCCTTTTGGTTTGACTAATGCTCCAACTCCTTTCATGTGTTTGATGAATAGTGTGTTGCATCCTTATCTAAACAAGTTTTTGATAGTACTCATTGATAATATATTGATATATTCTAATAATGAGGAAGATCATGCATAACATCTAGCAACAATGTTAAGATTGTTGAGAGATAACAGTTGTATGCCAAACTTAGTAAGTGCATTTTATTTGAGACATAAGTTCATTAGTTGGAACATGTTATTTCCAAGGAAGGTATAGCAGTGGACCCGGAAAAGATCAGAGCTATCATGGAGTGGGAAAATATTAGGAAAGTGGATGAGGTCAGATCATTTACGGGATTAGTCGGTTATCACAAGTTATTCATCAGGAACTTCTCATAGATTTCCTATCCTATTACATCTTTACAGAGGAAAGGAAAGGTATTTGAATGGAAAGAATAATGTGCAACTATTTTTGAACAGTTGAAGCAGTTGCTTACAAATGATCCAGTTATAAATATTGAAGATCCAGATAAAGAGTTTGTGGTATGTATAGATACTTCCAATAGAGGAATTGGTGGAGTTATTATGCAGTAAGGATAGGTAGTGTTGTAACTCATTTTTACCCTTAGAATATTTTTACAAAATCCTTTTCATTGCAAGAAAATAGGAAAAATAAAAATAAGAAAATAATGAAAAAATAAACATCAAAAGAAAGAAAAACAAAAGGAAAACATGCTTCGTATGATTGTGGAACAAAATTTGAAAATCCACAGAATGGAGGTAGATACGGATAAATTAATCAAGGAAAGATAACTTCAAATTAGCACAACAGCAGGGACATCTACGAAAACATGGACCTCAATAGTAGAAACAAAGTCTACTAGTCAAAATCCAGTAGAACAATTGTCAAAAGCTATGGGAGACCTATCGTTAAAGGATATAGATATTGAGAATCTAAGAGCTCAATCAGAGAAGGACCAAGATTATAAAATAAAGGTTGATAATGCATACCTTGATGAAATACATAAAAAATTCAAATTAACCAAAAAAATTGAGAAATATGAAGATGAATCATTGATAGCACATACATTATCCGAAGCAAAAGAAAAATTATGGATTGATATAAATTAAACCATAACTAAAATCTGGAAATCTATTGAGATCATTTTTGAATAAGAGGAATTTGTGATGATATCAAAGGCATCCATAGCATAAATAAAAGAAGACTTGGATCACAAGCCAAGAGAAGAAACCAAAATAATCAAAGTGCTGAATTAAAAAAAAAAAGAATTGGAGGAATTAGGAATTGAAGACATGACTAAGAGTTTTGACTAAAATGAATTTAGTGTTGAAATTACAAAATAAATGTCAAAACTTAGAATTACACGTAAATAAATTCCATATAAAAATTAATGTCTTGTGCTAGAAGGGATTTCCACCTCTAAGAGATTCTAGTGGCTAATTGATTCCACTAGAAAATTACGAGCATATATTACATGAGATAACAATGGATAGATTAAAGTTTTCTAAAGTCAAAAGGAAAATCAATGGTAAAGAATTTTTGAAGGCCTAGAATATGATCTATTTAGGCAACATGAAATTCAACATTTGTTTATTACTAGGCCAAATTTTGAAAAGTATACATAGGTGGACGAAGCATATAGAAAAGAAAAGAAAAATCTATTCCAGATGACAAAAGATTGGATAAATTACTCAAAATCATCAAGTAAAACATAATGTAAGATTTAAGAAACTAGTTACAATGAAAGAAGGAGAAGAAAGAAGAATAACATGAGCATAAAGCAAAGAATTCAGTTTGAAGCAACAATCATCAAACATCACCCTCGAATTGTGTGTCGATAACTCAAAATCAATTCAGAAAATCTATTTTTGTGTTCTATTTTTGTAAAAATCCAAATCAATTTTGGATAATATTGTATTTGGTAAAAGAAATATTTTAGATTTAGATATTTTTTAAATAAACTCTATAATTATTTCATAATTCGAAATAATAAGGGTTGAACCCTTGTGATGATCCAGTGATATTATTGTACTACTATGAAAATTTTATGAAGATAATCAAAGGATTCTGACTTCATTCTTAATAACTTTTGTATTCATGTGAGTATTTCTTGTTTATTCATTTATGTTTTTCATAATCTATTTTTGCATATGTTCAAGGTAACATGGGAACTAAGGAAAGGCTAGCCTTAAGCATCAACCTCCCTGACAACCCACTGCAAAATTATAATCATTTTGGAGATTAATTAACCGAACAATTTGTTTCGGTTATTTCCTCTACATCTTTTAGTTGTTTCCTTATATCATCTCTTGAATACATATTGTTTAGATGTAGAACTATTTTGCATGCATAAAATATAATTGATTAATTAAGTATTAAGTATGGATGTTTGAATATCACATATCTTCTTATTTTCCACTTTCAAAATTAATTAAAATATTTATGCTGTTATGAATGAAAATCAACCATTTTGAACTTCTCACAAATATTTGGGTTTTACAAGTGTTAAAGGTTTAATAAATGGGTCATCCAATTCAATTAAACCCTTACTTATATGCTTTGGTACAATTCCCCAGCCTAGAACTCTCTATAAAGATACAACATCATATTGGCGTCGTTATCGGGGAACGAAGTTTGAATTTTTTCCTTGGGACAGTGATCAGACTTACCTCTTAATTTTGAATAAGAGGTTAGTAGGCTAAACTATTTCACTTGGAAACAACACATATTAAATTTGGCTTCACGTAGGCATACCATATCTCATTCAAATCCTGAGCTCTTCTCTCCTTTATCAGATCCAGAGAGACTTGTGAGAATTGTGTCTATCATATGTAGATTATAAGTTTTCACTAATAATTCTTCATATCTTCCACCTGAAGCAGTGTCACAAACTGATAATTTTTAATCAACCTCAATCCCTCCTAAATTATCAGTTTTACCACCTAAAGTTTTATAAATCCTTTCTAAAGGAGTAGATATTCAATCTGCATTACTAGTTCACCAGCTTGAGCCTTTTGAATTTCCTCTTTCCCATTCAGAACCATTTGATAATAAATCAGATCCTGAACTTCAATTACCTGAATTGAAACCACCTGATCTCATTTCTTTTGTCATACATACCTGTCGTTCTATTTATGCCAAGCCTGAAGAGGAAATTAACATTTATACAAATCCTCTACCTTTTGAAGATCATGAGAAAATCATACGTGAAGTCTAGAAATCAGTTATTAATCCTCAGTTTTTCAAGAAGACTAAACCCCCATCTTAGTAATCTTCAAGCAAATTTGTCTCTCCTAAATAGATAGTTTTACTACAACACCAAATGGCTAGATTTGGGGAATTTATAACAGCTCGGTATGCAGCGTTAATACTTCCACCAAATACCCAAGTTCATAATTTTCCTGAAGGGTATTTGAAACATTTACCTAGATTTAATGGAGAAACAAGTCCATCTACGAAAGATCATTTAGGTGCATTTCTTGATTTTGCAGACAATATGAACATTGAACATGAGGGTGTTTATATAAGACTATTTGTTCAATAATTAGAAGGAAATGTTAGAATATGGTTCAAGAAATTAAAAAAAATTCTATAAATTCATGGACTGAATTAACCATCATCTTCAAGAATCAATCGGGAATTAAAAAGGATCATGTTTAATATTTAACATAATTTGAATAGTTGAGAAAAAGCCCTAGTGAAACTATTGCAGACTTTATCAAAATATTTAATATGATTTACAATAAGATGACACGTGATTGTAAACCCCCAGTCAATGTAGCTAAAGTTAGATTTTCTAAAGCATTTGATGATGATTTTGTTGTAATGCTTAGAGAAATAAATTTTGAAACCTTGGTAGATATGAAAACCAATTCAATTGAGGTAGAATATGTTGTTCCTTTTTAGGAAATTCTAAGCCAAAGAAATTTGCCAAAGCATCTAAGTTAAGTTTTTATTTTGATTTTAATTGGATGACCAATTCTTAGAACTTTAAATAGATGTAAATATTAAGTATTAATGAGAAAATAGAAGGGTTGATTCTTCATCCCTAACCAAATTAATCTTGAAATTGATTTGAAAAAAAGAACGTGAGTAGATATATAATTTACTAAACATTCATACTGAAGATTTAATTTATCATATATAGAGCATATGTGTATATAAAACTTCTATAGCCAAAAAAAACACATTCAAACGATGGCATAATTCAACAATTAGAAAATCTAGAGGAGTTATCTCAAACAGACTGTTCAATAAGCTAATATATTTAAATGATTATAACTTTGCAGGGATTTCAGAGAGATTGATACTCAATCTATTCTTACCTATATCTCATATGTTACTTTAAACATTTGCATAAAAATAAAAATGAATAACTGGAATAAATCATAGAGATACACAAGTTGCTTCAGAATAAATCCAAAATCCTTATATTATCTTTAGAAATAACTTAAAATTTTACAGCCATATCAAGGCTCATCATAAGGGTTCAACCCTTTGTCCTTCAAATTACAAAATACTTATATAATTCGACTCAAAATTTCTAGACTTGAATAAAAAATTTATTACAAACTAAACATCATCCAAACTGATTTGGATTTTTACAAAAATAGAACTGAAAAACAAGAAATCTGAACTGATTCACATTTGGCACAGATTTTAAGGACTGTTGTTGATGATTGTAGCTAGAAATATGGTTTTTTGTTTACTGTCCTTGTTAATATATTTTCTTCTCCTGAAATTTCGCATTTTTTTCTATTCAATGAGCTCACATAATTTATCCCATCTATTTTCATCAGGGATATAAAATTTTAACAATTTTCTGTATGATTCATCAACTTCAGTATATTTCTCAAAAGTAGGCCTAGTTATAAACATATTCTTAATTTCATGTTGCATTAGAAAATCATAACTTAAACCATCAATGAAAGATTTTCCAGTTATAACTTCTCTGATTTTGGCAAATTCAGTCTTGTCCACTGCTATCTCATGTAACCTATGTTGATAATCTTCCATTGGAATCAATTTGTCACCTATACCCTTCAAACCTAGGAGTCCTTTATGATGTAGAGCATTACATTTCCTATGAAATTTTTTGATACGAACCTCTAAATTATGGAATTTATTCTCAAGCTGTAACATCAAATTCCTCTTGGTTAAAACCTTTCTTACCTCTAAGATAACTTCAGTTCTATCTTCAATACCAAATTATTCAAGTTCCTCTTTTGTCTTGGAGTTTAAGACTTTCATTATCCTTGTTGCATCTCCTGGTTTGTGGTCCATGTCTTCTTTTATTTTTTCTACTGTTGCTTTTGATCTCTTTAACAAATCCTCCTGCTCAAACATAATTTCAATTGAAGGCCAAAAATCAGTCACTGATGCATTAATATCAATCCAAATATTTACTTTGGCCTTAGCAATATTTTGTGCTATTAAAGATTTATTTTCATAAACTTATAACTTCTTAGTTAACTTAAAATTCTTTTTAATTTCAGCTAAGTATGCATTATCAATTTTGATTTTATGTTCTTGAATATTTTTGAGCTACATCTTGAGTTTTTCAATTTCTTGATCTTTTAAAGGTAAGTCTCCCATGGCCTTTCACAACTGTTCTGTTGAATCAATAAACTGTGTCTCTATTGTGATTGTTGTTGCTATAGATGTCTTTGATGTTGAAGTACCTACTGTAAAATGTGTCCCTATGCGAACGACAGCTGAAATACTAAGTTGTAAAATTCCATGTCAAATTTTAAGAGTGTCTCCATGTAAAATTCCATATTTTGAATTTGAACACTTTGTTCAACTATAAATTTAAACACATTTTCCTTTTCTTTTTCAAGTTGATCAACTTCCTTAGCTTGTGGATGTTCTGTAGTAGGAATTTTAAGCTACTTCCTGAATGTTTGAATGTCAACATATTTATTCTTTATCATCTCTTCTGCTACCTTGATATCATTAGGATCATATCCTAATTTGATCACCAAATCTTCAAGTGCTTTGATTCTGCTATCTTTAGCTAAAGGTGACATTTTTTTCATTTTTAAATATGTATGAATATTGTTCAAGGAAGCTTGTAGTTTAGAGTCTACCATGGTTTAACTGGTCAATGCAGAATATATCATTTCATCTTCTTGCTTATGAAGGTCAATTTAATCAATTGAATAAATTTTCTTAGTATAAAAATAAAAAATGGATGTTTTATAATCTTCTACACCTTTTGGGAATGGAAATTTGGGTTCTAAGAAATCTAACTAAAATTTTCCCTTTTCAGTATCAAGTGCAGAAAAAATTCTATGCTGGGTAGTTGAAGACTGGTTCCAAAATTTAGAAAAATGCTTCATTCTTCCTTTTAATTTCTCTGTATCTAGAAAATATATTTTATTGTGTTGTATCTTGATACATAGATGACACAGGGGAATCTGTTGTGATGTCTTCAATTTGTGGAAAGGAAGTAGTATGAAAACCTTACAACACCATTGTAGGCTGCTCCCATGAACTCTCTCCTTCTAATCACTCTTCATGATTGTTTGTCTTCTTTCTCCTTTTGAAAACTGTGAAATCTGTAGTTTGAAGTTATGAGTTTGTAGGAGATAAAATTTATCTTGATCTTTTAGCTTCTTTTTCTTGAGAAACTGGAGTCTGTGAAGTTGCCTAACTAACAATTTGTTCCTCAAATTCATGTAATTTATTTTCCTACCATTTTTATTGATTTTCATATTGTTCTATTTATGGCCTAGTTGTATTTGCATAAGGTGTTGTTTTCTACTTAACTCTCAACCTTGAAATAATTCCCAAGGGATCATAGGACCAAGTAAAACTCAACTTGAATTTCATATACTTCAACAAATTATCCGCCTCCTTTGTTGTTTCTATGGTATTAACAATGAAAGGGCCAATATTTGTCTTCACCTTGAATTGTGCTTTCTTCTTCCTGGATAAAAAAATGTAGATCATCCATATTCATCATTTGCCTGATGTATTCTAAGGTAAATATCCTTATTGGAAAAAACATTAGTAACCTGTAGGGAGGATGTTCACAACTATATACCCTAATCTCTGTATAATTCTTGTCAAGATACAAGTCTCCAACTTTGGATTGCTCAGTAATTTGTATAATTCTTCTGATTTTAGGTGAAATCCTTGGTATTACATCACTGTTGAGAAGACATAAGGAAATATGCAAAAATTGGTTACAAAATCACTGAAGGAGTACTCTTATGTATTTTTTCTTACCAAGGAAGTCCAATGAATGACTGATTGAGGTTTTCCTTGTGCATCTAACTTATGAAATAGGAGTTTAAACCTTTTTTCTTGATGAAATAAAAGAAAATTACACAAAAATTATTGATGTTTTAATGATCCTTTAGTATTAAAATTTAGAAATTGGTCATGAATAATGTCTGGCAGAAACTGATTGTAATTAAAAATCAATGAATGCTTATTACCCACAAAGAAAACTGACAAATATCCTAGTATCACTTCATCTGCCCACTGATCAGTAGGATAACATAACAAATAGGAAACCATGGAAATAATATGCCTTGACATTTATGGAAAAATTGAAGTGGAATAGGGTGGATTATTTCTAGGAAATTCAGAATTTTCGTGTAGGAATGTCTCAAAAATACAAGCTAATTGGGGAAATGTAAGTTTCTAATAGATATCCACAAGGAAATCATTAGAAATGGGGTGCAGAGAATCTTGGAAATTAATTTGGAGTGCTTGGCATATGGATTTAAGTGTAATTGAAAATAACACTTCATTTTTTTGGGAAATTACAACCCTTTGACTGGGAAGATACCTGAGATGGCACCAGGTGACAAATTCTAGGAAGGTATGAGTTTGGGGAAAGAAAAATTGAGGTAAGAAAGACTCCTATATACTCAATTCGTCACTGGCATCTTGGAATTTCTGGTTTGCCCAATTTTGCAGTTCATACAGATCGAACTCGCACTGGGTCTCTGAGATTTTATACTTGGTATCGAACAAAGGGAGTTCATATAAGTTAATGATAATGGGAAATGTGGGGATTTCTAAAAATAATTTAGAATTGCCTTTGTGAGAAGGCATTTTAAACAACAATTTACCATCTAGGGTGGAAAATTACGAGGCTATGGCGACCACTGGCATAAGAGGATGACTACATACTTGTGAAATTCGAGCTCGCACCTGTGTTGCTACAAGAAAAAATGGTCAAAAAGAGTATGCAGGGTAACGATATTCTTAAAAAGAGGAGGTTTGAATGAACTAATAGGAAATAATTTTTTTGGGCGCGTATAATTAATAAACTAGACGTTGGCGGGAAATATTAATTATTTAACGGTTACATAGCTATTTGGCGGGAAGAATTTAACTATGGAAAAATTATTTGGCAGGAGTGAATAGCAAAATGACAAGTGGCATGGTATGAGTGGGGGTGAGATTGGAGGAAAGAATTCAAAGTGGTTTTCAGAGAGGGAGAGGGGGGGGGGGGGGGGGGGCGCAGGTGGTTAATTCTTTTAGAGTGGGGGCACCAAATTCATCGTGGGGCTGCCACGTATGGTTCAATGGTTTTTTCAAATTAGGTTCTCGGACCCCCCCTGTTAACCTTCAAAAGTGCGAGGGGGGACTCGAATTCATCCTTCGTCATTGATCAGGGCGAGGATGATCTCATCGAGTGCTTTTCAATCGAACACTATCACTATGTGACATGATGTCAAATCATGCTTTATTTGCAATAAAATAATCCTCCAAAACATAAAGGATTAAAATAATAACAATATAAAATAAATGAAAGAGACATTTTAACTAGCACTCTAACTTAGGGATTTTTATTTGTTTATTATATATATATATATATATATCCATTTTCTTTCCTTTCTTTTGATTTTTGATTTATTTCTTTTTCTCATTTTTATTTTCATTTCTTTTTTATATTTATTGTCTTTTATATTTATTATTTATTTTTATTTTTTCAACATAAAGGAAAAAGTAAAAAAAAAACTAAGATAAAAATAAGTTACAACAGAAGCTAACAGGTCAACATCTAGTATATTAAAAGCAAGGGTAGAAAATTTTGAAAGAAAAATGAAAGCTAGAGAGGAAAGTACTTCATCATCAAAGAATAAAGAAGAAGAACACAAAATTGATGAAATAACCTCTTTATTAATAAATTTTTACAATCAAATTTCGAGAATGGAAACTTGGCCCAGGGTAGCCCAATGGGTTGCAAATATACCTCTAGTTCAGTATAGAAGACCTTTCGAGCCTCAAATTTTGCTAAGACCAAATACTAACCAACAAATTCAACCTCCATTAATGATTGATGATCAAGACCCTGAAGAAGTTGTCCCAGTTGTCACAAATGATATCAGCTATTTTGAAGATCCATCATCTCAAAATGCTATTGTCCCTATTAATCAGGATCAACCTATTGTTAAAAATAAAGAGTCTTCTCAAGTTTCTAAATACGAATATTTTTCGGAGTTTCTCATTGCAAAATTGAATAGAAGATATGATGTAAGACATAGACAAGGTCTTGGTAGGCCTATGAAAAAGGTTACCTATGATGAGAATCAAGAGAAAGCTACTGAAGCACCATCTGTCCAACCTCAAAATCAGTTACAAGATAAAGCTTCCAATGAAAAATATGTTCTAATTGTTTTTAATGTTGAATGAGAATTAGAAAGGGTAAAAATTACAATTCCCTTATTTGAACTTTCAAGGAATCCAGGTTATAAGTAGAAATTCTCCAAATAAATACAATAATCAAGTGTAGATGTTGAAGGATATGTAATTAGCCTATAATATGAGAAGCCTTCAATATTTCCTGGGCATAGTTCATATATGATTGATGAAAGTGTGTCTCCTTTCTATGTTACATTAAAAGATCATGATTTTATTGTGACAATTGTATGCTAGATTCTGGTACTTCACATAATCTGATGCCTAAAGTATCATGGACCAAATTCAGTTGCAAATTACTAAGCCCTATCATGATCTATACACATCTGATTCAAATAAAGTACCTTGCTTGGGATTAATCAAATATTTAGTTGTTACACTTACTCAAATCCTTGTGTAGAGAATAGTATTGGGTATCGCTGTTACAAACATTTCTCCAAAATTTCGTATATTGTTATCAAGATCTTGTTGTGCTAAGCTTGGAGGAAGCTTACAAATGGATATGTCCTATGCTACCATCCCAGTTTATGGAGGTGAACATTTAAGGTTGTACAGAGAAGTAAGATTCATAAATATTGTTTGTAAAGTTATTCAAGAAATAAATCATCCTATATATGCTATTGATAAATATTTTGGATGTTTTACTTTAGCTGCAAGCGATATTTCTAATCCACAAACCACAATTGAAGATATTTTAAATATGCCTTAGCTTTTAGATAGCGTTATTTGGAAAATGTATTTTGATGGAGAATTTTCTAAGGATGAAGTTGGAGCAAGAATTGTACTCATTTCACCTAAAAATAAAAAAACATTACTCAATCCTTCAAATTAGATTTTTAAGTCACGAATAATGTGGCATAATATGAGGCTTTAATTTTAGGATTGGAATTAGCTAAAAATATGAAAGTACAAAACCTGGCAGTATTTCGTGATTCAAAATTAATTGTAAAGAAGATCAGAAATATTTGTAAAACAAAAAATCCTAGATTCATAGCTTATAGAAATGACGCATGGAACTCTGTGGAAATTTTTTTCAGGCTTTTAATATTTCAACAATTTCAAGAGAAGATAACATTCACGTAGATTCCTTAGCAATTTCTGCAAGTTCTTTCAAAATACTTGATCCTTTGCAATTACAATATTAGATTGAAGTAAATTATAGACCTTATGTCCAAGATAATTTAAAACACTAGAAATTTATTGAATATGATGAGCAATTGAAGAATTTCTTACAGGCCATTAATGAATTTTCTGGTTTACACGTTGAAGAAGAAAATAATCATGAAATAAAATCAAATGATGGTGATTCATATATGCACTTTAAAAAGAAAATTGTTGATCATGATATCATTCAGTTATAACATAATCATATTCCAAAGGGATTAGTTCCCCTTGAAATTTTGTTTGATCAAAATGATGTAACAAAATGTTCATTGCTAAATTCACAACAGCAAGATATACAAGACTATAATATTGGCACTACAGAAGAAATAAAAAATGCTAAAATCTCAGTCAATTTGCGTCAGAACATTAAAAAAAAAAAATATGTAAATTTGTTTAAAGAGTACATAGATGTATTTACATGGTCATACGAAGAATTGAAAACTTATGACACAACTATTATTGAGCACAAAATTCCTTTGAAACCAAGAGCTAAGCCATTCCAACAAAATATAAGAAGGATTAATCCAATCCTACTGCCTATTATTGAGAAATAAGTATGAAATATGTTGGATGCCAAAATAATTGTTCCTTTAAGATTTTCTGAATGGATAGCTAACCTTTTTAGGAAGAAGAATGGAGAAATAAGTTTGTGTGTCGATGTTAAAAACTTGAACAAATCATCCTTCAAAGATAATTATTCATTACCAAAAAAGGATAAATTACTTCAAAGAGTATCAGGTTCTGACATGATTTCAATGTTGGATGGTTTTTTTGGATACAACCAGATTTTGGTCAGTCAAGAAGACAAAGAAAAGACAACATTCACAAATCCGTGGGGTACTTTCATGTATGCTAAGATGTCATTTGGTCTAATCAATGATGGAGAAAATTTTTAGAGGGAAATGGATCTAGAATTTGTTGGTAAGGTAAATAAATTCATAGTCATTTACCTTGATGATTTGACAATATTTTCTCATTCTAATGCTAAACATATCAAATGCTAGAGGAAAGTGTTTGAGAGATGTAGAAAATTTGGGATTTCTCTTAATCCTAAAAAGTCACTCTTTGCAATGAGGGAAGGGAGATCGTTATGAAATGTTATTTCAAAATAGGGAGTTATAATTTACCCTAAAAGGGTTTCAACAATTCAGGTAATCTATTTTCCTAGAAATAAGAAAGAAATTTAGTCATTTTTAGGGAAGATAATTTTTTCAAGAAGGTTCATACCCAATTATGATGAAATTGTTAAAGATATTACTGATATTATCAAGAAAGATAATGAAGTTAAATGGACCATGTTGATGAGAGCTTTTGGAATCCTGTGTATTCTTATCGAGGGGCCCGATGTTTCAAGTGAACACTTCACCCATATTTAAGATCAAAAGGTTGATATGTGATAGGAAGAGTGTTGTACCATATTATATAGGGTGAAGGAGAGATCTAGCTGTTAGCTACAGGAAGAGTAAATGAAGTTAAGAGAGAGATGAATGAGATTAGCCGTTTGGACAAATAAGGTGAATTAGTCAAAGAGAAGGAAATTAGTTAAATGAGATTATAAAAATAAAATAATTAAATTCAGAAAATTATTAAAATTATTAAAAATAATTGAAATTAATAAATTAATAAAAATTTATTAAAATGGTTAAAATTAAATTATTAAGTTAAAATAAATTAAAATAATTTAACCAAATAAATTTAATTGTTTAAATGAAACTAGCCATTAGGCAACAAGAAATTATTGAAATAGATGTGAAATCGAAATTATTAACTTAATAAAAATTATTAAAATTAGATAAATGAAACTCTTGGATGGAAATTAT
This sequence comes from Pinus albicaulis, assembly GCA_034641835.2. Lineage (NCBI taxonomy): Eukaryota > Viridiplantae > Streptophyta > Pinopsida > Pinales > Pinaceae > Pinus > Pinus albicaulis. The sequence continues at coordinate 343,867,031 of CM076574.1, read as the reverse complement.
TGAAATAAAAGTGAAATCGAAATGTAAAATAATTGAAATTATTAACTTAATAAAAATTATTAAAATTATTAAAATTAAATAAATGAAAATATTAGATTAAAATAAATGTGAGATTATTGAAATGATTAAATTAATAAAATTAAAACTATTGGATTAAAATAAATGTGAAATAATTGAAATTATTAAATTAATAAAATTAACAAAATTATTAAAGTTAAATAATTGAAATGATTAAATTAAAATAAATTAAATAAATTTAACCAAATGAATAAGATGAATCAAATAAATTTAATTATTTAAATGCAACTAGTCGTTGGCTAGTAGGAAATTTTTTTTTTTTTCTAAGTAATACTGATCTATTAACAAGCTGATAATGTTACATCGAGACCGAAGTCAGTGACTACTGCCTTGGAGGCAGAAAATTCAGGAAAAAACAGAGTAGTAGACTATCGATACCCACGCAAGGGTGCAGAGCTAGATTTTTCCAAAAGATGCTTTGACCCAGAAAAGACAAAAAGGGGCCAGAAAGCTTCATAGCTACCAGAACAGAAAAAACCCAAGAAGTTGGGTGACACAAACAGAGAAAAAGACCAAGCAACAAACCCATTAGTCTTCCGGAGTCTCCTCCACAATCCTGCACCAGCCGGTGGCGTGCATGTCAGGAGAAAGATCTCCGTGAGAAGCCGGGGGACCAGGTTCAACAGAGAGCATGTCTTCATCCGAAACAAAATCTACCGGGCAAGACGGAGGCTGCGTCGGGATACTGCCACTGCCCAGATTGAAATTCGAGAGCTGGGTGTCAGGAGCAGCAACATTCTCCACAGGACCGGCCGGCTACGAGCTGGACTCCCCTGGCAAGCTGTCTTCAAGAAAAACCACCGAGAGAATGGCTGTAATCCGAGGGCGATTGAGGGTGCTGTTGAAGGTGAACCTAGCAGAACCAGTCGTATGAGCAGAGGAGGCTGGAGGGTGATGCGAATGGGGGCCCCAGAACAAGCGGAAATCCTGAGAGCGCCCCCGACCACTTCGGGTTCTGGGGTAGTGGCTCGAGCCTTCTCCAAAGGAAGAAGAGTCTGAAGAAGTGGTGGAAAGATTATGAGAGGGATGGCTCCGAGAGCTGCCTCTTCTGCTCCGCATACGGTGTCGAATCCTTGGCATAGTGTGTTGGAGCAGGGTCCAGAACGCGTCAACAAATGTGAAAGCCAACACAGGGTGGCCCAATCTCAGACGAGGTTGCAGCAGCAGCTTAATTTTTCCAGGAGGATAGGCCTCCCTCTGCATAGAATGCAACAAACATAGATAGACTCTCTCCCGACTATGCACACAGCAACTAACGACGCCAAAGCGTTTCTGTGGGAAAGCCAAGACCAGGTGACATTTAACCTGTTGCTGATGGTACCCACCCGCCATGAGATAGGCCATAACATGCGCCAAGTCCGTCCTTCCCATACCAAACATATCCGTCTTCTTAACTGCATCCATGGTGAGAGTCCCACCGAAGCATGCGGAGGCATGGTTCATTACAGTTGAAAGCGCGCGAGTGCTGTAGATTGCAGAGCCCATAGCGTTGGAAGGAGGGGAGTGTAAATGAGACATGCTGTTGCGCAGCTGTCCATTTAACTCCGCGTACCAATTGGGCAGGTGTCGGCAGGGCTTGCCACCCCTCCATCCCATCCCATTAACTTGCCATTGAAACACTCGCATCTGGGGGACTAGTAGGAAATTATTGAAATGAATGTGAAATTAAAATGAAATAGATTCTAGTTAGTTTAAAACAAGAGTAAATAAATTAAATTAATTGGTTTACATGAAATAAATAAATTAAAATATTTTCATCAAGATTAATAAATATAGGACAAAAAATGTAAATAGGAAATTAAGGAAAAATTAAGAATAGAGTTATAGAAGGAGAATAAATGTTAAATAACTAATCAAAAAGGTAAATAAAACTAGAACTTAATGATGGATAGATTAAAATTAAGGAAATGTTAGGATTTGTTGGAATCTGATTTAGAGGATAAACGCTTTGATGAAATAAAATGGATGGTGGGTTTCCACGATTGACTTAGATGATAACCATCATCTCGGTTAAAATTATTAGGATGTTTTTTATCGAGATATGGTGTCTTTTCTATTATTAAGAAAATTATTAGAAATTATGAAGGAGAAATTAAGAATATAGTTATAGAAGGAGAATAAATGTTAAATAAATAATCAAAAAGGTAAATAAAACTAGAACTTAATGATGGCTAGATTAAAATTAAAGAAAGGTTAGGATTTTCTGGAATCTTATTTAGAGGATAACCGCTTCAATGAAAGAAAATGGATGGTGGGTTTCCATGATTGACTTAGATGATAACCATCATCTCGGTTAAAATTTTTAGGATTTTTTTTATCGGGATATGGTGTCTTTGCTATTATTAGGAGGTTTCCTAATATTAGCAAAGACACCATATCCCGAGGAGAAGGCACATGGATATACAGGTTCTCTGCATCCTATAGGGGGAAGCAGTCCCCAGATGGAGCCGATGTTGTAACTTATTTTTACCCCTAGAATAGTTTTACAATTTCTTTTTCATTGTAAGAAAATAGAAAAAATAAAAATAAGAAAAGAATGAAAAAAAACATCAAAAGAAAGAAAAATAAAAGGAAAACATGCTTTGTATGTTTGTGGAACAAAACGTGCAGATCCAGAAAATGGAGGTAGAGATGGAGAAATTAATCAAGGAAAGAGAAATTCGAATCAACACAGTAGAAGGGACGTCTACAACAACAAGGACATCAACAACAAAAACATTGTCTACTAGTTAGAATCCGGGAGAACAATTGTCAAAATCTATGGGAGAACTATCATTAAAGGATATGGAGATTAAGAAGCTAAGGTCTCAATTAGAGAAGGCCCAAGATAATAAAATAAAGGTTGATAATGCATACGTTGTGGGAATACAGAAAAAATCCAGATTAACCAAACAACCTGAAAAATATGAAGATGAATCATTGATAACACAAACATTATCTAAAGAAAAAGTAAAATTATGGATTGATATAAATTCAACCATAATTGAACTATGGACATCTATTGAGATCATTTTTGAACAAGATGAATTGGTGACAAGATTAAAGGCAACCATAACATAAATCAAAGAAGAATTAGATCATAAGCCAGGAGAAGAAACCAAAATAATCCAAGTGTTGAATTCAAAAACAAAAGAAGAATTGGAGGAATAAGGAATTGAAGACAAGATTGATATAGTCCTATAAGTAATAAGATTTTTGAATAAAATGAATTCAATGTTGCAATTAGAAAATAAATTTCAAAACTTAGAAGTACATTTAAAAAATTTCATGGAAAATTTAATGTCTTACACTAGAAGGGACTTCCACCTCTAAGATATTCTAGAGGTCAATTGATTCCACTAGAAAACTACTAGCATATATTACATGGGATAGTAGCAGATATATCAAAGTTTTCTAAAGTCAAAGGGATAATCAATAGTAAATAATTTTTTTTTCCTAAATATGGCTACTTCTATTATAAAATACAGATCACATATTTACATTTGTCATCCTCTGGAATTGCTGCGTTAGCCAATTCCGGTGGGAAATACCAAGTTCAAAATTGCAAAATAGGGGCTGCCCCAGAAGGGGAAACCAGCCCATTAAATTTGTCCATCAAACATAGAAAATGCTGCCTATATAGGGAAACTAGCTTTAAACATACTTATGTAGTGCTTAAAAAGAGGAAAAAGAACTAAACCATAACTAGACCAACTGGACCAAAACACAGAGAAGAGACAAGTGGGTACCCAGAGGTTAATTTGTCGATTTTTTGTCATCCTGCATTAGAAGTTGAGGCGACTCTTCATCAATTCAACACCTGTACTCAGAGTTTTCATCCTTAAGCTTGGACAACCGGGCATCCAATGATGGAGAGGAGGTCGAGCGAGCACCTGTCCTAGCATTTGTGCCTTCTTCATCTGAACTACAACATCCATCATTATTCGAGGCGTCCTCGACCAACTGAACCGAGAAAGCCACCATTTTGCTAGTGAGATTGGGGGAGGGGGGGAGATGGTGGATTTACACATACATTTCCTGGAGTGAGAGACAGAGCCGGAGGGCTCAGCAGAGGCATCATGAATGTAAAAATACAGGTGAGTGGAGAGGCTATGGGGGTCCAGGACCTCAAGCTCAACCAATTTACAGAAAATTACACTATTTTGCTTGCCATGGCGTGAATGGGAGGACGAGAAGGGAGCCCGCATCCACCACCTCTGCGGCAGCGCATGTAGTGGCGGAGGGGCATAGTTGAAGTTGAGGTGTAGGGTTGCGAAGGAGACGGAGGAGGAGGCTCGACGCCGTGACAGAGAACCGAATGAATAGAGGTATGATGCAAGGGATTGACAAGAGAAAAAGCGTAGGGGGAGACGGAACCAAGGCTGAGAACGATAGAGAGACCATAGTAGAAATTTGAAAACACAACCTTATGGTCCATATATGGCTCCAAGAGACGTAATGGCACCGAAGGCAGAGTGAATGCGGGAAGGATGTCGTAAATGCGAGCCTGATGCAGAGAGGATGCAGCATACAGATCGAGGGTGGTGGAGTAACTATTACCCACGCCCCAGTATTTAATAATCTTACCGTGGCCATGTGCCTCCTCGTGAGGAGGACGGCTACCTATCGTCGGCATGGCCAGGTGGAGGCAAGCCAAATCGAACATTAAAACCCGCATCCGAGGAGTAGTAAATAATTTATTGAAGGCCTAGAATATGATCTATTTATCCAACATGAAATTCAAGATTTGTTTATTACTAGTCCAAATTTTGAAAAGTATAGAGAGGTGGAAAAAGCATATAGAAAAGTAACAAAATTTTATATTCTAGATGAAAAATAAGGGATAAATTACTCCAACTAATTGAGTAAAATATAATGCAAGATTTCAACAACCAGTTACAGTGAAAGTGTTGTACCTTGGGAGACAACCCCCAGCTGAAAAGAGGTTAGTGCCCAAGACATTTATTAAAATAATGATGAAAATATTTTGCTGTCCCAATTTTATTAACCCCGGAGATTTAATCCCTTATCCATTAGGGGAATTTTGATGTCTAAAATAGGCCTCCTAAGGAAATTATAAAATAATAGTGGAAATAATAAAATAATATTTGATTACATCATCAAATTTTAGAGGGAAAAAAAGGAAAAATTATTTTTTCAACTCGTATTTTCAACTTATCTCCCTATGGGTTTACTCAAATTTTGAGCGGAAAAACTCGTTGGATGAAGAATTTGATTTCCCATCCAATGAGTACCCATGTTGCATACTTTCGATGGACACTGCTACATGAAAAATGAGAAATACAAGAAAAACGTGATTGTAAACACATTTTTTCATGTATTTCTCATTTTTCGTATAGCAGGGTCCATCGAAAGTATGCAACATGGGTACGCCTTAGATGAGGAATTAAATTTTGCATCCAACGAGTACTCCTGCTCGAAATTTGAGTAAAAACTTAGAGAGATAAGTCGAAAATATGAGTTGAAAAAGTAGTTTTATTATTTTATTATTTTTTATTATTTTTACTTTTTTACTCCAAAAATGGTGAATCATCCCCCATGGTTGACATAATCATCTTGAATCCTATTGGTTCTTATAAATTTTATTTTTGTTGTACATTTTTCTTAGGAGGCCCATTTTAGACCTCAAAATTCCCCTAATGAGTCTCCAGTGTTTGAAAAAACTTTCAAAGTGGCCTTCTGGTGTTGAATACAAATGGAAAAGAGAGAACAGAAAGAAGTGCTGGTGGAAAGTCTTCAGCAATAGGCTACTTTTGCAGAATCTCTTGTTTCAACCTTTAGGGGAAAATATGATTAGCATGAAGTGGAATCTAGAGAAGAGGAGCGCATCATTAAGGGTTTTAACCTTAATTTACAAACATATGAAATCACAGAACTATAAAATCAAAACCCAACAGCTTCATTACTCTTTTCTAGGAAGAAAAATATTAACAAAAGATGTGATAGAGAAAACTTATCATACTCAACAAATTCTGGAAGCACAGTGAAAAGATTATTCAAATACACTTGAGAATGAAAAATAAAACTAGCTTTTCTTCCGCGGTCAAAAATTTCGGAACCTCTACAATACCTTGATTTTCAATTTTTATTTCCCCTCACAGCCTAACTGACTAACTGTCCCAAAATTGGTTATGGAACTAACTCGTGGACAATTTCCTAACTTTCTCTTTTCTCTAATAATAACTCCTTATTTTAAATACATGAGATATTGTTTTGGAATACTTTTATAAACTTAATATTATATACATATAACATCATATGTATAATATTCATTTATATCCTCTATGTGTTAACAAAACACAACGAAAATCCCTCCTTTTATCATGAGTTTTTTTACATTATTATTAAACATATGTGGGAATTTTTAAATCATATGAAATGATACTTGGGCCATAATGAATTATGTGTGGATCATATGGAAGACCATAAATGGTTTTCGGAGAGCCCAAACCGCCTATGGGATCACCTCTTAGAGGTTTTTGGAAATGAGAATAGTGATGTTGCAATAGTTATTAACCGTAGATCTTTGGCTAAGTAGTTTTGATGAATCCACCTATGGGATCACTCAATGGCATAAATTTCATGTACTTTGTGCCCTCGTGACTATATTGGATTTGGGCGTGAATGATTTGGATCATTGTTTTATTTCATACCTGCAAGCTCTCTACTAAAAGCATATCTTCCATCATCCAATATGGCATATGAATGATGCCCTCCTCAGCAATAAACTCAAGTACTCATTGCCAATATGAATCTAGCTTCATTTCAAATGATAATTTTCCTTTTAACACATGAGAATTTGCTTGAGAAATATTTAACATTGCCTGGCTTTCTACAAGCAATAAATGCTTGAAAAACCTTATATCACCAGAAGCACTTCGCTCGTCCATTCCAACCACACCCTTACCAATGCCATTCTCAATTATATGAACCCAATCCCACTGAATGAAATTTGAGCTTGATTTGCTATAAAGTTGTTTTAACTTGACTTTCAAAATTGACTTTGAGATGCACTCATCAAACCCGTTGCCTGTCAATAAGAAGGAATCACAAGGCACCTCAAATATATCTCCCAGAGTTCTTTTAAGTTCCCAATTCTCATTTTCTTCGGTATAAAACTCAACAACACCTTCAGCCTTATTAATCAAAATAGTGAGAATTTTGAAATGTCAAAATTGGTTGTTGCTGCTTTAGAAATTCCAACATATATCACACTTGAAACATAAGTCGTTTCAGTATTTCTGCCATCCTATTTGTTGACCTCTTGGAATGTATTATAGATGCTATCCCACAGTCCCATTCTAATTTATGTGTTAATCTTACAGCCGATTCAAGCTCATCATTGCTCACAACCAGATTAGAACTGACTTCCTCCACTGTTCCTGGATTGTGAATCCAAGATGATGAATATATTTATCTGCCTCCAGTTCCATTGTCAATTGGTGGAGAGCTCGACACTTTGTTTGTGATTTCATAACATATGTTGACATAAAATATTATAAGCTTTGACTACATTAAAGCCCCAAAACTAAACATCATTTGTAAAATTCCCATTTTCCAAACATTTGAAATGAAACCATGAGGAGTTTTAAATATCTGAGTTGTGCCAGATTTTGCTACAACATCTGGCTCCAACTGGGGATAGCACTTTGGTTGCAAAGTGATGAGAATAGTAGATCAATGACCTTAGTTGGGCATGGAGTCTAAAATTTTGAAAACCCCAAAAACTAAAAACTAAAACCTGACATTATTGCAATCTAAAATTTGTTTCCAACTTGAACTAGAACCCTTATTCATCAACTACAAGTGAAGTAAAAAACTGCAACTGCAAATAAAATGCTCAAGAGCTGAACTTATTTATATATAAGTGCAACTTATATACATGGCTGAATTTCTTCAAGAGAAGTGAGCCTTCCAATGGTACCAACCCAAAATTTGGGTGTTGGATCTAATGCCTCCATACTGCTGAAATTTAGAAATAAAAATGGGCATGAACCATAAAAAATATTTAGATACAAATTTTTGCAATACCCCTACATAAATGCTTGTTACTCACCAAAGACATATGTCATAAAGTCAGCTACTGGATCATAAAACTGATAAAACAAATTTTCAGTCGCCTCCTTTTCTTGAATATTTTGCTGATGTATATTATTTTGAGCAAGGTAGCTTTTGTCAATGTTTGACTCTTCAATTTGGGGTTGAATGTGAGGAAATTGATTGCTATTTTATGCTGACAACCATTTAGGCCGAAAAGAGAAATCCTAGGCTTGTTCCCCATATTATTGATGCTTATCATACAATGTCAGTTCTTCACAAAAATATTTGTCCTCTTGCAACAACACTTGAGGAGCTCCACTAGTTTCTCCTCTATTCACAAAATCACTAAAATTATGAAAATGATCATATATCTTATTATTTTCCACTTTCAAAATAAATTAAAATATTTATGTTGTTATGAATGAAAATCAACCCTTTTGAACTTCTTAGAAATATTTGGATTTTACAAGTGTTAAAGGTTAATACATTGGTCATCCAATTCAATTAAAAACTTACTTAGATGCTTTGACACAATTCCCAATCCTAGAACTATTTACAAAGATACAACATGTAGTATGCTATGAGTCAAGGAAGATAAATGACCATGAACATAATTATGTGACTCATGATATTGAGTTAGAAATGATCATTCATGCACTGAAGATGTGGATGAATTATCTTCTTGGTATGAGGTTCATTTTTATGAGTGATCATAGTGAGCTGAAGTACTTGTTTGAACAACCTAATATGAATTCCATAAAATCTAGTTGGTTGGCTACGCTTAATGAGTTTGAATTCTAGATCATATAAATTAAAGTTAAGGATATGATCTTAGTAGAAAAGTACAGGTTAATCACATTGCAACTATGAGTTCATATGGGAAAAACTTGTTGGAGCACATCTTACAGGTATGACAACAAGATCACAGGAACGAGAAAGTTAAGCATAGGCTACAACAAAACTGTACAGGTGATCAAGATGTGGATTATCATCATAATCAATGGTTTGGTGATATTTAAGACATGATATATGTGCCAAATAATAGCAAGCTCAAGAAGCTTATCTTGGGGGAATTTCATGTCAAGTCATATTCAGGTCACCTGGGATATCATAAGACATTGATAGTGGTTAAGAAGTTCTATCACTGGACGAACTTGAAGAAAGAGGTGGCTGAGTATGTTGTGAAATGCTTAGATTATCAGTAGGTAAAAGTAGATTGTAAGCATCCATGTGCTTTATTGCAGTCGATTTTGATTCCAGAGTGGAAATGGGAGGTCATTTTCATGGAATTCATTACAGACTTATCGAGGACATCGAGACAACATGATTCTATTATGGCTGTGGTTGAAAGGTTCACCCAGGTAGCTCATTGCAGTTAATTATACAAACTTAGCTAGTGACATAGCTCATATTTTCGTCAAGGACATAGTGAGGTTACATGTTATTCCTAAGAATATTGTGCCAAATAGAGATGCCAAGTTCACTTCCAGGTTTTGGAAAGAGTTTTTTTCAAGTTTGAGGACAAAGTTAGCTTTCAGTACATCTTATCATCCACAAAAATATGGACAGACAAAGACAGTCAATAATATACTCGAGGACATGTTGAGAATGTATCTCGTGCATCAACAATGGAATTGGGAAGAGTATATTCCACTGGTTGAGTTTTTGTATAATAAAGGGTATCAAGAGTCACCTTGGTCTTATTTTTTTATTTACATAGGAAATCAAAAACATAATTGGGAAGAGTATCTTCTGCTGGATGAGTTTGTTTGAGGCACTTTATGGGCAGAGATGTAACACTCCCATTAGTTGGAGTGATCCAGTGAACATGGTGTTAATTGGACCAGATATGTTGGAGGAGATGGAACAAGAAATGCAAGTTATCAAGAAGAATATAAAGGAAGCACAAGACAGATAGAAGAATATCCAAATCATCACAAGGTATTTAAGGATTTTTAGGTTGGGGAGCATGTGTACTTGCACATCAAACCCAAGAGGAGCTCCTTAAGGATTGGATCATGTGTTATGCTAGAACCTTGGTATTGCAGACCTTTCGATATCCTTGAGAGGATTAGACCTGTTACACCATTTTTTGGTCATCTAACCTATGATCATTAGATGAACCCAAGTACACCATGTAAGACCAATTTTACCCTAAGTAAAATTGCTTTCACCGTGTGAAATAACTTATTTGTTTATATTTCCCGGTCATATTTAACCCAAAACAGGGAAATTAATTAAATAAATCCTTATTTATTTAATTATTTCCTAAGAATAAGTTATTTAAATCATTATTTAAATAATATTCTTAGTTAAATTTGACTAAATCATCCATAAATAATTAAATAAACCATTATTTATTTAATTGTATTCCCATCATTCCCCTAAAATGATAAATAAATCATTTATTTATTTATTATTTATAAATAAAGGAATTGACCCGAGTCAAGAATCCTTTTCCCTCCAACAAATATAATAAAATATTCCTAAAAGGTGCTTCTAGAATTCGATTAATAATATTTTATTCATGCACCGAGTTCTAGACCGCCCCAATATTTTGTTATAAATAGGGAGGTTTTCCCCATTCATTAACCACCTTCATTGCATTAGATCACTCTGCTTGGATCTATACTAGGTCATATTCTCCATTTTGCCTTATGAGCTCCTTTTGCTTATGAGCTCCTTTGAGTTCTATGTTTTTAAAAGTTTTCTACCAGCAAGAGAGAAGAATTTTGGATAAAACACTAAGGACTTTCCAAGAACCCCATCCCATTGAGGTCCAAGACGAAAACACCTTTCTTGTTTTCCTCATGGGTGCCCTTTTGTATAATATAAAAATTCTTTCCAAATACATTGTTCTCTTGTCTTGATACAGTGGTTGTGGAGCCACATTTTACTTTATCTTCTTAATATCTTTTATGCTTAGATCTGGATTTGTGCAGTATTATTTGGATCACCTAATTGCAGATTTAGAGATATTTGGTAGCTGTTGAGTCTCAAATCTACATCTTTTCGATACACTTTTCTATACCTTTTTCACTCACCTGAACCTCCCAAGTTGTCAATATCATTGTATATTAATTGAAAAAGAGCATATAACATGGTTTTTAACTATATTTTTGTGTCTGCTGTTTGATTTAGATTTTGTTCATTTATCTGCGGAATCTTGCCACTTTCCATAGCTGCTGCAACTTTCCGCATCTATTTTGTGAAACTCTATGTTACAGGTGTCTACAAGAAAAACGAGCCACATGGGCAAGTCAGGAATGATGTGGACATGGTTCGTGTCCTGTTGGCTCGAGCAAACTCATCTAAAGAAGTTGCGGTCAAAGGCGTCCAAATGGAAGTCAACCGTAGAGTCTCACGGTGACAGGACTCTGTTTCGTGTCACGTGAAGGTTCATATGGCCGTTTTTGAGTTGCGGAGGACAAATCAACATCTATACACCACTCCATAGCCGAATTCAAACATCCACTCCTCATAGATTTACTTTTCAATACGGCCATGATCCTAGATCCATGGACGTAATGGTCTACGTGTTCTCCATCAGCATAAACTTTAGGAATTAGTTATGTTTCTTTTGTTATAAATAACGTGTTTTCATACGCATATGGGATTAGTCTCGATTAGTTTCTATTATCTCTTATTAGTCTTCTCTGTAATGTAATTACGCTGCACTTGTGCCGTAATACCACCTTGCTGTTATGACTGCATTTTAATATAAGAAGACTGTTTCCAAACATAATTCGTACTTGAAGATTGTTGCCAAGGCTGGTGTAGAGGGCCCCTGCACTTGCCAAGGTTCTGTGCATTATTGTATAGTTCTTATTTTATTTCTTTAAAGCTCATTGTGCCATAATCAATTCACATGTTTATCCATTGCATCTTTCATAGTATATATGCTTCATTTCTGTTTATAAACTTTCATGCTTTCCATTTCATTTCTGTCTTTCATGTTTTATGTTATTGATTACTGATCAGTGTTCTTGTTTCAGGTTATAGATAGGCAGCCCGGGCATTTGCATAACTTTTTGACTAATGACTTGGAATTAACATTGTTCTTATGCTAATTTGTTTTTCTTAGTTTTTGTTTAATTTTAGTCTTTGCTTTGTTTAATTAGGTTTGCTCCATTTCTTAGGTAGTCAAATTTAGATATATTAAACTGCTCATAGCATCTTCAGTTGCCTCCGAAAGCCACAGCTGGACTGATGGTGAGGGATTGTATTATGAAATGTGTGGTTTGGTATTAGTTTCCTTTCTGCAAATTTAGATATATTGAACTGCTCATAGCATCTTCAGTTGCCTCCGAAAGCCACAGATGGACTGATGGTGAGGGATTGTATTATGAAATGTGTGGTTTGGTATTAGTTTCCTTTCTGCAAATTTAGATATATTAAACTGCTCATAGCATCTTCAGTTGCCTCCGAAAGCCACAGCTGGACTGATGGTGAGGGATTGTATTATGAAATGTGTGTTTTGATATTAGTTTACTTTCTGCAAGTTAGATATCAGTTACTCAAGTTGTTTATGGTTACTTGAAAATCATAGGCCGGGTAATGATGAAGGATCGAGAGAACAGTTGGAGCGCATGTGATTTAGATTTACTTTATTGCAAACTTTTAGATTTCTTTCAGCATAGTTTCTTTTATGTTTAGACAGCAGCAAGAATAGTTTGGTTTCATGCTCACTAGTTCACTGTTTTGATTTATTAGACTAGCAGCACCTTTTCATTTCAGCGGCACATTTTCATTTCTTTTCAAGTTTTGTCATTGTAAGTTTCAAATTCCTTTTTAAGTTTCAAGTTGGTAAATCATTATAGAGGATATTTTTTCCTTGAACAAACATAACCATACTTGCTTTTCATTTTAGAATTTCCATCTCACCTTAGAAAACCAAAAACGACAAAAGTTAAGAAAAAGGTTATCTTGCACATATAGTGCGCCGCACTTCATCAGCTTACGAATCCCGTATTGAAAAATTAAATGCAGCAATTTAGGACACACTAAATTGACCAAACATTTTAGTGACATTCTTGGGGGAAGTGTAACTAGGTAGCCAATTTCTTAAAAAAAAAAAAACAAAATCATAAAGAAGGAAAAGAAAACTTGATAACTTCTTGAAGTATGCTCTCTCTTCACCTAGTGTGATACGGAGGATCAAAAAAAGAGAGTTATTGGTTTAGTAAGTGCTTAAGTATGCTCTCTTCTTGCACCTAGTGTGACCTGGAAGATCAGAAAGAGAATTATTAGCCCAAATTTTTAAAAAAATAAAAATAAAAAATGACATGCATAGAGCAAGAGATTTTAGGGGAAGGTTTATAGCTAAAGCCAAGAGTTCGATTTTCACAACTCCATCTTCTTCAAGGCATAGACCGGAATTCACCACCATCTACCCCTAGCCTTAAGATTTTTGGAATTGAGAGCAATGAATTAGAGGATTCTCCTACCACCTACCAAATCCCATTTGAAAACGAAGAGACTCTCTCTCATCCTCCCTTGATAGAAGAACTAGAGGACTTTAAGGACTCTAGAAACTATCATGGCGGAGGAAGTAATAGATGGAGGTAGGGGTAGAGTAGAAGAGAGGAAACAATGGAGACAACAATGTTGAAGGAGATAATGGTAGAAATAGGAGAAGGAGACAACTCGTTTGGATTCCCCATAGTTGATGAGGAAACTCATACAACGATGAAAAAAATCTCACCATCTATCCTCCCCAAATTTTATGGATTGTGAAGTGAGGATCTTGAAACATTTCTGTTTGAGTTTGAAGTTGTGTGCCAAACCTATGACTATATGGAAGACTCTCTAAAACCTCAAACTGTTTCCTTCAACATTGAAGGGAGCCGCTTTGAAATGGTTCATGGGATTAGTCACCCAATCTATTAGGACTTGGAATGATATGAAAAAAACATTTTTGGATAGATACCTGGACTATTGCATGCCCACCAATCACAAGGATGAGGTATTCAAAATGGTTCAAAAAGAAGATGAAAATTTGGAAGATTTACTTGAAATATTTCAATACCACTTGAAAAGAGCAAAGATGAGAAACTTAGATGATGAAACCTTGAAAGCCCTCATATTAAAATTCATTATAGATGAATGGATAGATATTTTAAACATGATGGGGAAAGGATACATTTCTCAACTCCCACTTCGTGACATAACAGAGGCAAGGGATTAAAACTCTCTCTGGAGGTTACAATGGCCCTATGACTTTCAATTCAATACGTAGTTTGAACCTGAGTGATCAAACTTCATCTCAACATTTAAACTATCAACTATAAGGGCTGGTAGGATGCAAAATCCTTATGGGAGATTTGCTCAATTTTTTCAATATCCTCCATCTTTTCAAAATAAACAAGCTCCACAACTTCCAAACCCAAATCCACGACTTTCATTTCCATTTCCACAACAACAACCTTCTCAACAAAATCCAAATCCGCAACTCATGCTCCCATACCAACAAAATACAAATCAACTTCCAGCTCAGCCATTGCCAAATCCTAACAATAAGAATCCTCAGAATACTTACATGGTAGAAGGACAACAATTTCATACCTATATGATTGTTCCTCTCAACGATGTACAACTCAGATCTGGTAGAGTTTTAGAAAAACCTTCTACAGATATTCAAGAGCAAGATACCTCTGAGGAGGATTCTCTTCAAGTCAATAAAGGTTCTGAGGAAGCATCTCTTCAAAATTCAAACATTCAAAAAGAAAAATAAAAGTCAACACCCACAACTCCTATAGTTGAGCAACCTGCATCTTCATCTACACCTCCTTTTCCTGAAAGACTACAAATTGACAAGGGGGTAGAAAAACAAATCTTGTTGCCTAACTATGACTTTCTAGATGAATTGAAGAATGTTTGTATCAAGATTCCCTTGCTACAAGCCATTCGAGAGATTCCTATTCTAGCAAAAACAATAAAAGAGTTGAGTTTCAAAAGACCAGGAAGGAAACTAAAAGACACAAGAAGAATCCACCTGGTAGGAAAGATTGCAGATATTATGATGGGAAAAATTACCATGCAGAAGTATGTAGATCTAGGAAGTCCAATTGTCAAGACACATATAAATGGGATAGAAATTCCAAACACATTAATTGACTTAGGGGCTGCTATCAACATTATGAGTAGACAGACTATGGAACAGTTAAAACTTCCTAACCTTCTTTTTACACCTACTTTACTGCAACTTGCAGATCGATCGGTTATTAAACCAGATGGTGTATTAGAAGATATTTCAGTCTCCTTAGATTCTTGGGAATATCCAGTAGACTTTATGATTTCGACTCCCAAAAGTAATCTAGGAGGACATCCAATTATCTTAGGAAGACCTTGGCTGGCCACAGCTGATGCTTTTATTAGTTGTAGATCTGGAGACATGTACATTTCTAATGGTAATTCGACAAAGAAATTCAATTTGTATCCTCCAACAAGAGCAATCACAGAAATAGGAGACAATGAATGGGTCGATGATGAGGACATTATACAACCTGTCTTTACCATTTCTGAAATCAGTGAGGATAGTCAAATTCTGAACACATTAGAAAATTTTGAGACATCTTCAGAATATGACCCCACACAATTTCAGTTGGAATCTGACATAGAACATTTATCATCAAGACAAATGTCTCTTTACTCTATGGAAGAGTTTGGTAGTTCTACTATTGAGATTTTTCCAGGAAAAACATTGAATATCAACAAACATTTTGAAAAGTCACAACAAGAAGAACTAACCAAAATCTTGCAAAAACATTCTACTACATTTGCATGGGAGTATACTGACATGAAGGGTATTGATCCTAAGACTTGCATCCATCATATCTATATTGAGAAAAACAGTAGACCAATCAGACAACCTCAAAGAAGGATGAATCCAAATCTTAGGGAGATAGTGAAAGAAGAGCTCCAAAAACTACTCAATGTAAACTTCATTTATCCAATTTCAGATAGCCGATGGGTTTCTCCTTGGTTATAGTACCTAAAAAGAATGGTAAATGGAGGGTATGCATTGATTACAGGGAATTGAACAAAGCAACTTTGAAGGATCACTTTCCTTTGCCTTTTATCGATCAGGTATTAGACACATTAGCAGGTAAAAAGTACTTTTTATTTTTGGATGGTTTTAGTGGCTATAATCAAATTCAGGTAGCACCTGAAGATCAAGATAAGACCACATTTACTTGTCCATGGGGAACTTTTGCCTACCGAGTGCTTCCTTTTGGGTTATGTAATGCACTTGCAACATTCCAAAGAGCAGTACTAGGAATTTTTTCTGATCTAATCCATGATTGTGTAGAGGTTTATATGGATGATTTTATAGTTTATGGTAATTCATTTGAAGAGGCATTAGAAAATTTGGAAAAAGTTCTTATAAGATGTAAAGAAACAAACCCTTCATTAAGCCATGAAAAATGCTTTATGATGTTTACTGAAGGGATTGTTTTAGGACATCATATTTCAGGAGATGGGATTAAGGTTGATAGATCAAAAGTTGAAGTCATCTCCAAGTTGCCTATTCCAAATTGTCAAAGAGATGTTAGAAGTTTTCTGGGATTTACTGGTTACTATAGAAGATTTATAGAAAAATTCACTAAAATAGCATCTCCACTCTTCAAATTGCTTTCAAAAGACTGTGAATTTAAATGGGATCCTAATTGTCAATCAACTTTTGAAACTTTGAAAATAAGAATATCTGAAGCACCTATCTTGAGAGGACCAAATTGGAAACTCCCTTTCCATATTTCTATGGATGCTTCAGATACAGCTCTAGGAGCTGTGTTGGGTCAAAAAGATTTAGTTCCTTATGCCATTTATTATACCAATAAAAATTTGACTCCCACAGAGTTGAACTATACTGTGACTGAAAAAGAGTTTTTAGCTGTTGTTCATGCAATTAATAAGTTTAGACATTACATAACAGGCTATGAAACTTTTATTCATACTGACCATTCCGCAATTAGATATTTAATGAACAAACCTGTTACTAATGGCAGAGTGACAAGATGGCTTTTACTTTTGCAAGAATTCAATATTACTGTGTTGGATAGACCAGGAAAACAGAATACAGTAGCTGATTTCTTGTCTAGAATACAGAATACTAAAGAAGATTCTCCCGTAGAGGATAAGTTTCCTGATGAATACTTGTTTGCAGTAACTATTAAGACTCCTTGGTATGCAGATATTGCTAACTATTTGGTTACAGGGAAACTACCTTCACATTTATTTCCAAGTGAAAAACGAAAAATTATTCAGGAGAGTTCAAAATATTCATGGATTTCTAACGAATTGTTTAAAATAGGGCCAGATCTTGTGATCAGAAGATGTGTCAGGGAAGATGAAATGCCTGATATTCTTAAGGCATGTCATGATGAACCATGCGGCAGACACTTTGCAGACAAAAGGACGGCCTATAAAATCCTTTCTTTGGGATATTATTGGCCTTCCCTCTTCAAAGATGCAAAACAATATGTCAAAAGGTGTGACAGCTGCCAAAGAGTAGGGAAACCTACCCTTTCAAATGAAATGCCATTGCAAACACAGGTACTCATTGAACCCTTTGAAAAATGGGCTTTAGATTTCATTGGAGCTATTAATCCACCATCTAAGCAAAATAAGTATATATTGGTTTGTACTGATTATGTTACTAAATGGATAGAAGCCAAAGCATTAGTATCTGCTACTGAAAATTCAGTTGTTCATTTTATTTATGAGGATATTTTTACTCGCTTTGGTGTTCCAAGAGAAATTGTGACAGATCAGGGGAGCCAATTCACATCCAATTTGGTGGAGAAGTTGATGGAAGAATACAAAATCAAGCACATAAGATCTACTCCTTACCATCCACAAGAAAATGGTCAAGTGGAGTCCACAAACAAAGTTCTTGAAAGTATCATCACCAAAACTGTTCATCTACATAGAAGAGATTGGGTAGAAAGGCTTCCAGAAGCCTTGTGGGCCTACAGAACTACATGGAGGAATACAACAGGACATTCTCCCTATGAACTTGTTTATGGGAAAGAAGTCTTGCTCCCCATTGAGTTCCAAGTCAAGACCCTCAAGATAGCAATTCAGTTGGGGATGGACTTATCAGAAGCCCAAAAGCATAGAATGGAGCAGTTGAATGAGCTAGATGAGATCAGACAAGAAGCAATTCTAAGAACTGATCTAGTTCAATATCAAAGAGCTAAATGGCATGACAAGTACATCAAAGAGAAGAAGTTTCAAGAAGGAGATTGGGCATTGTTATTTGATTCCAAGTTTAAATATTTTCATGGAAAATTTCAGACTCATTGGCTTGGGCCATATGAGATTGACAAGATCTTTAGCAATGGAGCGGTAAGAATCAAGACCATTGATGAGTTTCAAACTCCTCTTATTGTGAATGGCCATAGATTGAAAGTTTATCATAAGCCACCCTCAAAAGAGGATTTTGTCAAGATGTTTCAAGAAAGTTCTGCAATCAGGCTGGTACAGAAGAATTCTTCTTCTCCACCAACTTAGCTTTTGTTCTTTTCTAATTAAAAAATAAAAATAAATTTTTTTTTTTTTTTTGTATAGCCTGAAAACCAATCACTAATTGGCAGTCTTATACAGAAAATATAGGGTGAAAATCAGGAACACCTGACACTCTATATTTTCCAAAAAAAATCTCTCTTTCATTTCACAAGTTTTGTGACCACCCACTCCATTCCATTCCACTTCATTCCATTTCATTTCACTTCATTTCACTCCATTCCATTTCATTTTATCTGTTTCATTCCATTTCATCAATAAAATTCTTTTTCATAACCATTTCCATCTAGTCATTTTTCATTCGTTCATGTTCATTCACCAAAATAATAGTTGTGTCAGTTTCCGCAGCTGACATCTGTTTCCGCAGCTGACTCCAGTTTCCACAGCCAGAAGCAGATTCTGCAGCTACTACTCTGTTTTCAAAAGAATGTACAGCCAGATGTCATTTCCATAATCATGAAATAAAATGCAGGTGAGAGGATCAAAAAAATGAAGACATGGAGCATTCAAGACACCAATAAATAGCAACTAGTTGAAGACCAAGGGAAAAGGCAAAGATTCCAAAGGTATGAGTAAAATTTATTTCAAATAGCATTGAAAAACACATTTTTATATAGTTTTAAACCATAAGCTCCATCCATTATGTGCAATGATTATATTGACAACTTCCGTAACCTTTCACGATCTCCATATTATCCTCTCACATTCATTCTCAAACGGTTCCATCATTAAACCCTCGATCTTCACTCATGTTCCAATATTCCACCGGTGACAATGAGACGTAATGGATTTGACCACGGACTCTTACAGCCACATAAATCCATAGCCGTTGTTGAAATGTGCTCACATTTATTTCGCAGCCACCAAATTTCAAAACGCTGCCGGATGTGTTATACTCTGTTAATCTCTCAGCCGTATCTCTGTTGTGCTCACAAAAACCCCTTTCTGTTCTGTCTCACTCCATTTCGTTCATTGTGCTCATTCCCACTCTCTGATATCTACACTTCTCTGATATATTCCCACAGTCATTGTGCTCGTTCCTATGTATTTAGCCGTTCTACTTCCATTCAACCCTCCTTCACGCAGGCAAATTTGTGAAGAGCAGAAAAAAGAATGGGTAAATTGCTAAGAGCAGAACCGGAAGGACCTAAGTTCATGGAGGGATATCCGCAAGTAAGGGAGATATTGAAGAAAGCAAAGTGGCTGCGGTTTATCCAAAAATTCAGAGGCTATCATAAAGAAGTGACAAAAGCATTCGCAAGGTCGTTTAATGGCTTGGAAGTAGAGATTGGAGACCTTAAGTTTGCAGTGAACGAAGCATCTATAGCATCTGCCACGGAACTTCTTCAAGAGGGTGAGCGTTGGTTTAAGAATAAAAGCATCAGTGATGAAGCCTGGAGAACAATCTTACGAAACCAAGGTATGGACATAACTATTTTTAAAAGAGGAATTCCTGTTCATGCATTGAAAGAGGAATGGGCTACATTGCTGCTAGTTGTTCAAAAATTCATTACATGTGAAGGCCGTTTTGGATCCATGTATATGTACCATACCAGGTTACTGATGAATGTTCTAGATAATCAAGCTCTCAATCTCCCATATTTTCTATTAAATAGCTTGAAGAAAATGTCTGTGACTGTTCAGAAGAAGAAAGACACATGGGAACAATTTCTGATTAGAAATTTCTTTGAGGAACCTCAGGAAATTCCTGAAGGTAGTACAAAAAGAAGGAGTAGAAGAAAAAGAATAAATGATGAAACCCAAATTACTCCTACTCAAGAAATTCCTGAAGGTAGCACAACAAGAAGAAGTAGGAGAAAAAGAACAATTGATGAAATTCAAAATACTCCTACTACTACAATTGAAAGAATTGATAGGGAAGAGAGACTGTCAAAGAGGAA
Organism: Pinus albicaulis; assembly: GCA_034641835.2. NCBI lineage: Eukaryota > Viridiplantae > Streptophyta > Pinopsida > Pinales > Pinaceae > Pinus > Pinus albicaulis. The sequence continues at coordinate 343,846,485 of CM076574.1, read as the reverse complement.
GAAGAAAGAAATCAAGGGTAAGAAGCCAATAACACCAAAAGAGAGAAAAACTATTGAGGCTATACATCAAACCCCTTCTTCTGAAGAAGAAGATCATCAAGTGTTATCTGAAAGATTAGTTTATCTTCAAAAACAGTCATCTATGGCCAAGAAGACAAAGAAAGGAAAACAAAAACAAAAGGATAGTGTACCACAACGTGTGAGAAGAAGAAGCAGACTTAAGGGGAAATTGAGGAAAATGCAAATGAAGGGTCCTCATTTCATTGATTTGGGAGAGGAAACATCTGAACAGTCCCCAGCTGACCATAGTCCATCTCAGTCAGTTAGTGAACCTGGTTCATTTCATTCTCAGTCAGACATTGAGCATAGTCCATCCCATTCTCAGCAAGATGTTGATGTGAGCCCTTCTCAGCCAGATTTTGAAGATAACTCTCCTTCACGGCATTTTGGGGACAGCCCAATAAAAATGACACCTGAAATAGACCCCAAGCAGCAAGAAGTATATGACTATATAGAATCTTTGGAAAAAGCAGCTACAGGTCCCAGTACTTTGTCCATTCAGCCTCATATAGTACAGGATGATTTAGTCCAATCACTAAAATAGGAAGTCTTTGAGCTAGAGCTTTAAATAGACACATCAAAAATGAAAATGAGACATTGAAGGAACAAGGCAAACTAGACAAAATCATTCATGATAATACCATGCTACATCTGGGAATATGGCAGAAGAAGAACAAGAAATTGAAAAGGAAATGCCAAAAAGTTAAGCAAGTAGCACCTAAGCTAATATCAAATTTAGGTGGTAGGTGAAGAAATCCCGAACAAGTTGGTTCACCAAGGAAGAGGAGGAGAGGATTGACAAATACGGAAGTGTCAAGGCATATAACCATGGGAAGTCCACTCAGCACTGGTTGCATGAGGACATGCAACACCTTCACAGTGGGGGTATGTTGAGTCTCAATTCTGCATCTTTTCCATACACTTTTCTATACCTTTTTCACTCACCTGAACCTCCCAAGTTGTCAATATCATCGTATGTTGATTGCAAAAGAGCATCTAACATGGTTTTTAATTATATTTTTGTGTTTTCTATTTGATTTAGATTTTGTTCATTCAGCTGCGGAATCTTGCCACTTTCCACAGCTGCTGCAACTTTCCGCAGCGATTTTGTGAAACTCTATGTTACAGGTGTCTATAGGAAAAATGAGCCGCATGGGCAAGTCAGAAATGATGTGGACATGGTTCGTGTCCTATTGGCTCGAGCAAACTCATCTAAAGAAGCTGCGGTCAAAGGTGTCCAAATGGAAGTCAACCGTAGAGTCTCACGGTGACAGGACTCTGTTTCGTGTCACGTGAAGGTTCATACGGCCGTTTCTGAATTGCGGAGGACAAATCAACATCTGTACATGGCTCCATAGCCGAATTCAAACATCCACTCCTCATAGATTTACTTTTCAATACGGCCATGATCCTAGATCCGTGGACGTAATGGTCTACGTGTTCTCCACCAGCATAAACTTTAGGAATTAGTTATGTTTCTTTTGTTATAAATAATGCATTTGCATACGCATATGGAGTTAGTCTAAGTTAGTCTCTGTTATCTTTTTATTAGTCTGCTCTGTAATGTAATTACGTTGCCTTTGTGTCGTAATACTACCTTACTGTTATGACTGCATTTTATTATAAGAAGACTCTGTTTTCCAATGTAATTCGTACTTGAAGATTGTTGCCAAGGCTGGTGTAGAGGGCCCCTGCACTTGCCAAGGTTCTGTGCATTATTGTATAGTTCTTATTTTATTTCTTTAAAGCTCATTGTGCCATAATCCATTCACATGTTTATACATTGCATCTTTCATGGTATATATATGCTTCATTTCTGTTGATAAACTTTCATGCTTTCCATTTCACTTCTGTCTTTCATGTTTTATGTTATTAATCACTGATCAGTGTTCTTGTTTCAGGTTATAGATAGGCAGCCCGAGCATTTTCATAACTTTTTGACTAATGACATGGAATTAACATTGTTCTGTTGCTAATTTGGTTTTCTTAGTTTCTGTTTAATTTCAGTACTGCTTTGTTTAATTCAGTTTTGCTCATTTGCTTCAGTAGTTAAATTTAGATATATTAAACTGCTCATAACATCTTCAATTGCCTCCGAAAGCCACAGTTGGACTGATGGTGAGGGATTGTATTATGAAATGTGTAGTTTAGTATTAGTTTCCTTTCTGCAAATTTAGATATATTAAACTGCTCATAACATCTTCAGTTGCCTCCGAAAGCCACAGCTGGATTGATGGTGAGGGATTGTATTATGAAATGTGTAGTTTGGTATTAGTTTCCTTTCTGCAAATTTAGATATATTAAATTGTGCATGACATCTTCAGTTACCTCCGAAAGCCACAGCTAGACTAATGGTGAGGGATTGAATTATGAATGTATGGTTTGATATTAGTTTACTTTTTGCAAGTTAGATATCAGTTACTCAAGTTGTTTATGGTTACTTCCGAAAATCATAGCTGGACTAATGATGAAGGATCAGAAGACAAGTTGATGTAATTTGATTTAGATTTACTTTATTGCAAATTTTGGATTTCTTTCACCATAGTTTCTTTTGTGTTTAGACAGTAGCAAGAATAGTTTGGTTTCATGCTCACTAGTTCACTGTTTTGATTTATTAGACTAGCAGCACCTTTTCATTTCAGCAGCACATTTTCATTTCCTTTCAAGTTTTTTCATTGTAAGTTTCAAATTTCTTTTTAAGTTTCAAGTTCGTAAATCATTATAGAGGATATCATTTCCTTGAACAAACATAACCATACTTGCTTTTATTTTAGAATTTCCATTTCACTTTAGAAAACCAAAAACGACAAAAGGTTAAGAAATAGGTTATCTTGCACATATAGTGCGCCGCACTTCATCAGCTTACGAATCCCGGATTGATAAATTAATGTAGCAGTTTAGGACACACTAAATTGACCAAAAAGTAGCCATAATCGATGTTAGGGCTATTTGTTATGCATAGCTAAAGTGGTCTTTTACGACGAAAGATTCATACTAACAATTGGCGACTCCACACGGGTTTTCTTTTGCGACTGTTGTTGTTTTATATATTCCTGTATATCCAGCTGTTTCAGACCCTAGGGTTTCTCTTCAGTTTCCTATTTTTTCTATTTTTATGGTGCTTTTCACCTCTAAAACCCTCAATCATTCAAATTTTTAACTTCCGTGTGTTTCTGGCCTTATTGCGCAGGTGACAGACATCAGCCGCAGCTGAGACGACAATTTTTTCTGAAATCTGCCGCAGCGAGACCCGGATCTGCAGGTCGCACTTATCGGCCCAAAAACTACGACCTGGCCTTGAGGTCACACTTTTCTGCCCCAAACCTGTAACCTGGACTGAAAACAGGTTTGAACTTGCAACCTGCACTTTTTTCTGCAATTTTCCAGCACTTTTTCTGGGTTTGTCTGAAGCTTCTGTCAGGGTTTTCCAGCCTCTGTCTCCGCCTGTTAGACCTATTTCTGATCTGTTTCACTCAAAAAAGTGGGAATCTTGCCCCTTAGGGCTCTAGTACCATCCAATTTCTATGGGAGAGTTTTTGTTGTTTCAGACGTCTGAATTTCCAGAGTTTCAGTCTTATTTCTTTCAGATCTGATACCTCATTCTCAGATCCCTTTAGATCAGCTCTTATCCCTTTCAAATCACCTCATATAGTTTTGTTTGGGTTATTTTCTAGGGCCACCTCCTTATCCCCTCTACTGTTAGCTAATCCCCTCCTTTTTTAGTAGCAACCTTGCCTCTGCCTCTTTGCTGTTCTCTGCACCTCTTTTCAGCAGATTTCTCCTTTAGATCCACGTCCCTCCTGAATTTAGATCTATTGGCCTCTTTTTAGCATGCTTTGCTTAGATTTTTTCCCTCTTATAGACTAGTTTTGAGAGACTTGCCTTCTTGGGTTAGATTGATGCATTGTTAGCTGTTAATTTTCTGTTCTTTCAGTCTTATTTACCGCAGATTTATTTTCATTTACGCAGCACACTTTTTCTTTTACTCTCAAAACGTCTGGGTTTAAACAATTAAAATTAATGCACGCCACACACTAACCCTAAGCAAAGAAGAGCCTGGTTAACACCGCCTAGAAAAGACTTTAAAATAAATTGACACTGCACCTCTCTGCCCTTGTTTCGACATTGACCTCACTTGATTTCGCCCCTCCCTGCCCATTCGGTTTTTCTTCTTCCTGTCATCATTGTGCCTCCAAGGCGTTTGTCCCGGAGACTTCTTGGCCTTCACCCTCAGTTTCTGGTTGGTCGACTTCCTCCTTCCCGCCGTCATCGAGTAAGAGTCCTCCCCCGAGTCTGCACTCTGACTCTTCCTATGATTGTTCGGGTTCTCCCCCTACTTCTGGTTCTCCCCCTTTTACCTTCACCATGTCTAGTTCAGGACCTAGCGCTAGTAGCAAACCCAGTTCTACTACTGGGTCCATTTCCAATGGAACCACTACGGGACCTACCTCGACTGCTCCGTTGCTCCCTTATATGGCCGGTCTTAGTCTCCCTGACTTCAATCAGCTGATCAATGATCCCATTCGCCACGACGTCAGTTGGCCTGCTATGCCAACCAAGATCCCCTCCGACATTCCAAAGTTCAAAGGCCTTGCTATTGAAGATCCCTCCAACCATATCTGATCTTTCCACATGTGGTGTTCCTCCAATTCCATCACCGATGACTCCATCCGTCTTCGATTGTTCCGACGCACGCTTATCGGCGAAGCTTCTAAATGGTATGTTGATCAAGCCACCTCTTCCCATACCACCTTTGCGACCATTTCCCAAGCCTTTTTATCTTATTTCCATCTCCCTCTCCGATACGACACTGGTACTGAACTCTTGACTTATTTTCATCAATCCTCTTCGACCCGCCTTTCCGCTCATGTCCAGGAATGGCGACGAAGACGGAGCTTATGTCACACTCCCCCCTTTGAAGATCAGTTTTATATAGACTGGTTCCTTCACTCTCTCTTACCTCCCATTGGGAAAGATGTCGCATCGCATTTTCCCCAAACTGAAGAAGCCGCCCTCCAAATAGCCTTGAAATATGACCTTATCTATGCTCAATCTGGTTATGTTTATACCATCCTTCCTGACCTCCCCAAGGGCAGTGGCCCTAATGCATCGGGGGCATCTCACTCTGCCAACGGTATCGTTGGAGCTCTGTCACATACCCCTGCTCAACCTCTTCTGGGCTATGGTTTCCCTCCCGGAGGGGCCAACCCCGCTAGCACTTTTCCCCCTCTAGGTAGCATGTATCCAAGATACGGCATGCCTCCTCCTTTTTCCCACACTCCTGCTTACCTCAATGTTGCCCATTCTATTCCTTATCTGTACCCACAGCCTGGTGTCCTAGCTCCTCCAACATTTGGACTTCCCACTCCCTTGCCTTCTCCACCCCCGCAACCGCACTTAATACCCCCTCCAGGGCAAGTATTTGCGCTGCAAGGGGAAACTAATCTTCTTCTGTCTCACAGAAAGAGGAAAGGAAATGAATCCAATTTTGGTATTCATGGATCCAATCCTTCAAGTATTGAATCTACCACTGCCAACCAGCCACAGGGCTCTCAGCCCAAGCCGGACAGGCTGCTTTGCACCAATAAGCCCTGTTCGTGTTGTGGTTTTTATGGTCATTACACTCACGATTGTCCTTTATTACCACAAATGCGGCAGATGTGGGAGTCTCAGGCCACCGTGCGGGGACAACACTCCTGCACTACTGTCCCTCCCAATATGGCTACTTCTCAACCCGCTGTGTTTACTGACCCTTTCCCTCAACAAGGATTCGTGGCTACTCAACCACCACATGCCCCGGTAACCACTCAACCTTCCCCTTCTGGTTCCTATGATTACCAGATTCTCATGATGGCCTCTGACCAACCCCTCACCGTCGACCTTAACCTCCAAACTCGGTCTCGTCAGTACTCCACGCCTCCCGTTTCGTCTGTCTCCGAGTCCCCATCTTCAGGTCCTACAGAGCCTCTGTCGACACCCAATGGTCCCTTGCAAATCCCTCCGCCCAAAGTTGATGTTCATACCAAAATTCTTAAGGGCCCATTACGTTGAAATGCTGCCTCTGGTCGGGCTTCCCATTCATACAACATAGTAGATGATATGGCACAATCTCTTGCTGCCATTTCAACACTAGAACTCCTCCAGTCATGTCCTTCTCAAAATAAGGCTCTACTATCTTCCGTGTGTGCTGTAGATCCTGCTGATGACCAATTAATTATTTTCAATGCTCGTTAGTCAGACCATCCCCCCTTCTTGCTTCTGTTGCTTTCCAAATCCCAGTCAAAATTCGAAATGCCAATGTCGCTCAATGTATTATTGATGAGGGGGCATCTACCTGTGTGATGTCCACTTGGGTTTGGAAACAGCTTTGATCTCCTGAGCTGGCCCCTTCCACAATCACCCTTCATGCGTGGGATGGCCATGCCTCCCAACCTATTGGCCTATTCCGTAACTGTCCTATCACCCTTGCAGGCAAGAATATTTGTGTCGACGTTGAAGTTATCGATGCCCCTCTTGACTACAACATTATTTTGGGGTGTAGTTACACCTATGCCATGTCTGCCATCCCATTCGCAGTCCACCGCAAGATGTTTTCCCCTCATAATGGATAAATTGTCACCATTGACCAGTTGACGTATCATGAACCAAAATCTCAGACCTCCCCTGAGTCCACCATCTCTACTGTCACCAATAAGAAAACTGTTGATTCTTTGACCAGTGTTTCCCCCGGCGTCTACAAAGACTCCTCCTTGCTTGGAACTTTCCCAGGTCCTCCCCCTCCTCCTATCTCCGATCCCAGCTTAGAAAATGTTTGCATGATGCACTCATCTCAGGCTTCCCTTCCACATCCTACTTCGGCTAGTCAGCAACCTCAACCTCGTCCGCCGCACCCTGCTCCTAGCCCTTCGCCTCAACCGACTGAACCTCTCCCACCTAGACCTTCCCATCCGCTTTACACTCAGGAACCTCCCTACCCTCCTGAGTCGGTCCCCTCAGGTCTCCACCATATGGGAGTTGTCCCTCATGGCCATTACCTCGCCAGTCAGATACCTTTCCTTGGTCCCCCCCCCAGAGTTTATTTGGTTCCCGTCATGGCCACCCTTTCCCTCCCTAATTTAACCTTGGGAATACCAGTATGGTACCTAAATCCTCCAGCCGAGACCCCACCAGGCCACCCCAAACCATACATTGTTGTGACACCCGTGCAACCAATTCCCTTCGCTCCTTCCACCGCTACAGTGCCCCTAGCCCCTCCACAAGACCATCCTCATGCCGTGACATCTACGGGCAAGAAAAGAAAAATTCGCAAGGGGGTATCCAAAGACAAGGCCACAGCACCCGACCCTACCCCCCCTCCACCCACCAAGCCATGTGCCTTGTGTGATGGTATCGGTCATGCCACCCATACCTGTCCCGAGTTGCCCTGTATCCAACCCATGGTTAAAGTCGTGTTCCCTGAATCTACGAGCCCTAAAACCTCTGTTTCTTCCTCATCCGCCACCAAGAACCCAAATACTCTTCGCACCAACAAACCTTGTGCTTTGTGTGGTGTCCATGGTCATTATTCTCACCATTGTCCTCACCTCATGCATTACCGAGCCTCTTTAGAGGTCATTCGCGAGTACGAAGTTGAACAAAATCAATTCGCCTCTCCCATCCTCGCTCAGTATTCATCAGGTTTACTCAAGGATCCCCCTGCTACCATTGACATTCCTCCCCCTGATGTTGAGATGTCGAAATTTGCTGTCCCCCTCCTATACCTATCATCATCCACCAAACCCTCGAAGTAAATTCCCTCTGAATCCACTCCATCTGTTTCGCTCGATTCCCCTCCAGCAACATTCTTGGGCTCTTCATGCTTTGACCATCTTTTTACTTGTTCAAACGTCATTCCCCTTGATGACCCATATGTGCGGCTCTCTTCCCATACTGATTATTTAGGTAGCTTTGCAGCGTCATGTGGTTTCATCGACCTTTCCCTTTCTTCCCATAATCACGATGATACCCTCCGTATCTATGATGCTCTTCGTAGCGTGAGTTCCTGCTCTTCCTCCCAGAGTTCTCATTCATCTCCCTCTAGTTGATCTATGAGTCCTAGAATTCCTACCCCGACTACTCCCTCCCATATTTGTCATTGGATGTCTACCCTATACTCACGCTGCCATCATTATTCTCCTTCCTCCCATTTCTTGTCTTGTGACACTATTCCACCGGCCCTCTCGTCCACACATTGTATTTGCTACGCCGATGGGGCAAGTCGCTATTTCCGGAATCTCACCTCGGCCGCATGGGCCATATTTACCCCCTTGAATACCCTCATTCTTACAAATGGGGTCTGCATTGGTAATGCCACCAATAATCAGGCCGAATATGATGCAATACGTGGTCTCTTAGCTAATGCCCTCTCTCATCACATCCTCCATCTGCATGTTTGTTTAGATTTCGTGCTTCTTTTCTTACAAATTAATGGTGTCTATCGTGTCCATAACCCTATCTTGTTTATAAAATAGTTACGAGTGAAACTTTTGATGTGTGAATTTAGATTCATTACTTTCAACCATATACCTAGAAGTCAAAATCACTACGTAGATCAAATCGCAAATCATGTCCTAGACTGGAATTTATCACACACAAGACAATAACATTTAACACCATAAAAAAAATGCATATACATCATATATATCATATAACATGTTTTTTTAGAGTCCATCTACTCTAAAACATATGACATGCCCACAGCATCTTACAAAAACAAAACTACAAAAATGAGGGGCACCACTTGCCCCTACATAGACACTGGGGGGAACCACCTGCCCTACATCTAATCACTCTCTGGAGGATCCCAAGGCAACGGCTCTACCCCCGTAGCTCGTAGATCACACACAGTCTGACCGGCCATCGCCATGCATTGCATGATACCTCGTCATTTCGAGGGTAGCCCAATACATAACTCTATGTACTAGTCATCTAAATCCTGCCAACCACGCTCTGACACACTAGTCAGTAGCCCCTCACATCTACGACAGATGTCCTCCAATAGAACGACCATATCCTCGTTCTGTGCCATCCTTGATCCACTTGCACCTGTCGCTCCAGCTGCTGCAGGTCGTCCCATATATCTGGCCGGTTTTACTGGGGCTATATCTGCATTCCAAAAAGTATAAGGATTAGTACCATGAATACTAGTCACACACTCTAAAATGTACATAACAGATTAGTTGCTTGTCACTTACCATCGGGCCCCCATACTCGACCAGGCGGAAGCGGCAAGTCCGGATCTCCCCAATAACTCATCCCACTATAGGGATAGTCGTCTATGTACAGTGGCATCTGATCCCAATGGGCGAAGAACTCTATTCGGAACACTCGTCCGACCACCCCTCCCCCTCCTCTACACAGTAGACATCCCCACCGACGCATCCGAGGCTCTCTCGGACCCCCATCAGGTAACTTTACACGAGGTCGTAAGGTCAGGATCTTCTCAAAGAAGAAAGAGCACAATACCGTCCCATAGGCACAATCATGATTCACTTGCTGTTTACATAGTGACAGATGTCATTTCACTGACACCAACATCATCTGGGCCCACCCATAGTAGGTCCCACTCAACACACTCTCCACAATCATTATCTGCCCTCCAGTGATGTGATGACATGCCTGGCTGCCCAAGATCTGCAACACTGCTACTGCCACTGCACGGGTCTCCAACCTCTCTAGATCCCCAATCAATATCTGAGTCCCTTTGACTCGGACACCTGGTCGAAAATGTCGCTCAACAAACTCCATGATGTTACGCCCCCGCGGTAACACTGGCTGTGTATTTCCCACCATCCCTAATGGAGGAAGACCAGTTAGGAAATACAGATCTTAAACCATCAGCTCAATATTGTGCCCCTGCACTATAAACACCTCATGATATGGATCCCAATAACTGATAATCCAGGCCAATAAGGGCTCACCAGCCCTCATCAAAGGGTTCTCCACAAATTTCAGAACCCCAAACCTAGCCAATGCACGACGAACACCCTGATCCGCTTGGATTTCCGTCCGTAATGTACGTAGGTTTCTCTCTCTCCACTTGATTCATATATCTGCCATATCTGCACAAAACCATCATCTTTGTCAGTCTACAGATAAAAAAAACTGCATTTACTTACACCAAAACTGAATCTCAGCCCCTAACAGCACTGAAACCAACCCCATCTAACAGGTTGCACATTTTGGCCAAATCCTAGGCCAGGTCACACTTTTCAAGCCCAAACCTGCGTCCCAGGTCACCGTTTTTGCCAAAAACATTGCGACCTGACCGTAATTATGAAGTAGGAGCAGTTACTGAGATCTAAGACCCTAATCTAAAATTTCAATCCATAAAAAAAAAAGAGTAGGATTAGGCCTCTTACCTGCAACTGACGGATCGCGATTCCAACAGTCGGTTTGTCTGCTACGATCACCGCAAGATTTAGGGCCTTCTCTCCTCTCCACATTCACCAAAGCTACACAAGAAAATGAATGATTTTGGAAGGAAAATGCCTTATTAGAAGAAAAACCCCTATTTTTTCTTTCGCCCGCTGCGACCAAGCCGTAGCCCCGTTTGACACACCGTCTGCACCGTCTGCACCGTTGGAAAGCTCTCACTGAGAACTCAAGTGGGTATCTGTTAGTTTTTCATGTTTGGATAATTCACCGGGACACATTTTGTCCACGAAGGGTCCCTTCATCTCTCCTTCCAATCGGAATTCTTCACTTACAAAGCTTGCACTTGGGGCACCACTTTACCTCTTTACTTGGCTTTTTTCGTGTAGATTTTCGTCATGAGATACCATATTGTACTCATGTTTTTATGGTCCCCCATTGGACCTTTTCTGTGTGGCAGCACCATCGAGTCGCCCTTGTTTAGAGTGTCCAAGTTGAGTCATCATCTGTCATGTAGTCTACATCGAGCCCCTTTATCTCCCACTATAGTTCTCCATCCTTCATCACTTGGTCCCTCTCTCATGTTGCACATTATGGCCTTTAGTACCATTGTCACCTATCCTCCCCGATATTGTGTTAGTTGCTGCCAAGCCATTCATGCCCCTTATGCTCTAACAAGGGAAGTCATCCATCCACTACTCAGTATCCCTCCTTTCATTATCATCATTAGTGTCCGTCTGTTAGTCGCTCTACTATTTTCTCCCGTGCCTTAGCTGGGATTACCTTATTAGCTCACCTATGGCGGACCTACTTCTGTCGACATCAGCTCATTTACTCCAAAAGCCAGGTCTAGGGGGCAGTGTACCTTGGTTCGAGCTCTTTTTAGCATGATCGTGATCTATACACTTGATAGTCCAGTGATGCAGCAACAGCTATTGGTGATTCTCGAGTGTGTATGAGATGTCTCAACCCTCATGAGGGGGTGGCCCTGTAGGTAGCCCCCCACATGCCCGAATGACTTCTTCATTTCAGCCCTTGATGCAGCTCCTCCCATTTGATGATATTGGCCTCAGCTGCTTGCAGTGCCTCTTCGATTTGCATGTATCAGTCATATTTTGTGAGCCCTTCCCCTTGTGTAGGGGGCATTTGGGTGTATTTGTATCTCATGTACTAAAATATTACTGTATAAGTCCTGACGGTTATTCCAGGCATAGCATGTATGTGGGATCCATCATTCTATTTTTTTGGCTCCTATTTAAGCCAACATATTCTTCATGGTTCGGTTCCTTGTTTACTAAAATTCCTATTCTTTGTACTTTGTCTCGGCGGGCATAGGCATGCCTCCCTCGCCACCTTTAGCACAGGTACCACTTCATAAACTAGAGACTTGTTGCACCTGTAAGTCTCGTCTCCTCAGGGTATAGTCCTTTAGCACATTAGACTCCCTTACATTTCTCTCTCTCACTTCCCTCTTGATGTCTAGTGATTAAGTTATTACAACGTACTTCGGTCATACGATTTGCTCCTAACACTCATACGTTGGGGGGCAATCTGTTACACCATTGTTTGGTCATCTAACCTGTTATCATTAGATGAACCCAAGTACACCATGTAAGACCAATTTTACCCTAAGTAAAATTGCTTTCACCTTGTGAAATAACTTATTTGTTTATATTTCCCGGTCATATTTAACCCAAAACAGGGAAATTAATTAAATAAATCCTTATTTATTTAATTATTTCCTAAGAATAAGTTATTTAAATCATTATTTAAATAATATTCTTAGTTAAATTTGTCTAAATCATCCATAAATAATTAAATAAACCATTATTTATTTAATTATATTCCCATCATTTCCCTAAAATGATAAATAAATCATTTATTTATTTATTATTTATAAATAAAGGAATTGACCCAAGTCAAAAGTCCTTTTCCCTCCAACAAATATAATAAAATATTCCTAAAGGGTGGTTCTAGAATTCGATTAATAACATTTTATTCATGCACCGAGTTCTAGACCACCCTAATATTTTGTTATAAATAGAAGGGTTTTCCCCATTCATTAGTCACCTCCATCACATTAGATCACTCTGGATCTATACTAGGTCACATTCTCCATTTTTGCCTTGTGAGCTCCCATTGAGTTCTATGTTTGTCTGGGTTTTTTACAACAACAAGAGAGAGGAATTTTAGATCTGAAACGTTGAGGACTTTCAAGAACCCATCCCATTGAGGAGAACTGGAAAAAACCTTTCTTGTTTTCCTCTTAGGTGCCCCCCTTTTTTAATATAATATAAAAATTATTTCAAATACATTGTTCTTGTCTTATCTATTGGATGCATGGAGCCACATTTTACTTTATCTGCTTAATGTCTTTAAGTAGATGCAAGGTTTGTCTTTTTGTTATTTGGATCACCTAATTTCAGATTTAAAGATGTTGATTGACCATAATGGATGTTAGGGTTATTTGTTATCATGGCTAAAAATTGTTCTTTAAATGAAAGTTCCATATATTTGATTCTATCTGACTTGCTGATTTTGACAATCAAATTCCATACTCCGCATCAAATTAGAATAGAGAAATCAAGAAATTTAAAGTGTAGTGGAAGCACTTTGGGCCTAATGAAGCTACATGGGACATGGTTGATCAGATGTAGGCTATGTATCCTTCTCCATTCGTTGTTTGAGTGGATGTATTTTGGTATATGTTTTGATGTTGTTTTTTGGTCAAAGTCTATGTATATGCATATGTATGTAAATACCACGTCGAGATGTGTTATAAAGCTCCAATAAGTCATATGGTGTTCATGATATGTTGGTTTTGTTTTCAGTAGTATGAGATGATGTAAATGTTGCATAGGCGTGTTATAAAGCTCCATTGTCGACATTTTTTGGTTTGTAAGTGTCAGAAGAACAGGCAGGCAGGGACGGTGTTCCCCCAAATGGGAGAGCTTGGTAACATCCCTTGATTAATTTTACATGTAAATAAAAATAAGACCCAAAGGTCATGGACACGTATTCCAATTTGAATGTTATTGGGAAAAATATAGCGTGTGTATCATTGGTAGGTCATTAATGGCTATGGAAATTGGAAAAGGCATTAGCAAAGGAAAAGTGGCTTTAATTGACATTTTATTTATGAAAATAAAGGAAAATGGGAGAAAAGGGAGATGAGAGGTCATAAATTTGCATGAGAGGGAAATTGAAGGGAAAATGAAGGAAAATGAAGAAAATAGAGGCCTCAATGATAAAAAGGCTTCTGAGGATTACTTCATAGCTTTTGTTGGTTTAGATTTTGTTGGATAACCTTTTTTCAGTTCAATTTTGGAGCTCTCTTCTATTATCTCACTCTCTCATACTCCTGCACATTTAGAGCATTATGGGAGCATGTTTGGATCACTCTATTACTCACTTGGATTTGGATAAAGAAGGAAAAATAAAGCAGGAAAGTGCGAGGGAATATGTGGATCAACAGCTACATCTAGATTGCTTTGTAATTAAGAAGTTGTATGTGTGATTTCCTTGTTGTTCTATAAATGCATGGTATATGCATGTGGTTTTTTAGTCATGTGCTATCATTGGAATGGAGGATTTCTTGGATTGACAGTGGATTTATACTTTCCTTTCCATTTCTTAGATTGAAATGGTGTTGTGGGTGTTTCCACTTGAATGTTTTCTGATTAGCGCTCATAATTCCTTATGGTTGTGGGTTGGAACAAACACTTTGGAAGCCCTGGAAAAACTTGGGTTGAGTTACTAGTCCTGGATCCAAGGTTTGGAAAAATATTCTAGATCCCTTGTTGGGTTGGATACTGGTCCAGGCTAGGTTGGAAAAATTGAACTGGAGGTTGTGGGTTAAGTTACCAGTTCCTGGAGCCTTGGAAAACTTGGGTAGAGACTGATCTGGTTGGCGTTAGTGATATTAGACCGTGAGGTGGAGTCACTGGTTGAGGGTTGAGGTGGTTTGGCCCGTGGAATCCTTGGTTTGGTTTATTCCATGAGATCCCACATTCATGCTTGTAATTTGGCGCAGTGGTGATTAGTTGAAAGAGAGATTTGGTTCAGCCTAGTCTATGGTTGGCTGGTACGTGGAAGTCCCTGACTTGGTTAGTATTTTCATATGTTAATAAGAGTTATTTCTCTACCCCGATTCATATATATTTGCGGTGATTGTGTTGGTGATACTATGGCTACATTTACATTATTTATATGTTGGTTATGTGATGAATATTACTTATGGATCTTGACATGTTTTATGAATATATAAATGGTTGATGAATGCATGGTCTAACTATTGTTGTTGAAACTATGTGGAGAAGGCATAGAGCCTTCTTGGCGATTCTAAGATTAATCTCAGACTATTATGATGAGATATGCATTCATGAACTGTAGCTTAGATGTTCGTCATATGTTTGACGAAATAAATGTCATGGTTAGGCTTGGTTAAGTCAAATTTCTGACTCAATTTTGAATGTTTTTCTTTGTTTTCATGTTTATAATGATTTTGGAAAGTCTAAGTAATTTATGGGTAGTGTTTTGGAGGCTGACTTGGAATTTTGGCTCATATATCGAGACCACCCCCACTAAACTGGGAAAGTTGGGTCACAACTGCACTCAGCCATTGTTGTGCATGTGATTGGGGGCCTATAACCACACAAAGGCATTTTCATGCATGCAATTGGGGTTTAAGTTGTGAGAAAAGAAACCCCAACTCAGGGTTTGGTCACTTGGGGTGGTCCTTTGGCCTTTGAGTGTCTTGTAGCCCTGAGGGATATTATGAGTTGTTAGTTTTTGGCTTGTTTGTAGGCACCACTTCCTTAACTGAAGCTTGGAGGTTGGGTCATGTCATAGTAACTTCTCATCTCATGTTTACCCTAGCAGGCTAGTGAAATTGGGTAAATGTTGGAGGGGTGTTTATACACATACACATATACACATAGAACAACACAACATATGCACAAAGAGACATGCTATAACACATGCACATATACACAAAGAATCCAGAGACTACACCGAATCTACTCTTTTATGCCAAACAATGCTACCTATGGTGTGTGTTTGTGTGCACATATATATATATATATATATATATATATATATATATATATATATATATATATATTGACACACACACACACACACACACATATGTTCCATGATTTTCTGCATGTGCCCTCAGCCCAAATCCTGATTTTGTGGTTCATTCAATTGCGTATGCTTGTCCCAAAATTCCACAGGTCATGTTCCTATTTATTTGCTGATATATTTTTCAACATTCCTTGTTCATAATGTAAAAATGTACATAATATAAGGGTCATGATCACATGTTATTAAAATCATAAATAAGCCAGGGCTACTTCTTTCCCAACTGATTCCTCATACAATCAAGAATATGTTTTTTTCATCTAGATATGCATTAACTAAAATTTTAAGACATCATTCTTCCATAAGAAAAATCCATGACAATCCCCATTAGACACCATGGAATTTCCATATATATATATTCACCAACATATCATGCATGTAATACATAATTAGATGTGTAATTAAGGTTAATATTAAGAGAGCTTCCTTTGTGCCATCTCACTGCCCATTTCCCCATGGACCAAACCTTCCCACTTAGCTATCATAACGTTTTCCACTTAGCCATGGCCATAAAATAATTTGGAATTTGTCAAATAAAACCATAGTTTATTTAACTCCCTGTGTACAAGAAAGCATACATCATGAGAGTAATTATTTTACCATAATTACTCCCTTTTCTTTTATACCTTTCCTCTTTTATTTATGTTATTGAGTGTGACTAAGGGAATGTGATTTTTCTAAAATTTGTATAACAACTGATGGATTTGTTATGTATTTTTTTGTCTCAAGCATATAGTTATAAAATTGTGGGGAGGATCATGGATATGAAATGATCCATGATGCTCTCTCTTCCATTGTATTTAAATGAAAAATTGTAGGTGTATAGAAGGCTGCCAATTCATTGTAAAACCAGGTCGAGTGGCGCCAGGCCCTATAAGGCCATATTTTTAATCGTTTATTTATAATTAATATATTTTGTCAATATGTGAGTGGGTATTATCTGATTTTGTGTTGTTTTTTATGTTTGTAAACCCTGTGAATTTTTCATGGCATGTTTATTTTGGTTCGCTAGGAATCCATGAGAACATATCTTCATTAAAATTTGTGCCTTTGTGGTTGAACCGTGCCTTACTTGGGTGTCTTTCTGTTTTGAAAATTTTGAAATGGAAGTCGATTTTCTCAAATTTTGACCAGTTGGGTGTTCACTCTAGTCATCCTAAGCCCCATATGGTATGCAGAGTGATCAACCTTGGCCTCAGTAGGGCCTCCTTTGTTTTGAAAAATTTGTATAAGCTAGTCGACTAACCCCGACTAGCCCATGAAGAATTCGTCCCCAAGCCAATCGAGTGCGTTTGTAAAATACTAACTTGGGATCTTCCAACTATTCCTTCAACTTGATGTTCCTCATTTAATGGAACACATTTATCATGTTATTACTCATGTCAGTCTCGCACTAGCCCTTGCTTTCCTTCCTTATTTTCATTCACATGATTTAGCTTTATAAAAACTCTCTTAGGTCATACTTTCCATTGGTCCTATTTAGATCACTTCTAGAGCTTCTTGGCCTCCCTTCCACATTTAATCGATTTTTCCCAAGGCTGTCAAGCATGAAAATTAAAAGGAAATTATGAAAATCGAAAGGAAATTTCAAGAGGGAAAAAAGGGCATTATTGTAAAAATGAAATCCATAACAAAAATATATAAGGAAAATCACAAACAAAAAAACATGGAAAAGCAAAATCAAAAATCAAAGTATATCAAATCATATAGTTAAAATCTAAAAGTGTAGCATATCAGCATTAAAATAAAACAATTCCCAAAAATTGGCTCAATACCCCTGAGCCCAAATTTCTTGGTAGTCCCGAACATCATACATTTGCATATGTGTATTTAAATATATGTATATCTCCAAAAAAAACTAGTCTAAGACTCTCCCCAAGGTGTACATCAACCTTGAAGTCCCAATTTCCCTCACTGTATTACATAGGGAAACCCCCTCTTTTTTTTAATGCATAAGCATGTATCACATGGTTGGAGGGGTTTCTCCCTCTTCCTACTCGAAACCTTTCATTACTGGTTCATGTCCTGTGGCTCACTGGGGTTGTTCTCCTTATTTTTATGTCAGTGAGGAGAGTCTCTTCTCAAGTGTTCCTCCCCATGGACCCAACATGTGATGGGATTCATTTCCTTCTCAGACTCAGCGGGGCCTCTTCTTTTCCTTGCTAGCAGTACTTTTGTCCACATATTGGGGACTGTGAGTGTATTGCAATAGCCCTTGAAGGTATGACAAGTTCTGCATCATTATGGAATTAAAATTTTTTTGAACTTTTTGGATCCTGACAAGCCTACAATTCTCTTCTTTGTCAAGCTTCAAATCCCTGTGCTCAACTCTCAAGTCCTTGAGCTCAACCTCCAAATTCGTGAAGGTTATTTTTCTTTAGAGGGATTTCCATCTTTCTCATTCTTGATGGACTTGGTCCATATCCCATTGTACCATGCCATGATACATGATTTGTTTTTCTACCACCAAGACTTTCTATGTGCTACCATATACAATCAACTATTAGTGTATTAATGAAATATAATAATTATACCAGCTGACATCTTACCATGCTAATTCAAGCACGTTACCCTGAATTTGTTCACATACCCTTAAAATTGTTATCAATTAATACATGTATCAAACCAAGACACAATTTTAATCATATACATTAACTTGGCCAAAAATAAGAATTACATATACATTCATATCAACAGGTTTACCATCCTGTTATCACAAATTTTAAAATTTAGTATTTAATTCAGATCAATGACATAATTAAAATTAACCTCTTTACTGAGACCACAAGTCATTGCATCTACAATCTCCAGGGTTAATTTAAGAAACCATATGTCACATTAGCATCTATCATCCATATACTTTTCACATTTACAAAATGCATCATAGGACGTGCATGCAATCTTAAGTTAAGTCATAACCATTATGTTACAATGCTACACCCAGTATTCACTTGCATTTGCAAACATTAAACATACAATCCATGATCATAGTGCTATAACCAACACCTACAACAAGCATTTATCAAACCAATTTGACACTCTAATAGACTCATAACATTATACCTCCTATCCATCAAGTCTCACTGTGATATAACATAAAAACCATGTGATTATCCCATCGACTTAGCACATCTCTCTCTCTCTCTCTCTCTCTCTCTCTCTTTCTCTCTCTCTCTCTCTCTCTCTCTCTCTCTCTCTCTATATATATATATATATATATATATATTCAACAGAAACAAACTATATTATGAAACACAAGGAACAAAAGGATCTACCCAAAATCCCTCATATCATATAAGCATTCACATGTTCATTAATCCCAAGCATGTAAAAATACACCACTTCTCCAAAGGACTAGGGTTGAACCTTTGCCTACATTTTATTTTTTATAGAGCCCATCCATTCCAAGTGTTGAACATGGAAGCTTTGATACCACTTTGTAACATAACCCCTATTATCCCTAGTCCAAATTAAAGGTAGAAGGAGGTAGTTACTATGATGATCCAACCTTCGAAGTTCAGTTATGGAAATGGGGTCTAAAATTTTTGGTCTTTTTGAAACTTCTCAAACCCAAAAATAAACAACATCATTGCATTTATCTCATCGAGACCTTTCTGACGATATAAGATTTACTTTACTCTGACTTACATATCAGGGGTTATGACCATTTTAAATTAGGTCCATTAAATCTTGCCACATCACCGATAACTCCCACATGGCACCCACATGACACTCTGTGTGGTACCTACTTAGTTTCTCTTCCACAGTTGAATAATCCACGTAGAATAGGTGCAAAATCAGAAGTCAACCTGCTCGGGAAAAAAAAATGTGAACTCAACCAAATTCCTAACCTCAACTTGGTCGGCCCGACCCTTGACTAGCAAGCCTCACTGACTGCAATACTAGCCATGAATCATCACCGAGCCTTGAATCAACACTGAGCCCCAACTTTATCAGTTCGTTTCCTTTTATCGGGTGTGAAAATTCCCCAAAAGTTGTTTCTTGGATGACTCACTCGACACCCTACTTGGTGGTTCCCACTAGCTAAATTTAACCTACTTGCAATGTTTTCAACAAATTTTTCAACATTTAGCGAAATTTATGATTTTTTCTTGGTGTTCACCCTAGCTCAAATTCGTTCATACTTTTTCTGCCTTTTAACTAAAAAAAATTCCATGATTCTATGATTTCATCCCAATCATGGATCATTGCGCCCAAACCATCAGTGGGGCATGTTGAAATCACATAGTTAATTTTACATAGAGTTCACTAGAATACATAAAAAAAACTTAGGTTGATTAATGTTCCTAGAAAACACATAGAGAACATACATTTGAGTGCACTTCTCATAATTACAGGGAGCTCAATCCAACATCCCGCCTACCCCCCCCGCTTCCCCCCCTTTCCCACACACATATATACACATTTTCCTTTTCGTTCCCAACAACTCACACACACACATCGTATAATGGAGTTAAAAACAATTCATGCCAGCAAATTATATGCATAAAATTAATGAAATAAGCACAAAGATTCACCTATCTCTTATAATCATGCCATATAATTATCTCTCGACATAGCACAAATAGGTAGGGCCAGTCTAAGACAACCCCAATAGTTGACTTACGTCGACTATATAAGAATAATGGGAATGACTCAAACCAGTCAACCCACATCAACTGGATAAGATAATACTACGAAACAACTAGACCCAATCGATGTGGTTCGACCTGACCAAATCAATCGAAAAGACCTAGTTGGTTGGTTTTCCTCAACTAGAAAAAATCAACAAAATTAACTAATCAGTCGATTTACCTCACCAATCGACTTTCCTCGACTAGAGAAGATCGATAAAAAATGTTCCAATTGGTTGGATTACCTCAACTAAACCAATCAGTCGAAACTTCTATCTAGTTTGACGATAAAAATTAACAACACTCTCAACCCATATAGGAATTAACCATTCATAATCAGCTACATAGAGATTAGGATTACACATTTACACTGAAATCAACATTCCCCAACATAACACATCCATTGAAAAAACACAGGAATTTAACCCATTCCTTAAAGAATATACAAGAAGCCAACATTCCCAATCTTATAGGATACAAACATACCATGCATTCAAAATGTTATTAAAATAACCGAGTATATATTTCAACATTCTATGGCACATAAGGCATAAGTCAACTATCGACCATGCCGACTCATCTTGGTTGACTAAGAAGACCATTCGAATGACTCTACACCTCATGAACGTAATATCTTAACTCAAAGGCCTCCAGACCCCTTATAAACATGATAATTACACATATACATAAGGAATCTCATCATGGATAGATGAGAATAACATATTCCTACATTAACAATGCTAATACATGAAATGTATCTCAAAACAACAATGTTCATCCTTTTTAATGAATCAAGTATACAAGTAAGAAAATTATCTCATTAATTTGAAATATATGGCAACTGGGATTGGGACTCTAACTCTCCACCCAACCTTAGATGAGCTATAGCCAAGCTTACTTACAGTTGTTACCCCCAAGATATATTTTAGAGCCTGAGGAAGGGAGTTTCTAATGACTTCAATACCATTGGGAATTTAGAGATCCTCTTGTCTCCAACTAGAAAAGTAAGTGCTTTAACACCCTAGTTCCCCCACCCAAAATCGGGCACCCTGAGGTCAATTATATGTTGTTATTTCACAGTAACAGATGGAGATATCTCACATATACTTCTTTAAGAATCTATTCTTACTATGCTCAAGCTCCTTCCCTCTATGCTGCTTCCAAGCCATGCATAGTATTTGTTGTTCTTTTCTTCAGGAATCCCCCCTGAAAACTGTGTCTCTCATTTTTCCCTTCCTCAATGAGTGACTCCCTTATCCATGAAAATATCCATTCTCTTTCTTCCCTTGTCGAGAAGTCCCCTTGTGTATCTCGAGAGGTATTTTCCCTGTAATCTCCCACTAAATATTGCAACCGTACCTTCATTCCATGTGAGTGTGCTTCCATGTCTATGCAGTTGGTTCTCTTTTTATATCATGGTTCTTATGTAGAGTATTGCATTGCCACCTGCCATCCTTGTCTTCCTTGTATTCTCCTTCACTATGATTTGTTGCAATGGCAACCTCCAACTCTCTCTACATATGCTTGGCCATCACTCCTATTTTAATTTTGTCCTGCCTTGCTTGTGACTTCTTCCAAGGAGAGTATGGCCCCTATCCGTCTCTCCTATTAAATTAATGCATGTATTAAGCCCCATTAAGTCCACCAATAAGCCCATGACTGATATTAATAACTACTTCCTTAGTCTTCCAAGCAACTTCCTCCTCAAGTTTTGAATTTTGTGTCCATCTCAACTTATATATATATATATATATATATATATATAGAGAGAGAGAGAGAGAGAGAGAACAATATCAAAACGTTTGTAAGAGGGGGAATTTTCCCAAAGGGGCTTTCACAGGTTTCTACCTTGTAAGAAAAATATAGCTCCCTACGATTTTCTAGGAGTGTGATAACAAAACCCAAATTTTATTCAATATTAAATCATAAAGGATACTACATCTTAAGGATCGAAAAAACCAAGCCATGGATGCTCACATTCTCTCCAAAATGAAAAAAACCCTTGGTTCAGAGCCCTTGTAGATTCTTTTTGGGCTTAGAAATAGGTTTTTTATAGCTTTTTTACCCACTTATAACTTCCAAAATTAGAGTTTCTCTAAATTTTTATTTTTCATGCATTTGGAGTCCATGTTTGTTCCAAACACTGGCTTAGGTTGTTTACTTCAGTTCCTTTTTTGTCTTCGGCACCCAAGAATTGAAAAGCGACTTTTGAATCCTTGTGAGATAGTTCATATGTAGGGAAAGACCTAGAACTTGTATTCCATTTTGTCGATAGGATTGGATTCGTTCACACATATAAATGAATGTAAAACTAAAACAAACACACACGCACACACACACACACAAACACAAAGACACACCAAAAAACTAAGTTGAAAAAAGAAATTATACATAATAAGATTTACCATTTATATGAGAAAATGAATGCCACAAATTAAAGATTGGAGAAAACCAAGCCATAGTTGCTCACATTCTCCCAATATGAAAAAATCCTCCTAAAACCCTTGTTCTCTCTCTCATACTTAGAAAGACATTGTTTATACCCTATCTACCCACTTTGCGTTGGTGTATAATTTAATTTTAATTTATTTTTTAACTTAATTTTAATTTTAATTTTTTTTATGCAATTTGGCTAAGTCAAAATGTTTATAAGACAGGAGAGGAGAGGATATTATAACATCTCTTCCATACTAAGTTGGAGAGCGCCTCTCGGTGCAAAAACATTTAAAAAATTAGTCAAATTTTAGTTTATGACTTTGTAAAATCATCAAAATAGTTGTGCATGTCTATTTGGATTCGAGTCTCTCATCCAATTTGTAATGAAATAATTTCCCATAAGGGGTAGAATAAACAGTGACAAAGTGTTCTATTAACACACTTCGTGGTGAAAAGGTCACCACTTCAAAAATATATGGATACAAATCCTGCCATGATAAAGATTGGTGTAGCCTAAGCCACGTGCGATCTCTAGATGATTTTGATGATTTAAATACCCTTGGATCATGGTTACTTAACCCAAAAATTAAACATACCGATCATCTCAATACCCATATTACCTCACAAACCCAAAAAAAAATTAAAAATTATAATAAAATAATTTGTATTTTTTAATACTAAATGGGTAAAGAAGATATCAAATTATGAGTACCATGAGTCTAATCATATTTTTGACTTGCATTTCGAGTCCAGTCATTTGCAGATGAGCTGGCATAATTCTCATGGAAAAAACAAAGAGTGGACACTACCGATAGAGGAGATGAAAATCCGAGCTTATATAAGTGTTCAAGGCAATAGAAAGATGGATAAGTCGCTCTATAATGCTCCCACAACTATTATTGTACTGTAAGTTTATATAAATTATAAAAAAATATTAAAATTGTTAGTTATTATAGATTTATATTTATTATAAAAAATTATATATATATTTTTGTTCTCATGTGCTTTGTATGTTTATTATTATTTAATGATTTAATTTTGGTTAATTGATATTATAAATTTGATTTATATATTTTTTAATATAATTAGTATATTTTTTAACATTTTAATATAAATATTTTTTATAAATTTTAATGTAATGTATATTTTTTAATATTTTATTGTAAGTATTTTTACGCAGAAAGGAATTTTTATTTAAAAAAAACTTTCCTAATTGTCTATCTGTCATAATCTGTATCATTGGATACTTTTTTAGATGATTGGATCATCATCAACCATCGATTCAAATTGTGGCAGTTGACGGTTGTGACAGTTGACAGATAGTTGCGTCCATCCAGCTATAACGTAATACCCCCATCGAGTTTCAGATACAGCCACAACAATTTTCGAAGTCTTGAAAACTTGGCAAATACCAGCAGCAGACATTACACATTCTGAACAAAGTGTAAGGGCTTCATTTTCGATATTCAAACCCCTGCAAGGTTGAAACCTCGATGATATTATGGATTAAGTGATTGATGCAACCTTCTCCATTGAGAAGTGTAGTAGAAGCAGATCGGATATTAGCATCTACATCGACCTCAAAACTATCGACAAGAATTGGGTATGTTTTTCTTATTATCTCAACTACATTTTCTTTCACCAGATACAACAATATTTGATGAGATATGTTAAATTTATTTTTTCAAAGAGAAGATTTGTTAAATTTCTTAATCGCAGGCATCGGCTGTTGCTGAAAAAAAAGGCGAGGAAGATGCAAATCCCTGGTTAAATCTTCCAGAGGTAACCTGAAAATCCACAAAGAGAATAAGGTCTCAGTTCTTTAACATTTTCTAGTTATTTTGGATTCAAATCTATTAATTTGAGGGATTGATAATTTGTGTGTTGTAGGCTGCCTCATTCAAGAGGGATTTTCCTCGGCTGTTCGGGAAAAAGCATGTAGGAGACGTTACTGTGCAAGGGATTTAATCAGGAGGTAGAAAAATCATGCCTGATAATAGATTGGATCAATGCTTTAGATAAGAATTTTAAGTATGAGGAGGTAGTTGAAGACAAATAGGTGAAGTTTGTTGTTACTAGATTGAATGGAGACAAAAATATTTTGTGGGATGGAGTCCAAGAAGAAAGGAAAGGAAAGAACAAAGCTAAGGTAAAAAGCTGGAGTAGAATGGTGTCGGGAAAAATACTGAGAGGGGGGGGGGGGTGAATCAGTATTTAGGGCATACTCAAAAATTTTAATTTTTCATTCTCTAAAAACCCATATGCTACTTTGCTGAAGCCAACTAGCATATACACGCGAATATCCTTCATAAAACTCACGTATATACAGAGATATTATTATGCCATTAATTCTTTACTTAGATCTATGCAACATTCATTCTTCTGATGATTAGATAACGATGGCAACACAAATAACAACAAAATAAATATCACATAAACATTCTGCCAAGGCTTTGGTTAAGGTGGAAACCAGTGGAGAAAACTACAGTTATAGTGCGTCTGGGTCTTAATATTTATTATATAAAGAGAAACATATTCTGACAACATGTTGCATGAGACTCATACTGAAGCACGTAGGCACCCACTGAAGGCCTAGCTTCCCTGCTCTACGTTTCAGGCTCTCAGAGGAACTGCAGCACATCATTATGGGAGTGCAGGAAGGAGCTGACTTACCTTAGATTTACAGGCCTGCTGGAGAGGAATAACACCTTTGTGAAGGCTACAACCCTCAGCACCACCATGGACCACGTTTCATCAATTTTCAAACTGGATCCAACAGCTTCAATGGATCACAACTTGCAGGCCACTTTTCATCATATTTTCAGACTGGACCCACTCCACACATTTAAGCTCAATCATACATCAAACTGAAACTTATACCCTTATCAATTCATTCGATGAATCATCAACCAATCAATCAACAACTTGATATTTTCTCAACATAGTCAGAACATAATCAATATTCAGAAAACCCAGATCTGTATGAATACATCATAGAAAGATAGGAGTAATACAGCAAAACAGATCAGACATTTCATACCACATACTTCAGCAAACCCTAGTTTTCATATGCACTTTCCTTTCACTGATCTGGCGTATATACGCACTTTCATGTATATAAACCCGCGTATACATCTGCACATATTACAGAACTAATTTCACAACCCATACACGCTTTCTATTAATCCAACCCGCGTATATACGTGCTTACTCTGTTACAAACTTGCGTATAGATCTTCAGACATTTTAGGTCAGCACAATTCTTCAGAACAGATGCATAGCTCAGATTTTACCCTTCACTTCAGAAACATGTTCGCCTCATCTTAGATCTGAACATTCCATAAACAGATCTAGAAGATACAAATACATTTCAGATCTAGAGATCCCTCTTCATCATTTTCTTCACTGGTGCATTATAAAATCAGATCTATCATTCAACTGTTACCCATTCCATACAGATATACTTCAGAGAGAAGTATTCATTAAAACCCAGACCTCTTTCACACTCTTGCACAATGATTCTCTTCTCCTTATATAGATTTAGCCTTTGTCAATACCATGAGCCAAAACCACATTACTTCCGATGGTATTCCTGGATGGGATCACATAGACAATCCAGCGCTCAATACAATGGGTCAATACCATGGTAGTAACCCCTGGTTTTACACATTTAGAGCGCATTTGAGAATACGCGACTTGACACGTACTTTTCTGAGTGCATACGCGCCTTCTCCTTAACAAACCCATGTATGACTTGTAACATACACTTTTCATCATTGTTCTGGCACATACTGAAGATTGCTTTCTCTCGTCCTTCTGAGCTGCTTGTAGAACATCAGATTTACATCATTAATAAACTCATAAAGCATCAAGGACAACTTCATCAAGTAGGTTTCCATCATCTTCATCAAGTGGGTTGCCATCAAGGACAACACTCTGCATCATATTGCCAAAAATCTCCCACTTTGGACTTGATGGAAACCACGATGGTGTTTGATCACGATCACAAAAAATATATACATTAAGCATAATGATATTCTCCCCCTATTCAAACACCATGTCACTCTCCCCCTTTGACATCAAGGGCAAAGTGTGGATCAAAAACCAACACAAGGTTTTTCTCCTCATGTAGAAAGAAGAGCGCTGTAGATCTGATGTGCACTGAGGTTACCATGCTCCCCCTGAGTTCATGCTGAATGTTCAAAAATAGTTTTCAATGAAGCACATGACTCTATGACTCATACTTATATCAAATATCCAACCATATGTGACTCAAGTACCCAACCAAGAGGGTTTACACATTTTGACTCAACTACCCAACCAAGTGGGTTTAAAAATTTGAATAAGTCCTTACATGGCTGAATATTACAATTTTACATCATAGGTCTCATCATGACCTTTTCATCAAATTACAAATATGAATTTTTATGACCACTACCAAAAATACCTCAAGAAAGATCATATTTCAGAATCATCATAATGCCAACAATGCATTATGCTCAGCAAGGCTAATGCTCCCCCTGAAACTGTGCATCCACACATCCTTTCCATATGACCAAGGCTCCTTCTTATCTTGTGCAACCTGAATAATTTCAACAGCAAGTCATCAACAACAATCTCTGCATGATCTGTTCGTATCTCTGAATCATAAGACTTCCATCTCATTCATGTGTGAAAGCAAGGAATACTCTTCAGCAAAAAGAAAACAGGGCTCATCCATAACTCATCATAATAAATCATGTATCATGTCATCATCATTTAGAACTGAGACATAAGCAGATATAATTTCAGTAATGCAATCATTAATAGTAAGACTGATGCTCCCCCTGAACCTGTGTTCCTGATCTTCAGCTGTCATACTAAATTTCTTATCATAAATGCATACGCGTCTGTGTCCACTGGAACTCGCGTGTATACGCGACTTTATTTTATTAAACCCGCGTATGGAAAGTGAAATACTGAAAATTTCATACTCCTTATTCTCCCCCTGAATTTGTACCACCTGTACCTATCTTCTTCACATCAGATGCACTGTCAGAAATAAACATAACCAGAATTACCAAATCAACCATGAGAATCATCATACATTGCTCCCCCTGTGATGATACATTACTAATCTCTATAATGTATCTCACATCATTCTTGCAGTCATTATGAGAAGTAAGCTTTAGAAGCGGATGACTGCAGTAGGGTCAATATTCCCTACGTTTCTGACCGGTCTTCCTTATTTTTCCAGCTTTGCTTGAAATTTCTTATTGTGTGCTAGAAGTTCTCCAATTTCTCAGATCTATTCATCCTGCATTATTTTTCTACATGTCCATACTTGTTACAAGTATAGCATATTATGTGACCAGAAAAGTAAGCATAAGGATCATAATGTGTCATTCTATTCTTCCTTCTATTGCAATCAGCTGCTTTATGACCATACTTGCTGCATGAAAAACAATATCCCTTGAAGAAACCAAAGTACCTTTTTGTGTAGAATCTGTTTGTTTGTGACTGAAACAATCTGCTTCTGCAATTGGCTGCAACATGCCCATAATTATGACATTTAAAGCATTCAACATTATTGAATGATTTACTTTGAGTGTTCATGATTGTCGGTTGACTTCTTGTTTCTTTCAACTCTTCAGGTTTTGCATTGACATCCTTTGAGTCTTTAGCACTTCCTTGTGAACTAGATTCTCCTTTAACAGTTTCATGAAAACCAAGACCAAGTTTAATAGCAGGAGATCTTTGATTACTAAGAATATTGTCTAGAATCTTAGTACTATCTTGAAACCTCAAGATTTTATCCTTTTCTTCTAATTTACCTTTGAGAATGTTTACCTCAACTTCCAATTTTTGGCATTGCTTCTTCATGCTTTCTTCGACCCTTTTTCCTTCTTCTACTTGATCATTCAATTTTAAAATTTCTTCCTTCAACCAATTTTCTTGTTCTTCACATGTTTGTAACAACTCTTCATTCTTCTTATTTTATTTTTCCAGATCTTCTTTGAGAGAGATGATTTCTACTTCAAGTCTTTCACTTTGATTGGTTGCATAAACATACAACTTTTGATACTTGTCTATCTGTCCATTCAGTATTTCTTTATGTTCATTCATTCTAGAGATCATATCTTTGTAGATAGATTCTTTCTTATGAAATTGATTGCAATCATTGCTTTCATCATTGATGTTGAGATTTGCTTCTATACTTATATTGTTACTTTCACTATCTCCACTATTGCATGCACAAGAAGGTGAATCACAAGAACAACAATCAATACCTGTTTCCTCTTCTTCATTTTTTGCTGCACATGTTTTCTGAGGTATCTCCTTTTGAGTAGCCTTCTTCTTTTGCTTCCTTGCCATGAGCACTTTCAGATCTTGGTCAAAATCTTCTTCATCCTCATCATTATCTTCATTTGTATAATAACTCTTTCTCTTTTCAAATTGTTTCCCTTTATCACGATTTTCTTCATAAGGACATTTAGCAGCATAATGACCAACTCTCCCACAAGTAAAACACTTGAAGGGTATCTTACCTTTGAATCTTCCAGTACTTGTTTGGAGTCTCCTTAAAAAATTTGCTTCTTCTTCTTCTGATATATAACTTGATTCCTTGACAACTTCTTTTTCTTTTCCTTTTGCACACGCCTTAAAAGCAGCTTCTTTGATTTGATAGGGACCTCCTTTTCTCATTTCATAAGCAGTCAGAATACCATGTAGTTGAACAATAGTAAGAGTTTGCAGATCTTGCCTTTCTTCAATAGCTGACACTTTTGACTCAAATTTTGAAGTTAAAGATCTTAAGACTTTTTCCACCAGAGTAGTATCGGTTATGGTTTCACCCAAACTTCTCATATGATTTACAATATCATCTAGACGTAAAAGAAACTGGCAATACTCTCATCACTATGCATCCTTAAATTTTCATATTCAATTCTGAGAGTTTGGAGTTTTTCACTTTTTACCTTTGTATCTCCTTCATAGCTCAGAATGATTTTGTCCCATATTTCTTTTGTTGAATTTAGCTGCATCACTTTAGCAAATTCTGGTTCAGATAGGCTTCCTAATAATACATTGATGGCTTTGGCATTGATTTCATATTTCTTCCTTTCAGCTGCATCAGTAGGAATACTTGCCGGATACTAATAACCTCCTTCCACGATTGCCCATACTTCTGCACCAAGACTTTGCAGATATGATTTTGTTCATATCTTCCAGAATAACAGATTATTTCCATTGAATAGAGGTGGCATTATAGACATTACCCCTTCATGACTTCCCATTTCGATGGATCTCCTTCAATCAATCAAGGTTCTGCAGAAGGACCTGCTCTGATACCAATTGTTGGGAAAAATACTGAGAGGGGGGGGGTGGTGAATCAGTATTTAGGGCATACTCAAAAATTTTACTTTTTCATTCTCTAAAAACCCATACGCTACTTTGCTGAAGCCAACTAGCGTATACATGTGGATATCCTTCATAAAACTCGCGTATATATAGAGATCTTACTATGCCATTAATTATTTACTTAGATCTATGCAACATTCATTCTTCTGATGATTAGATAACAGTAAGCATGTGCAGTAATAACAGAATAAACCATCACACATAAGCATCACACAAGAACACCAGGATTTAAGGTGGAAACCCAAGTCGGGAGAAAACCACCCTTGCCGTCGTCTCAGTCTTCAATATTTATTATATAAAGAAAACATGTTACAACCATGTACTGGCACAGACTCATACCAGCACGCAGGCACCCACCTGCAGAAGGCTACAACCTGCTCTCGTTTACCAGCCTCTCCTGGAAGGGAGCTAAAACCCCCTGCTCTCGTTTACCAGCCTCTCCTGGAAGGGAGCTACGACCTCCTGCTCTTGTTTACCAGCCTCACCTGGAAGGGAGCTACAACCCCCTGATTGAAGGCTACAACGCTCAGCACCACCATGGACCACGTTTCATCAATTTTCAAACTAGATCCAACATCTTCAATAGATCACAATTTGCAGGCCACTTTTCATCACATTTTCATACTGGACCCACTCCACACATTTAAGCTCAATCATACATCAAACTGAAACTTATACCCTTATCAATTTGTTTGATGAATCATCAACCAATCAATCAACAACTTGATCTTTTCTCAACATAGTCAGCAACATAATCAATATTCAGAAAACCCAGATCTGTATGAATACATCATAGACAGATAGAAGTAATACAACAGAAAAGATCAGACATTTCATACCACATACTTCAGCAAACCCTAGTTTTCATATGCGCTTTCCTTTCACTAATCCAGTGTATATGCGCGCTTTCATGTATATAAACCCGCGTATACTTCTGCACATATTACAGAACTAATTTCACAACCCATACGCGCTTTCTCTTAATCCAACCCACGTATATACGCGCTTACTCTGTTACAAACTTGCGTATAGATCTTCAGACATTTTAGGTCAGCACAATTCTTCAGAATAGATGCATAGCTCAGATTTTACCCTTCACTTCAGAAACATGTTCACCTCATCTCAGATCTAAACATTTCATAAACAGATCTAGAAGATACAAATACATTTCAGATCTAGAGATCCCTCTTCATCATTTTCTTCACTGGTGCATTATGAAATCAGATCTATCATTCAACTGTTACCCATTCCATACAGATATACTTCAAAGAGAAGTATTCATTAAACCCCAGACATCTTACTCCCCCTTTGCACAATGATTTTCTTCTCCTTATATAGATTTAGCCTTTGTCAATACCATGAGCCAAAACCATACCACTTCCGATGGTATTCCTGGACGGGATCAAATAGACAATCCAGCGCTCAATACAATGGGTCAATACCATGGTAGTAACCCCTAGTTTTACACATTTAGAGCGCATTTGAGCATACGCGACTTGGCACGTACTTTTCCGCGTGCATACGCTACTTCTCCTAAACAAACCCGCTTATGAATTGTAACATACACTTTTCATCATTATTCTGGCACATACTAAAGATTGCTTTCTCTGGTCCTTCTGAACTGCTTGTAGAACATCAAATTTACATCATTAATAAACTCATCAAGCATCAAGGACAACTTCATCAAGTAGGTTGCCATCATCTTCATCAAGTGGGTTGCCATCAAGGACAACACTCTACATCATATTGCCAACAAATGGTGGTGAAGCTAAAAGGAAATTTTTTACCCAAAGATTACAAATTTTCCTTATTCAGGAAAATTCAAAACTTGAAACAAAGTTCATTAACTATTAAAGGGTGTAATGAAGAATTTTACAAGGTGAATATTTAAGAGTAGGATACATTGAAGAAACACCTGAAAACGTTTCCATATATATCAATGAGCTGCGGTTTGAGATTCAAGATGAGTTTGGCCTATTTTCACCCAGAACTATAGATATGCTTACCAATTTTCCTTGAAAGAAGAGGAAAAAATGGCTAGAAATCAAAGCCAAAGGATTAGAGGAAGGAGTCATATAAGGGGAAGAGGACAAACCAACAACTGGGAGAAATCTCAACCTTCAAAGGAAGGCGAAGGAAGTTCAATTAGTCAACCATCAAGAGGAGGTGAATCAAGAGGAATAAGGCCTTTCTCAATAGGAGGTGGTCGAAGCATAGGCTACCAAGTTCAATGTTACAAATATGGGAAAATGGGACATATGTCATGGGATTGTCCTAAAAATAATCCTACAAGCTAGAGAGTAAATATAGTAGAAGCACAAGAAGAAAATGTAGCGGCAGTTATCCATGAAGAAACACCAGAGGTCGAAGAATCATTATTGATGAAGAAAATCTTGATTAATTTTGAAAAATAAGTTAAGGAACCAACAAAAATAAAAATATTATTGGAAAAACCACATGAAAATTAGGAGGAAAGTGTTGCAAAGTGCTGACAGTGGTAGCATGGATAACTATGTCTCCATGGAAACAATACAGAAGTTGGAGCTGGGAAGAATAACACATCCCACACCTTACAAGGTGTCTTGGTTGCAAAAAGGCCATAGGATATTAGTGAACGAGTAGTGTAAAGTGGAGTTCCATGCTGGTAATTAAAAGGATGAGGTATTATGTGACATAATGCCAATGGATGTGTGCCATGTGTTTTGGGAAGACCATGGAAATATGATAGGAAATCCATTCACGATGGGAGGAAAAAACCCTACAATATTGAGAAAAATGGCCCAAAACATATGTTATTACATTTGGATGACAAGGAATTGCAGTGGAGAACCCTTCATCCACATATGGGAATGGAAGAGGCGCTCCCCCTCCTCTGGATCCTCGGGCTCATATCTCTAGAGCTTGGTGGTGAAAACTGTGGCACTAGGTTCCACATCAATCTTGTTCTTCCCTTTGTCATTCCCCTTGTCCAGTTCTGACTCAGAATTAGAACATGCATCTAATTCAGATGCCTTCAGTTCGGCCACCAGCGATTGTTTGGCTCGACACTTGCTTGTGTTGTGAGTGGAGCTATTATGAAATTCACACCACTTCCCCATGTCCTTATTTGGCTTTGTGGTGTTGTTCTGAGTCACCCTCCTTTGGATTTTCCTTTGTTCTACGGTTTGGGGCTGCCTTTCCTTGGCTTCGGATTCAACTCGCTTCTTCTGCTTAAATTTATGCTCGATATTGGCAACATATCGATATGTCGTGCCAAGCGAGGTAATGTCGAGGAAATCTATTTCCTCCTTAATGTATATGTGCAAATAGTTGTGATACTTGAGAACCAAATTTTTCTTCAAATATTTAATACCCAACTTTGTGCACAAGGTATGGAACAAATTCGTCAGCTCGTGCACATCTTAATCCTTTGTTGCCGTAGTGTGGTCCATTAGATGTACTTGTCCTCATAGCTCCACATGGGGTTATATTTTTTCTTGATGCCGTCTTAGAAATAATTCCAAGTGGTTACAGCCAAGAACAGAGAAGGTTCCCTCTCATCCTTTTTCTCAGAGTAGGTTTCCCGCTATTCTTTGACATAGGGGTGACTTTGAGGAGTGAAAATGTAA
This sequence comes from Pinus albicaulis, assembly GCA_034641835.2. Classification (NCBI taxonomy): domain Eukaryota; kingdom Viridiplantae; phylum Streptophyta; class Pinopsida; order Pinales; family Pinaceae; genus Pinus; species Pinus albicaulis. The sequence continues at coordinate 343,812,791 of CM076574.1, read as the reverse complement.
TCTTTTCTAAGTCGGAGAAATCATGGACCGAGACATACCCTTCCAGAAAATTAAAGCATATATCTACAACATCTGCATCTATATGGCCTTCAAATATAGGAATGTCGTAGTTGACTTGTACCTTGAAAGGAGTGGCACCTCTAGAGTGGATGCTGGATGTAGATGCTCCACCAGTGGGAAGCCATTGAAGGATATGGGAAAATTTATCCATCATCGCATTCCTCTGTTTCTTGAGGGCCTCATCAAGCAATATTTTGATAGGATATCCTGCTCCCTTGTCTTTATTTTCTTCCACCATGGGAGGTTTTCGGGATTTCGAGGCTAATCTTGCAAGGGTTCAACTAGATCAAGCCCTAAATCCTTATACCCTAACCTCGTTGGGGACACACAAATAAAAATAGAGAAAGAGCAGATTGCTCTGATACCATTGATCTGAATTTATGCAGTAACAAAAAAAATACAAATGTAACCATAAATACAAATATGCAGTGGAAATAACACTTCATTTCATTAATATGAAAGAATTGAAATATGCTTACAGATAAAATGGAAATAAACTAGCTCAGGCAATGGTAGCTTATCTTTGATAAGGGATGTGGCGGCTACATGCCTCTGAACTATGTTACAATGAGGATCAAGGGCCTTTTTATTATTCAAAAACATGGGAAAACCCTAAGAAACAAAAAAACTAACCCTAGGATATGAAGAGCCAAAACTATGGGCCCCGTTTGGGTAAATTGGTACATCAACTTCTCGAGGACGTAACTTTGGCATACGATCTTTCTTTGACGTACACAATACCTTGTTAGAAATATCTATCTCAGGAATAAAATTTTCTAGTGTCCGACATGGACAAGGAGATATGTTGGTCCCGAATTTCCCAAAGAACATGGTTTAGGGCCTTAAAATGGCTCCGGAAGTTCAGGACTCGAAAAATTGCCAAAAATAGTAAATTGTGCTACAATTAAGGAAACTGAAAAACTAAAAGAAAAAATGGTGGGTTCCCAAGTGGAATATGTGGGTGGCCACCAATATCCACATAGATAATTCCTCCCCCCTTAGGAAGCAATATTCCCCATTGCGTTGAGTTCCTCCATGAAATGAGGAAACTTCTGCGGAACTTGGTCCCTGGCAAGCCCCTTGCCTTGGTGCAGGAGATGGCCAGCTTTGACATCCTGATTCAGTTGGATCTTCTGCTGGAGAGTGTTCTTGATTTGTGTGTCCATGATACGATATATGGTGTCCTGTTCCAGGGAGCCTGGGTTTAAATATGTTCGTGTGAGTTGTTCTTCCATGTCAGATGTGTCTAGTAGAGGTGGAAAGTATGGCCAAAGGCAGTCCACATTGAACACTAGGTGCAGACCAAGGAATGGTGGAATACTAAGCTTGAAGGAATTGTCACCTATAGCCTTGGTGATGGTGTATGGCTCATATCAGAGTGTGCGAAACTTGCGATGGGGTCTAGGGAGGTGCTCCTTCTGCAAATGTAGCCACACTTTGTCTCCCAAATAGAAGTTGTGTGGTACCTAATTATGATAATTCTGATGCTTGTACTTGGAATTGGTTCTTTCCAATATGTCATGAAACTATTAGCAAATGTGATGAATGCGCTCAATAAATATATATGCTTTATTAGCCTCAAATAGTACATGTGAGGAGCTTGGCCTGATGTGCCTTTTTTGCAACAACACTTAGATCTGCCTCTTGATTTCATCATTCCCCAAAATAGAAAGTTGATAGATTGACTCATTAGGTAGCAGCATGCCTGAGGTTAGATCAATGGAGTGCTTGACCTAATAGTGTAGAGGAACCCATATGGGTGAGGAGAAAATTTCCTTGTATTCTTGCACAACTATGTCCTTTTTTTTATGCCGCACAGGGGAGGACTCTTTGGAGGTTGCGGCCATAATCTTCTTCTTGCACTGTGGGTGAATCATAATGAAATAATAAATTGGTTTGGGAAATAATATTACTACATTGATTTACAGTACTCAAAGAGATGGCAAAAGGCAATACTACATCTGGTATCTTGTACAACTTATTTCCCAAAGTAATAATAACATAACGAGGCCTAGACTCATACAAAACATGTTGCTTCCACAAGTACGGTTGGCCTAATAATACATCAGACGTGTCAAGAGGAGAAACATCACTCAGTACCTCATCTGTGAAGGACTTGATGTTGTACGAAAGGCGGAACTGCTGGCTAACGCAAATATCTCTTCCTTGGTGAAGCCACCTGATGGTATACGACTGTAGGTGTCTTGTGGTTGATAGGCCGAGTTGCTTCACGACATCTGTTGAAATGAGGTTCTTTTGTCTTCCGCTATCAACAATTAATTGTATTGGATAACCCTTCACTCACATCTGGGGATGGAAGAGGCACTCCCCCTCCTCTGGATCCTCGGGCTCCTCCCTTTTATGCTTGGTGGTCACAACTGTGGCACTAGGTTCCACATCAATGATCTGCTTCCCTTTTTCATTCCCCTTGTCTAGTTTTGACTCAAAATCAGAACATGCATTTGGCTCAGATGCCTTAAGTTTGGCCACTAGTGACTATTTGGCCCGACAATCGCTTGTGTTGTGAGTGGAGATGTTATGAGATTCACACCACTTCCCTGTGTCCTTCTTTGGCTTTGTGTTGTTGTTCTGAGTCACCCTGCTTTGGCTTTTCCCTTTGTTATGCAGTTCAAGGGTGAATTTCCCTGGCTTCGGATTTGCGGATCCAAATTTTCACTTCTTCTACTTAAATTTATGCTCGATCTTGACTGCATATCGATATGTCATTCCAAGTGAGGTAATGTCAAGGAACTCCATTTCCTCCTGAATGTATCTATGAAAACAACTGCAGTACTTGAGCACCAAATGTTTCTCTGAATATTTAATACCCAAATTTGTGCACAGTGTATGGACAAAATTCGTTAGCTCATGCACATCTTGATACCTTTGTTGCGATAGTGTGGTCCATTTGATGTACTTGTAATATTGTTCCTTGATTCCGTCTCGAAAAAAATTCTAACTGGGTGCAGTTGAGAACAAAGACGGTTCCATCTCATCCTTTTTCTCATAGTAGGTTTCCCACCAGTCTTTGACATGGGGGGTGGCTTTGAGGAGTGAAAAATTAATATTTTATCAGTTGGAGAAATCAGGGACTGAGAAATACCCTTCCGAAAAATTCAACCATCTATCTATGGCATCTGCATCTATTTGGCCTTCAAATATAGGAACTTCAAAGTTGAATCGTAACTTTGAAGGAGTGGAGCCTACATTGTGGTTGCTGGCTATAGATGCGCCGCCACTAGCAAGCCATTCAAGGATCTGGGTAAAGTTATCCATTATCATGTTCCTCTGTTTCTCGAGGGCCTCCTCGAGCAATATTTTGATAGGATCTCCTGCTCCCTCCTATTTCTTTTCTTCCACCATGAGAGGTCATTAGGGTTTGCGAGGCTGATATTGAAAGGGTTCAACTAGATCGAGCCCTAACTCCTTATACCCTAACGTCATTGGGAACATGCAAAGAAAAGAATTGAAAGAGCAGACTGCTCTGATACCATTGATATGAATTTATGCAGGAAAGAAACAGAATATGAATATAACAATAAATACAAATATGCAGTGGAAATAACACTTCATTTCATTAATATCAAAAAACTGAAATATGCTTAAAGACAGAATGGAATTAAACTATCTCGGGCAATGGTAGCTTATCTCTGAGAAGAGATGTGGTAGCTACATGCCTCTGAACTATGTTACAATGAGGCTCAAGGGAATTTTTATTATTCAGCAACATGGGAAAACCCTAAGCATCCAAAATCCTAACCCTAGGAGATGAAGTGCCAAAAGTATGGGCCCCTTTTGGGTAAATCGATACATCAACTTCTCGGGAATGTAACTTTTTCATATGATCTTCGTTTGATGTGCACAATACCTAGTTAGAAATATATCTTTGAGGACTATAATTTTCGAGTGACCAATATTGTAAAAAATTTGATTTTGGTTTGGGATTTCCAAAAAACCATCACTTAGGGCCTCAAAATGGCTCTGGAAGTTCAAGACCCGAAAAAATGCCAAAAATAGTAAATTATGCTACAATTAAGGAAAATGAAAAACTAAAAGAAAAAATGGTGGGCTCCCAAGTGTAATAGGAGGGTGGCCACCAATAACCAACTGGATCATTACTCCCCCCTTAGGAGGAAATGGTCCCCATTGCTTTGAGTTCATCCATGAGATGAAGAAACTTTTTTTGAACTTGGTATCTTGGGAGCCACTTGCCTTGGTGCAGGAGCTGGCCAGCTTTGACAACCCAATACAGTTGGATATTCTGCTAGCGAGTGTTCTTGATTTGCATGTCCATGATACGTTCCGTGGTGGCTTGTTCCATGTAGTCTGGGCTAAACTCTATTGGTATGATTTATTCAACCATGTCAGATGTGTCGAGTAGAGGTGGAAAGTAGGGTTGAAGGTAGTCCACATTGAACACTGGGTGCATAACAAGGAATGGTGAAATAATGAGCTCGAAGGCATTGTCCCCTACAACCTTGGTGATGTTGTATGGCCCATATCAGAGCAAGCAAAGCTTTCGATGGGGTCCAGCAAGGCGCTCCTTCTACAAATGTAGCCATACTTTGTCTCCCACTTAGAAATTGTGTGGCACCCGATGCTGATCATGCCGCTTCTTATACCTGGGATTGGCTTTGTCCAATATTTCATGAACTTGTTGGCGGATGTGATGAATGCACTTAATAAATCTGGTTTCGTTATCAGCCTCAAATAGTACATGTGAGGAGCTTGGCCTGATGTTCCCTTTCTACAACATCTCTTGGATCTACCTCTTGATTTCATCATTCCCCAAAACTGAACGTCGATAGAATGGCCCATTAGTCAGTGGCATGCCTGAGGTCAGATAAATGGAGTGCTTGATCTGATAGTTTAGAGGAACTCTTCTGGGTGAGGAGAAAATGTCTTTGTATTCCTCCACGACTATGTCCATCATCTGATGTTGCACAGGGGAGCCCTATTATGAGGCTACGGCGATAATATTCTTCTTTCCCGGTGGGTGAATCATAATGAAATCAAATTTCCTGGTTTGGGAAATAATCTTACTGCATTTCTTTGTAGTACTCAAAGAGATGGCAGAAGGTAGTACAAATTATTTCCCAAAGTAATAATAACAGAACGAGGCTTATAATCATACACAACATGTTGCTTCCACAAGTATGGTTGGCATACTAGTACATCAGACATGTCAAGAGGAGAAACATCACACAATACCTCATCCGTGAAGGGATTGATGCTGTAATGAAGGTGACACTATTGGCTGACGTGAAAATTTCTTCCTTGGTGAAGCCACCCAATGGTATATGGCTGTGGGTGTGTTGTGGTCGGTAGGCCAAGCCGCTTCATGACCTCTTCTGAAATGAGGTTCTTTTGGCTTCCGCTATCGACAAGGAATTTCAGTGGAGAACCCTTCACCCACATCTGGGAATGGAAGATCCACTCCCCCTCCTCTGGATCCTTCGGCTCCTCCCTCTAGAGCTTGGTGGTGGCAACTGGGGCACTATATTTTGCATCAATTATTTTCTTACCTTTATCATTCCCCTTGTCTGGTTCTAACTCAAAATCAGAGCATGCATTTGATTCATATGCCTTCAGTTCGGCCACTAGCGATTGTTTGGCCCAACACTCGCTTGTGTTGTAAGTAGAGATGTAATGAAATTCAAACCACTTCCCTGTCCTCTTCTTTGCATTTGTGGTGCTTTTCTGAGTCACCCTGATTTCGCTTTGCCCTCTGTTCTATGGTTCCAGGGTGCCTTTCCTTGGATTTCGATTTGCGGATCCAAAGTCTCGCTTCTTCCACTTAAATTTCTGCTCAATCTTGGCAACATATCGATATGTAGTGGCAAGAAAGGTAATGTCACGCAACTCCATTTCATCCTTAATGTATATGTGCAAACAACTGCAGTACTTGAGCACCAAATGTTTCTATGAATCTTTAATAGCCAACTTTTTGCATAGGTGTTGGTGAGGTAAATCCCCTCTGTGGACAGAGGCGATCCCACTAGCCCTAGAGTGGGTCTAGCCACAAAAGATACATGCTATGACATCAATTCCTAGTCAATAATGAACAAAGACTTGGTAGATCACTTACTGTAGGTCCTGCGCTACTGTGTCGTTCGGAAGAATGGCTGCCTCTCGCTCCTAATTCGACAAATCACGATCCGCTCGTTCTCACGCCTAGATACTTGCACATACACAAGAAACGAAGACGATACACAACATACTATCTCATATTCCTAACTATCAGTCAATCGAAGAAGACTAAATCAAATGTGTCAAATAAACATAACACAGAGATGGAATCAATATCATAGTCGAGTATATTAATTTAAAGAAGGAAGAGTACAACCAAGCTTCGACGTTGCGATCTCCTCCAGCAGGGTTCCAGCAGAGCACGTCTCACAAAGCTCGTCAGGAATTCAAACGGGGCTCTCTCTACGGGATCCTCCTTGGTTCAACCTTCTCTATAGTGATTACTCAGCTATAATATCTCTTCTCCAAGTTCAGCTTCTTGGCTATATGTTCAGTTCTAGATTTTGTAAAGGGAGAAGGCTGGTTTATATAGAGGGAGAAGGAGAGGTTAGGATTCCTATAATCATGGGGGGAGTCCTATCCTCCAAGAATGTTCCATCAACCATTTCCTAAAGGAAGATATTTGTGGCTTATTGAGTTAATCACTTCCTATGACTCATCCTAGAGGTGGTTGAAGGAAACTTCCGCCTCTAGTTTGTTAAAAAACATTCCCAAAAAGGTTGGCGTAGGTACAACAAAGAGACATAGCGCCAGCTGGCATGGCCTCTAGTGTACTTTCTCCACATTGGCATGAGGGGTGAAATGGCTACCCGTGCCAATGCCAAAACATAGGTTTTTGGGTGCTTGCTAAGGATATGTTCAATAGGTGAAATCATGTCCTTATGTAGAAGGATGCTATGAAGGTATTTGCAGAGTTTGACACTTCCCACAGGTCACGGAAAATACCCTCCAATATGCGGGGCGAGGGATTGTAGGGACGGTGACAAAATGCTGTGTAACAAATTCCCCCTAAAGCATGAGGTCCGAGAGAGAGGGAGGGGTGAAATGCTTTATGAGAATGCGTTCGACCAAAACACTGTTGTCGGAAAACCTGCAAGTACGAATACAACTGATACATCTGATATACGACATGTGGCATGGGCACAACCATCCATAAATAGAGCACATAAACAATGAGATCCGAGGTATGGACACAACCATCCAGCAGTAAGGATCCACAAATAGACTTAAGTATGGTCACAACCATCCAATCAAAGATTCATATAATAAGTCATAATAATCCACAAAGAACCCGCAACCTGGATTTCATCAGACAAAACCCAAGGTCTTGTGCTCCATCTCGACCCGAACATAGTACAAATTTGAGCATGCGAATATGTGAGCTGAAGTTGAACATGCAAGAGCATCATCTGATTACCAGCCAATGATGAAAGCTATTAACAGATGCGAGAGAAACCAACAATAATGACAATGGCTCTCAAGGTACAAAAGGTATAATCCACGGCATGTGAATAGTGATCTGACATTGAACACCCGTAGAGTCAACCGATCGAAGGAAAATGATGGGGACCTTACGTCGAGTGCGAAGAACTTGCCATTGACGCATGTAGGCTCCAAGGTACCTGAAGGGAGTCTCTAGATCAACTTCCTGGATAATGAGTTGGAGTCGATAGGAAGGGAACTTGACTAAAGGTGGGCCATAATGTTTCCACATCATTGACATGAGACAGAGGAATATGATGTTTGTGAATCAAGACCAACAAAGAATCAGAGGGAGGTTGAAAATTGTAGAGGAAAACTTCTCTTGAACATATTAGCAGCACGGCACTAGATTTGGTAGTATTTGACATCAAGGGATCTGAGGTCATGGTGATGTGGCAAAGAGTAGATGAGTGGTCAAAAGAGATTACCCAAACTCATGTAGGCAAACAAATAACGAGATGAGATGTCCCCAACCCGACACGAATGCAGACAAGTGCCATGTTCAAGAGCGACATACTGTCGACACGACTATAATCTTGATTCCATTTTCCCACACCATTCTGGTGAGTACCCCAATTATTTTTTAAAACAAGCTTGAAGGGGATATCATGTGCTTGCAATGTAAGTTTGTACTTCGGAAAAATCCAACCTAGTACATTTTATGAGCCCTAGGAACGAGGAAATTGAGTGACATCATGACGATGGAATCCGATGTCATCAGTTTTTAACGAGTCTGACAAAGGAAGAAATCGACATCTTTTCATATTTAGAGAGTTTGAAAAGAAGGCGCAAAATAAAACTCCAACGAGGCCCTTTTCGTAAATAATCCCTCAGATCCGAAAAGGTATAAAATTGTGTCTGAGAGAACCTCTTAGTCACAATTGGCTAAGGTATTCCTATTTCGTAAATAATCTATCCCAACCCGAAAAAGGGGTAAACGTATACTGGGTAGATATCGTTTCGTAACCAATTTAACGAGTTTAAAATGATAAGTGACTCGGCAATGTTTTTAGTTTTAGAGAGTCAGAAAAGAGCTGAAAGGCGACTCTAGTAGTGGCTTTTTCGTGTTTTTACCGAGTCCGAAAAAGTATAAAATACAACTCGTCTCTTCGTCATAACTGCGTGAAAAATCTGTCGCTGCACAAAAGACGTGTGTAAAACATATTCCTTGAAAATAATATGAAAATATATCAACAAATATGTTTTAAAACCTATTTTAGGACTTTGAAAAGTTATAAAAGACCATAAATGGTAAAAAATATTTACTTTTCACTTTTACCTCTTTGCAAAGCAATAGTGACCCATTTCCCTTGCGATCTTCAGGTGATGATTGTGGACAATCCAGTGGACCAATTTGGATTCCATCTATTTCAGGTAAGATCCGACTTCATTTTCCATATTTTAAGCTATATTTTACTGCATTTAGTTGTCATTTGGGATCCCTTAGGGGAGGAATTACAAATTCTAGGGCATCGCGGTTGGCATGGTTTTCGGGCACGGACCCGCGTCAACCGACCCATTTTTACACAGGGGTCGCGCCAGTTGGCACGACTGTTAACAAAACAGTCACACCAACCACACAACCCAAAATCCGCTTTATATTTAAGAAAAATCAAACAATAGATTGCAATTTTTAATACCTAAGGGGGTTTCTAATGTTCCTATGATCAATTCATGCAGGTACAAAGCGCAAAAATATGGCTATCGAGTGGAAGGAGAGAGATCACAGTGAAGAGGATGAACAAGCAACGAGAAATGAACAATGCATGGATGCCCTCAGGAATTGTGGGCTCAAGAAGTTCTTTATGACACCATGTATCAGGGCTCAACCTGAACTGCTTCAGTATATAATCAGCATTTGGGACGAAGATTAGGAAAATTTTGTACTTCGGGATCAAGAGCTTGAACTCGAAGTTTCCAATGTGTATTTCATCACTGGGTTGTCATGCAAGGGTGCAGTCCCTATCTTAACCGGTACTCGGCATTCCGGAGAAAGCATGGCAATGGTCATTGATAGGGTGTGCCATGGGGCACGAAAAGGATTAGGGAGCAGCAAAGTGGATATCAAGACTATTCTTGATTTGGCACTGAGGGTAGTGCTGTACACTATCACATGGGCTATGGGATCGCAGGCATCGCACGAGGCCATGAAGACACAAATTCTTCTTTCTTTAGAGTGTATGAACCCGACCATCTTCAACTGGGCCGAGGCCATGACTATCAACATCAAATGGCAACTCAGTAAGTGTAAGAATACCAAACTCAAGCAGTTTGGGTATGGGTCAATCCTGGTATCATTATTCTTAGAAAGATTATCCATATTTCAACGTCAGGAGGTTATAGTCCCGGAGCCACCGCCCACTGAGCCACGGATGGCCTGATGGGCGGCACTGATGCCTAGAGTAGAGGGTGGCCAATAGATGTCTTGGAGGCCAGATTTTTTTGATTGGCTCTGATGACAACTGATTGTCATGGAGGATTGGCCCTACACTGGCACAGACTTCACTGGAGACCCAGACCTCCCACTCCTGGAGGGAGAGGATTGGGACGAAGAACTTGGTAAGACTCATTTTTTATTTTCATGAGTTTCTAATTTTTTTGACATATATGCATGTTTTGACAGTTATTCTTATATGTATGCATATGTTGGCCCAAAGCATCCTACAGGCATGTCACCGGTAGCGAGGCAAATTCCTCGCGATTTTGATCCTCATGGTGAGGGTGGCGAGGAGGAGATAGTGCAGAATCTGGAGGGGATCGCCCATGGAATCCCAGACTATGCTCGCTTAGATGATGTGCCTCAGGCCTATCAGAGGCATACTGTAGGGGTGCCAAGTCATATCCACCGCTTGCTGAGGTGGTTGGTATGAGCGGTGACGTGCTATCTTGAGCACCACGCTGATTAGACACTTAGGCTTTATTTCTACACATTTTGAGAGACATGTTGTCTCATGATGTAACTGAGAAAAATATATATTATTTTTGTGGGTTTTATGATGCACATGTTGCAAAAAAAGGATATACATATATACATATATTTTCTACATGGGTCTATGTACATATGATGATGTTTTTTATAAATTGCGCAAATATCTATCTAGCACAATGTTAGCTATTGCATTTGTTAATGTATTCATTCATCTTGGTATATGTTGATATGTAATGAAATCAAAATGTATTTCAAGTAAATGAATATGCAAATAAAATCTCAAAATGCATGGGTTTCAAACCGAATAATGACCGTTCAGTTGAAGAACAACAAGTTGTGAATCCAACTTCACAAGCAGTGCGCGTATGCCGAGGTTGACTGCCTCGGTCAATAGTTCCAAAACTGCACTATATTCAATGACATTGTTTGTAGCTGGTCCTAGAAAAATACCTTGTAAGTTAATCAACTCACCAACAGGATCATAAATTACCCAGGCTACCGAAGACAAGTTCCTAGTACTGCGGGAAGCACCATCCGTGAAACCGACATAAGGGGAAATAGACATCTGCATAGCAAACAAGACCCAATAAGCATAAAAAAATCTCACAAAGCACATCAAACCAAAGCATGCACACAAAATGAAAACAATCACCTATGTACACAGATCACACATGAATGATTCAAGCATAATATTTTTTCAGATACAACCCATTTCTGGGCTGCGATAAAGGACAACCTTCATAGTCAATAAGCTCATAAGCCCCATTCCGTAACACACGTTTGACGATGTAGGGCCCATGCCACATGGGTTGGAATTTTCCTGCCCCCAACTTGTCATGAGCTTGGTCGTATAGAAGAATGAGATCGCCTTCGATGAAATAATGAGGAGAAACTGTTTGGTCAAAATGGGCTTTGACTCGCTTCTTCTGTGCTTCAATGACCAAGGCAGTTAAGCAACTATTTGCGTCCAATATCTCTAAATAGAGGAGCTATTATTCTTCAGGCGAAGTATTAGGCATCAATTCCACAGCTAATTTCAGTGAAGGGATTTCACATTCAATCGGAATCGTAGCTTCCAAACTGTATACCAACTGGAATGGGGTAAATCCGGTTGCATTCTTGATCGACGTTTGGTAGGCCCATAGAGCTGAGAACAACATGAGATGCCAGTTTGATTTGTGGATCTCGATTGTTCTTTGAAGCATTGTAACAAGGACCTTGTTTAGAGCTTCAACTTGGTCATTAGCTTGAGGATAGTAAGGCGTTGAGCTGTTGTGACGCAGACCCAACTTAGATGTTAGCTCTGCCATCATATAATCCTGAAAATGAGAACCATGGTCAGTGAAGATGGCTTGAGGGACACCAAATCGAGCAATAAAGTGATTGAATATGAAATGTGTAGCTGTCTTACCATCCGAAGCCAATGTAAGCATTGCTTCGGCCCATTTCATAAAATAATCGATGGCGATGATAATATAGGCATGCCCCCTAGCCGAACGAGGGTTACACATCATAAAATCGATGCCCCATTTGGGAAAAGGGCCAACAATAATGACAGGTTGTAATGGAACAGGCGGCGCACGCATCTTGCGTTGATAAATCTAGCACTCATGGCATTTACGTACTGCAACAATGCAATCTTTAGAAATGGAGGGCTAGAAATAGCCAGCACAAAGGATCTTCTGTGCAGTGGCATAACCAGACACGTGACCACCACAAGTGCCACTGTGGCAGTAATTTAAAACCTTCTCTACTTTCTCGAAGGTTAGACATCGGCGGGGTACAGAATCAACTCCAACGCGATAAAGGGTATCTCCAACAATACGATAAGGTTGCCATTGATGCCGAATGTGGCGTCGGGCATCTTTCATTAGATCAGTCCTGAAAGTAGACGTTTGGAAGTAAATAATGATATCACTGTACCATGGATTGAGGGTGCTGATAAGGAAGAGAGTTTCGTCTGGAATATGATCTTCAGAGGAAGAAGGAGCAAAGTCGGCAAGGAGAGAACAAATCAAATAAGCGAAAAAAAGTGATTTCTTTGATTTGGCGGTAGTGAACTCCAAATCAAAATCTTGGAGGATAATGATCCACTTCGAGTATTTCCCCCCCAGCAACTGCCGTGAAAAAATATAAGTCATGGGATTACAATCAGAAATCACGGTCAGCATGCGTAAAAGAATGTAATGACAAAAACATTGGATGGCCTGGACCACAGCGAACGCTAACTTCTCGACATGTGCGTAGCGTGTTTCAGGGTCGAGAAGGTTCCGAGACAAGTAGTAAACGACATGCTCGTTATCGTCATCATCATCTTGGACTAATACCATGGCGATCGTACTGAAGGCGATAGCTAGATAGAGGGTGAAATTACGATGGTAATTCGAAGGACATAATAGAGGAGTGTTGACAAGAAACGTCTTAAGCCTATCAAAAGACTGTTGAGCAATCTCATCCCAACAAAAAGGGACGTCCTGCTTTAAAAGTTGTGTAAATCCTTTGTCTACTTTAGCATAGTTCGAGATGAAACGAAGAAGGAAATTGGATTTCCCTTGAAGACTCTGGAGCTGATGTAACAAGGACGGGGAGGGGAGATTAACAATAGCCTCAAACTTAAGAGGGTCAAGGTGAATTCCATATTTAGATACGATAAACCCTAAGAGTCTACCGGAGTCGACGTAGAAGACACATTTATATGGGTTGAGCCTAATGTTGTAGAATCTACAACGAAGAAATATTTGATGGAGATGTTCCGGGTGGTCTTTCCACGTAGTTGAATGAGGCGGAAGGTCATCCAGGTATGGTTGGACAATATGCTGAATATCATGAAAAGCATAGGACATCACGCGTTGGAACATAGCCTGAGCATTCTTCAAGCCAAAAGGGAGTTTCTTATAAGTGAACGTTCCCCATGGACAAATAAAAGAGTTCTTGTGTTGAGCTGACTGGAGAATGTTAATCTAGTTATAGCCAAAAAAACCATCCATAAGGGAGAAGATTTCACTCCCCGCGCAATCGTCAATGATCTGATCGATAAACAGGGTGGGATAGTTATCGTTAGGACAGGCCCAATTGATATCGCAATAATCAACACAAACACGAATGGCACCCTGCTTCTTATCCATAGGAAAAATATTAGAAACCCATTCAGTCAGGGGAATCAGATAAATGAAACTTGCTTTAAGAAGCTTTTCAACTTCATCTTTGATAGTGGCAGATTTTCAAGGATGCATGGGACGAAGACGTTGGCGAACAGGCTTCGCACCGGGGTAGGTGGGAATCTCGTGCACCACAATACTGTGGTCGATTCTAGGCATCTCTTCGTAAGACCAGGTGTAAACATCATGGAATTTGTGAAAGAGACTAGTGTACACTTGGACTTCCTCAGAAGAACAAGTGACTCCCACATGAATGTTCTAGACAATCCCCAATTTAATGGAAATGTTGATAGGCATCATTTGAGTAATGTTACCCAAGTTACCTTCCGCAAAGACTTCATGAGTCAAAATAGGCATTTGAAGTGGCGGAGAAGGAACTTGAGATGCAAAGCACTCAAGACAGTTAGACATGGCTCCAAGGCAAGGCATAAATGAGGAATGATGATGCCCATCATTCCATGGGAGATATTTGAGAGACATGGTTTCCATGATAGCCTCATCGGATGGAAACACTTCTTTCAAAGGATCGGGCGAATCCGCATCGCTGAGCCAGGGGGATTGAGAATACATGTCAAGAGACATGCTCAAAGGAGCAGCTTCAGGAGGGGGAGAATCAGATGCAGCTGTATGCTCACAATAATTGATTTTGATAGGACTAAGCGGCATTGAATCTCCAAACGAATCAACCTGTTCAGGTGAAGGGATGATCCAAGGGTTATCTGACCGAGAGACCATATTGACTTGAACGGTATTTGGTGGTGGAAGGGGAAAAATACCCATGAGAGTGGGATCTTTGAAAAGACCCAGCCCTATATTGTCGGGGGGATTGGGAATCTGATCCACGTATGGTATGTTGTTCTTAGAAGATGAGGTAAAGAAGGACAATTGATCGATAGTAACAATTTTGCCATCATGTGGAAAATTTAGAAGTCGAAAGAGGGTGGAAGGAATGCACAACATAGCATGAGGCCAACTGCGACCGAGTAGAAGATTGTAATTGAGTTTGGCATCAACAACTTCTACTTCAACGTTGATTGTCTTTCCTTGCAATGTGATCGACAAGCTAGCAAGAACGCCCAAGGGTTTTGATTCCCTTCCATTGAATGCCTCAAGGGCATTGGGTGACGAATTCAGGGTTGGAGAGCCAATAGCCTTCCAGCAAGCAGATGACATGACGCAAGTAGATGCACCTTCATCCACTACAGCCCTATGGATTTTGAGACTGTTGATACCGACTTGTATAACAAGCACAATCTGGTGCGGAAGTCGGGGGATGAAATTCTCTAAGTCGAAAGAGAGAAGGCTAGAATCAGTAGGGTCAATCCTGTTGATCGCAAATAGTAACGCTTTTCGTTGAGATGGAAAATCTGGAGAACTTCTAACGCGGACATCATGGAAGGTGCCTATGCTAAATCCTCAACAATATTGTAATGTTGAGCAGCACGGGTATTAGGATTATAAGAAGATTTCTAGAGAACAACTTTGGAAGGGGGTTGTACAACAGGTTCAGCACTAGGCCTTTCAATTTCAAGGGGACCAGAGGTAGGTGGGGGAGGAGGACCATCAACGACCTCTTTCCCGGCTGCCTGGCATGATCTGGCATAATCCTTCGACCGAGTAGCGATGGAAATGGGTGCAGAACCATTCATCATGAAAAATTGAGAGCCGAACGACGCAGATGGCAGAGGTTGCTCGACCATTTGGTCTACTGAGATGAGAAAGGTTCTTTAAGGACCACCAGAGTTCCCTTAGCGCCTTTTAGTAGTTGAATAACGTTGGATCATCTAAGACAATCCTTGGTGTAGTGGTCCTTATCACAAATCAGACAGGGATACTTTGGCTTTCGCTGTGAACCATCATCAGCACGAGGTTTAGATCATTTCGGTTTCGGGGCATCAGCTTTGGCCTTGCTTTTGCCCTTCTTTTTCCCCTTGGAAGTTTTGTCCACAGGATTGACCTGAATGGCGTTGACCTCCGAGGTTTTGCTAGAATCTGGGGTAGCCTGAGGAGCAGAATTATTGGAAGAATTTGATTTCTGCTTCCCATTGGAAGACTTGTGCGAAGTCTGAGACACAGAACCAATAACGCCATTGACTGATGGGGTAGTCGGTGCTTTAGAGGTCCCAGGACGTGGAGCTTCAGTCAAGATGTCGTACAAAATGCCCGATTGAGAGTACACTAAATCAAGGTACTGGGCACGAGCAATGGCTTGTTCCTCGGTTGCACATGCCCCCATGGCGATGTCTTTCGCAATCTTATTGACAAAAGAGGTAGTGAACCGATGAGTAATAAGCTGATAAGGAATTTCAAACTTGATCAAACGACGATGCCATCTCCATTCATGAATGTGGTCCGAGATATGGGTAGCTCGGTCTTGTTTCAAGGATGTGAGGAGATGCGTCCCGGCTTCATAACGAACCGGCAACCGGAAATGAGTCAAGAATGCCATAGCGAGAGTGTTGAAATCTTGAAATATGCCACGAGGAAGTTCGATATACTACTTAGTAGCAGCTCTAGTAAGAGTGCGCTGGAAGAGACGGAGCCGAATAGAGTTGTCCACTCAAGAATTGGAAGAACACCATAAATTTTATGTCATGACGTGAGATTGGGGGTCTTCTCCAGACTTTCCCTCAAACTTGGAACAATCACCTGGAACCCTCGTTTGAACCAGAGGCCAAAAGGGATTATGAAGAATGGGATCATTTGTCAATTTGGACACATCCGGTAGTTCCAACATAGCAAGAAAAGGTAATTGAGGGTTAAACGGCATGGCAGGTCCTCGATAAGGACCCGTACCCATACTCCATCCTAGTTGAGTATAAATTTTCCCCCATTGGTTCTGTCCCAGAGGATTCTGACCATAAGGGGTATAAGCCAGATAATTTGGTTGATATGGCAGCTGAGAACCCGGATACGAGGGTTGACAACTAGGATACTGATTCTGAGTATACGAGGGTCCCGATTGAGTAGCATAAGGATTCTGTTGCGGAGTATAAGTATAGCCTGGCAGTTGAGGGTGATAAGAAGTACCTTGAGATGGGTTGTAAACTGGTCGATATTGACCTTGAGGAAAACAACCACCTTGGGGTCGAATAGGCTTCTGATAAGTGGGGCCCTGGTGAGCTGGATACGTTAGGCACAATGGTTGATTTGGCTGTGGCATAGAATAGAGCGGTGGCTGAGCAGGGTAAATAGGTTGTGCAGGTTAGCCCGGTTGAGCAGGTTGTCCTGGCTGATGAAGGCCACTAGGTTATCCCAACAAAGCGGGTTGGCCTGATGGCTGCGGGCCACCAGGTTGCCCTGGTTGAGTAGGTTGGCTTGATGGCGGCGGTGGGCCAGGATGTCCCTGATAAACAGGTTGACCTGGAGTAGGACCATAAGATGGTCTTGGCTGTGCAACATTTGGACCAATCATAAGATATGGCTGTTGAGGTTGCACCAAAGGTTGAGATGGATGAATTTCCCCCCCAGGACCATATGAAGGTCCGGGTTGATATACTTGCTGCCCAGCTAGTCCTTGAGGTTGCCCTGGTTGGATCAGAGGCTGGGCTTGTAAAGGTTTACCTTGAGGATTGTAAGGCTGCCCTTGCGGACCGAAAAAAAATCCTTTCTGGACCAAAGGTCGTCCCTATAAGGGTTGCCCTTGTGGGCTGTACGCATACCCTTGTTGCACCGAAGGTTGTCCCTAAAAGGGTTGTCCTTGTGGGTCATAAGCATATCCCTGCTGAACCGAAGGTTTTTCTTGAAAGGGTTGTCCTTGTTGGTTATAGGGTTGCACAAGCAAGGTAGGTATTAAACCGGAAATGAATTGATAAGCCTCAGGAGCAGGCAAGTAGATAGGGTTTCCTTGCTCATTATGCTGAAATGGAAGTGAATAAATCGGGGTACCATCCACTCCTTAATGAGAAAAATAATACCGATAAGGATCCTGAGGGGACTGATAAGTCTGGGAGTTCTGCTGCTGAACAACCAACCGATACTCCTCAAAATAAAGGTCATCAGGGATCGCCATGGCAATCGAAGTCTCTACCGAATTCGAAACCCTGACGACCGAGCAGTGACAATCGATGTCGAAGCAGCTACACAGATAGTGGGCCAAGTGGGAACAGACGTGACAAAAGGTGTCGACGACGAAACAGGTGTCATCGGTGACATACCTAATGATGGAAGAACTAGACCCCTTAACGGAGTAGATGTTTCCATGGAGGCAATACTAGCTATAATCTGACCCAAAGACCTATATCTAGCTGGAAGTGACACCGATGGTGAAGATTGAGCAGGATCTTGTTGGATGTCTTCGGGGAAAATTTGGTATTGTTCATTAGAAACTGGAATACCCTCACTACCATTAGGACTAGACGAATCCATGTCTGAATACACCATAAGATCTTGAAAAATAGTACGAGGGCTAGGATGTATGATAACAGCCAAAAACAGTGATCCTGATGTAAGAGGGGGAAAATGTTCTCCAACCCCAAATCCAAACCAAGCGTTTGAAAGAGGCCAATGGAACTCAACTGGTTCTCCAATGGGATACTCTGACGGGATGATAGGCTATTGAATCTCGACAGAGCCAGAGATTTGAGAAGTTTCAAATCAATCGTCCGAAAAAGGACTGCCAGTAGACGAAATTTATGGTTCTGCCACTGTGACTGTAGCACACTAGAAAAGGGAAAAATATAGAAAATGAGGACTTTTGGATCAAAACCAAGGCAAACAAAAACTGTTGAGATTTTCTTTTAATTATTTTTGGAGAAAAATCTCATGAAGGTGACAACAATAGGATTTTTTGCTAAATTGACTCCATCTATTTCTGATAAGGAGTTAATGCATCCTATATTTGTTGTGAGTGAATTTATGATTCTGTTTCTACTCCCAGCTATAAAATGTAAGCCCATAGAGGCAAATGAGCATGATGAGGAATGTGTAGTGAGCGGAAGAGATGAGCAGATGAGAAACTCCGCTATTGTATTTCTCCAGTTGTTGAATGAGATTGTCAATGCCCTATTAGGTGGATGTAGTCTATATTGGTTGGGTGAACCACGTTAAAATCTCTATTTTTTCATGGTTGAATGTTGTATGTGTGTTATTTGTTTTATGTTTCCACTGTGTTAACTCTAACACTTGGTATCAGAGCGAGTTGTATATGCTGCTTGCCTGGATAAGAAGTTACTATGTGGAAAAATTAGAGGGCAACTCGATTCACAGTTTCTTCTGTCTTATGCCTTGCATCCATGTTGGATTTCATTTCTGTGTTTTAATGTGAAATGACGAATGTTTTAAATTACATATCGCTGTATGGTGGGATGTATGGTGTGTTTGTATGAGCAAGATCATACTCGTATCGGAGCGCTGGGATGGATACAAATGCTTTTTACATAGAAGGGAGCTGTTGAGCTGAGAGATATGAGTTTGAGTAGCCTGTCGAAGTTGATGGTAGTTGCCAGGCCAAAAGCTGGAGCTGTGTCACATTGAGAACACTGCGCAGGCTGCATTCACAGAGACAGAGTTTTCTCTTAGCATCATGTTGTTTGCTAGATCATTTGCTGAGATGGAGCAGCGCTGCAAAGGTTTGATGTCAGTGCGGTTGGGCTGGATGAGGCTGCAAACGCTGGATGAGACGTGAGTTGGCTTGTGAACGATGTGTTGTAGAGCATCGAGCTGTGATGATGTGCTGTGATATGCTGCGTGCCATTGTGATGTTGTGACTGCCGTTGACCGTGGACTGAGCCTGGTTCAATGTTGAATGGTGAACTGCTAAACGTTGAATGGTGAGAGGTGTGCTATTGCCATTCTTTAAAACAGAAAACGACTTTTTTTTTTTTTTGAAATGTCGTTGAACCTTTTACAAAATTCGATTTGGAGTTTTTTTAAGGTGGGGTTTTACAAAATCTATTTGCATTAAAGTTTTACAAAATCGATTTTTTCAAGTATCAATGGTATACAAATGCCATTCAAATCATTTTTTTTTTTTAATGGAATATTTTAAACAAAAGAAAAAACAATTTGAAGTGGTGGTTTTTTTTAATAATTAAATCGAACAAAGGAATAGATCGATTTGTAGTTCTTAAAATCGATTTGTCTAAATCGATTTTTTTATATCGATTTGAGTAGTGTTTTAAGTAAAATCGATTTGTATTAAATTCCATTTTCACATGGTATTAAAGAAGGAAAGGCCTTTTATAAGGTGAAGGGTATAGTTTTTTTTTAAACTTAAGGGCATCTTCATTAACAAAAACTTCATTTATTAAAAGTTGCAATTGGATAATTTGTGACACGAGCTACTAAACATGGAAAAAACACAAAGTGCCCGGTTTGAGATCAAGAAGTTCAATGGCAAAAACAACTTCGAGATCTAGAAAGTGAAGATGTATGATCTACTCGTGAAACAAGGCGTGGCAAAGGCGCTGTTGGGAAAAGCCAAATAGCCTTACACCATGACAAATGATGAATGGAGTGACTTGGATGAAAGAGCACTGAGCGGCATTCGACTATGTTTGGCGGATGATGTTTTGTTTAACATCTTGTCAGAGAAAACTGCTGCTAGTTTGTGGACAAAGCTTGAAAAGCTGTACATGAAAAAATCCTTAACCAATAGGATTCTTTTGAAGCGACAATTGTAAAACTTGCACATGAAGGAAGGTACGACAATAACTGATCATATGAATACCTTTAATACTCTCCTGGTGCAATTAGAAAGTATAGAAGTAAAACTTGAATCAAAAGATAAAGCTGTAACTTTATTATGCTCGTTGCCTGAGTCATGGGATCATTTTGTTACTTCTATAAGTCTTAGTTCATCAGAAACCCTTGAATTTGATGATGTTGTTGGAGATTTGTTGTCCGAAGAAACAAAGAAGAGGTCAAATTTAGAAACCTCTACATCAGAAGCAATGATGGTCAGAGGTCATTCTAAAGAAAGACGCTTCAGTAAGCACAACAACTCGCGTTCAAAATCAAAAGGGAAGAAGAGTAAGGTAAAGTGATGGTTTTGTGGAAAATCAGGACATTTGAAGAAGGACTGTTGGAAGAGACAACAAACATCCAAAGGAGACTCTTCGACAGAAAAGAAAGAAGCAAACACGACAGATACAGGTTCGACATCCATTTCAGGTATGAGTGATGAAGTGTTATCAGTTAGTTTGTCTAATCATGATCAACATTGGCTGTTAGATTTTGGTGCGTCAAATCACATGTGCATTCATAGAGAGTGGTTTAAAACTTATAAATCAATCAATGATGGAGTTGTTTACATGGGAAGTGATGTCTCATGTAATATTGCGGGAATTGGAAGCATCCAGATTAAAATGTTTGATGGGACAAATAAAATTCTAACTAATGTAAGACATGTACCTGAACTAAGAAAAAACCTCATTTCACTAGGAGTACTAGACACTAATGGATATAAAACCTTTATTCAAGGTGGAGTAATGAAATTTTATAAAGGAATTTTACTAGTAATGAAAGCAAAGAAGGTTGGAAATATTTTTTAGTTAGAAGGAAGAACAGAGTCAGATCATGCTTCTACAGTATCTGAAAACGGCAATAATTCTATTCGTTTATGGCATCAAAGGTTGGGTCATATGAGTGAAAGAGGATTAAAATTTTTATCTGATCGTCAGTTACTTCCTAGTCTAAAATCTTCTAAGTTAGATTTCTGTAAACATTGTCTATTTGGGAAACAAAGCAAGCAGAAGTTTAAAACTGTAAAACATATTAGTAAGGGAATCCTTGATTATATCCATTCTGATGTTTGGGGTCCATCTCCTACAACCTCATATGGAGGATCGTCATATTTTTTATCTTTTATTGATGATTTCTCTAGAAAAGTGTGGGTCTATATGTTAAACAAGAAGTCTGATGTATTCACAGTTTTCAAACAGTTTAGAGCATTAGTTGAAAACATCATTGGAAGAACCATTAAATGTTTAAGAACTGACAATGGTGGTGAGTTTACTTCAAAGGAATTTGATAATTATTGCAAGGACGTTGGTATCGAAAGACATAAAACCACTGTATACACTCCTCAGCAAAACGGAGTTGCTGAATGCATGAACATGACTCTTTTAGAGAGAGCAAGAAGTATGCTTAGTAACACCAATTTGCAGAAGGAATTGTGGACATAAGAAGTTTCTATAGCTTGTTACTTGGTAACTCTATCACCATCAACTGCGATAGGATGCAAAATTCCTCAAGAGGTATGGAAAGGTTATCCATGTGATTATTCCAAATAGAAAGTTTTTGGTTGTGATGCATATGCTCTAGTTTTGAAACATTAGTGTTCTAAATTAGATCCTAAATAAAAAATATATATCTTTATTGGATATGGTGATGGGACTAAGGGATACAGGTTGTGGGATCCTACTACTCACAAGATCATCATTAACTGAGATGTTAAATTTAATGAATCTTCACTTGAAAATCCAGATGTAGATGATAAATTGAAACAAGATAATGTACCTAAGCTTCAACACATTCAGTTTGAAACCAGTTCAAATATTGATGATAGTCCAGATGAACAAGTTTCAGATTCATAACATGAACAAGTTTCAGATGCATATCATGAATGTGTTTCAGATGTTGATCATGAAGAAGTTCCTACAGATAATAATCAGAAAATTGGGGAAGTACCAGAAACATCTTTAAGGAGGTCTACGAGAATCAGAAATTTTCCTAAAAGGTATGATGATTATGTTACTTCAGTTGCTTTAACTACTAACGATGATGAACCTTTGTGCTATCGGGAAGCTATAGAAGGTTCAAATAGTGGTAAGTGGAAAGAGGCTAAGAAGGACGAGATGAAGGCATTAGCCAAGAATGCCACATGGGATCTGGTAGAACTTCCTAAAGGCAGGAAAATTGTGGGATGTAAGTGGGTTTACAAGTTGAAGAAGGGTGCTGATGATATAGAAGACAGGTACAAAGCAAGGCTGGTCGCGAAAGGTTTTTCTTAGAAAGCCGACATTGACTTTCATGAGATTTTTTCACCAGTTGTAAAAATTGTTTCAATTCGGATTGTGTTAGCGTTAGTTGCTTTACTTGATTTAGAATTACAACAACTAGATGTTAAAACTACATTTTTACATGGAGATTTAGATGAGGATATTTACATGGAACAACCAGAAGGGTTTGTTCAAAATCGCAACAGGAAATTTGTCTGCAGGCTCAAGAAATCATTGTATGGTCTGAAGCAGTCGCCTCGACAATGGTACAAGAAATTTGATTCTTTCATGATGAGTCAAAATTATATAAGAAATGAATATGATCATTTTGTTTAATTTAAGAAATTAAGTAATGGCATGTTCATTATCTTAGTGTTGTATGTTGATGATATGATTTTAGCAAGCAAAAGCATAACTGAGATCAACAGGTTAAAGGCTCAGATGGCTAGGACGTTTGATATGAAAGATCTAGGAGCAGCAAGACATATTTTGGGCATGTAAATTTTCAGAGATAGGAGTAGTGGTAAGCTGTGGCTATCACAACAGAAGTATATTGAGAAAATACTCTTGAGGTTTGGTATGAACAATGTGAAGCCTGTTTCAGTCCCTTTAGCTTCTCATTTTAAGCTTTCTTCAAGTTTATGCCCTAACACTAATGAAGAAAAGGAATATATGTCTCGAATTCCATATGCCAATGTAGTAGGTTGTTTGATGTATGCGATGGTTTTTACTCGACCAGATATTTCACATGCAGTTGGGGTTGTCAGCAGGTATATGGAAAATCCAAGAAAAGAACATTGGTCAACAATGAAATGGGTGCTTTAGTATCTGAGAGGCACAATTGATTACTGTATCACTTATAACAAGAGTAGTGAATTTGTTTGCAGATATGTTGATTCTGATTCTGCAGGTGATTTGGATAAGAGAAGGTCAACTTCAAGGTATTTCTTTACTCTTGTAGATGGAGCTATTAGTTGGATGTCAAAGCTACAAAACATTGTTGCTTTATCCACTACAGAAGCAGAATACATAGCTGCTTCACATGCTTGCAAAGAAGTGGTTTGGTTGAAAGGTTTGTTTGGTGAGTTTGGTAGGTTGCAGGACAACATCAAGTTATTTTGTGATAGTCAAAGTGAAATTCATTTGGCTAAGAATCCGGCCTATCATAGTAAATCAAAGCATATACCTATCAAGTACCATTTTGTAAGACAGGTTATCACTGAAAGGGGAGTCTCTCTTGAAAAGGTGCATACAAAGGAAAACTGTGCAGACATGTTCACGAAACCAGTTTTGTTAGAGAAGCTACGATGGTGTTTGGCTTATCTTGGCTTGCAGAAAAGATAAAAAATAATGGAACAGGGTATCAGGCTAATTGTTGTAAAGGTGGAGATTGTTGAGATTTTCTTTTAATTATTTTTGGAGAAAAATCTCATGAAGATGACAACAATAGGATTTGTTGCTAAATTGAATCCATCTATTTTTGATGAGGAGTTAATGCATCCTATATTTTTTTTGAGTGAATTTATGATTATGTTTCTACTCCCAGATATAAAATGTAAGCCCATAGAGGCAAATGAGCATGATGAGGAATGTGTAGTGAGTGGAAGAGATGAGCATATGAGAAACTCTGCTATTGTATTTCTCTAGTTGTTGAATGAGATTGTCGATGCCCTATTAGGTGGACGTAGCCCAGATTGGTTGGGTGAACCACGTTAAAATCTCTGTTTTTTCATGGTTGAATGTTGTATCTGTGTTATTTTTTTTATGTTTTCGCTGTGTTAACTCTAACAAAAACAGGCCAAGTAATCAATCTTTAAAGGGCGTGTAATCATAGGTATTTTATTTTACCACATTGAAACCAAAAGTTTGTTGTTTCATGTTTTAAGAGTCAAGAAATAGTCAAATATGACTCTAGTCTCTTTCAATTTTAAGCGAGCACAAAAGGACAAGTGCTCGATGATCTTTAAAAATTTATGGAGTCAGCAAAGATCAAAATTGACTGCTCAGGTAATCTAGGTAAAAGGGTGTACCAGGTTCCCGTGAACTGCCATATACACCTTGGTTATAAAATGAAAAAAGAATCAACCAAGGACTTGACGTACGTGCAGGTAGTCTCCCTAAATGCTGTGTTCGGTGTATCACAGTTACAAGGCGGCAGACTCGGCTTCATACAGATAAAAGGATTGAAACCTATAGGGGTCTCCCTTTATATACTCGATGGTATGGGGAGCACAAGTATGTACTAGCGCTATCTAAAGCCAGATGGCGAGCGACAACTGCTAGGTTTTAAGATGTCGGAACACGTCTCTAACTTAGACCACTAAATGTTTCATTAAGTTTCAATGTTTCCTTATGTTAATTGAATTTTTTTTAAGTTGATATTGTATTTAAGTTTCAATTCCAAGGTCCTACCGAATGTTATATCTCACAAATCCCTGAATGCAAGCTACATGCCATAAAATACCATTTCGTTCAATGAAGAGCTATCTACAAGAAGGTTAGGAATTTTCAAGTGATATCAAAAAATGAGAACACACAGAAGTATTCACTATAGAACCTGATGCAAACTAATGAGAACGAGAAACCTTTCCTAGAATGCCCAATGCTAGTTATGTGAAAGCTTTTTCAATTCTACAATGCAAAGAAAGATGCAAGCACAAAATGTATTTTTTATTTTTTCAATGTAATAGAGAAAATAATGCACTAAATAACATGAAAAATGAATCTTCACACTAGTTCGAAATAAAACAAAAAAATTCAAGAAACTCAAAAGAAAACAAGAAAAAAACTCAAACCAATGTCACAATCTCTCAAATCGAAGAAATATGTCGAAACAGACCCATACAAGCAATGTGAGCTTATGCTTGGAGTAACAGGAAGCAAAAATGAATGTAAGAGACAAGACTCACTCAACACTCATTCACCAAAAGCAACCACTCAAAACAGATCCACGGAGCTAAAAGAAATCAAGAAAATAATGAAGGTGACCGCGAAACAAGAGACCCAAACTCTTATAGGAGGCTCAACATGTTAAACCCCTAAAAAGCCCTAAAGCCATGATGCTGAAAGAAATGGACAAAAAACCAAAGGAAAAAGGTCATTGTCAAAAACAAACCTAAAGCATTCAAGTCAAGTCAAGAAAACACCCAGAGACACCAAGATGGACCAAAAACTCCAAAACAGGGAAAACCCTAACACCTACAGGAATTGGTGTGATTGTCTGGCTGTAATCCGTGCCAGACAAGGGATGGCGCGGGTGATGAACTGGAAACACACGCCAATGGGCGCGACTATCAGGCTGGAAACTGCGCCAATCAAGCCAACCTTCACTAGTACATTTGGCGGAAATTCAGACACTTGGTTCTGACACTTTTGACCAAATGTAGGAAATTTCCCCAAATTTTTTCAATCCCGCCCAAAACTGTCGCTATACTGACGTCTAGAGAAAAGTGTCACAATACCGACACTTAGATAAAGTGTCACAATTGCGAGGTTTGGAGGAAGACATCGCAATTGCGACAATATGCCCCAAAGCATCACTATTGCGACGGCTGCCTCCAAACGTCGCAATTGTGACACAATGTCTAAGTGTCACAATTGCGACGTTTAGAGGCAGCCGTTGCAATAGCAACGCTTTGTTTGCGACACAATGTCTAAGTGTCACAATTGTGACGTTTGGAGGCAGCCGTCGCAATAGTGACGCTCTGGCCGTCGTCGGTATAACAACACTGATATGTAATAAATGACAGTTATATGCCTTTGCAAAAATGGTCGGCTTACAGAGCAGCGCGAGGAGTAGTTAATGGAGGCACCTTTGTGATTGCGCATAATTTGGAGAGAAAATAGTAATAATGAGAGAGGCTCCTTTAATTGCGTCTTTGATTTGTGAAGGTATGGATTGTCCAGCCTGCCATTCTATGTTTTCGATAAAGACTCACAATCCTTTGGAAACAAGACTGTTGTGAAGATGCCTGGCGAAGAAACGGACATCGGGTTCACGACTGTTGATGAACATATCATAGTCCGGCGAAGAAGGCACCAAGGGGGGTATTATCAGTGAATGAGGGATGTTGAAATATTAATTTCAACTACCCTGTCCTCTGGCTGCTTTCTAAATCTGTTTGAATGGCTCTGTCAAACAATCGCTTTCTAAAACTGATGAACAGTCAATTTTGGTTTTGAAATCACAGTCCCTGCACACTTAAAAACAGAGCGTTGTATTGCTTTGGAAATAGAGAAATTTAATAGTAAACGCGGGAGATTTTAATTCAGAAGAACATGGTCCCACAGACCACAGACCAAATCAGCCATCCACGTGGAAGCAGGCGATTCGATCGCGTTATTTTTTGGCCCGCCTGCATTGTGGAATTCCAGACCCGAAACATTATAGGGCAGAATTAATTTGATTTTTGCGTCACAATTTTCCTCCTTACGCAAAGCCAAAAAACGGACCCGAATTTTTATATGGTGTATTCTATGAAGTTTTCGCGTCACAAATTAGGGTGACATCAGCAGGCTATTTTGGAACGCGAATTTGTGATTGAAATCGGGTTTATTTTTTTTGAAGTTCGGACGTATGATATAGTTTTATTAATATTTTTTTATAAGTTTTGTTTCACCGCCTGATATTTATTTAAACCATTGGCTCATATATAACATATGCGCAAATATTTCACTTTGGGCATTTGTAATGTGGGCCCTGAATACTTTAAATAGGTACATATACATTAGACAGTTTAAAAGTTTTGAGGATTGCACCCCCGGTGCAATTGTTTTTTTATAAGATTATATGATACATGTGAGATAAAGGTTTATTATTTATCATATATAAATAAATTTTATCAATATTGTACATTTACACTTTTATGAGGTGATGTTATAAGTAAATTCATAAATATCTCTTTTTAATTCTCATTTTACTCCATGAATATGTTTGGAAATGAAATTTCAATAGATTAATTTTCTCCTAACCTATGTATCATCAATATTGTACATTTACATTCTTAATTATGAGGTGATGTTATAGGTAAATCCATGAATATCTCCTGTTAATCTTCATTTTACTCCATAAATATGTTTGGAAATGAAATTTCAATAGATTAATTTTCTTGCTATTATATGTTTTACGAAGATATGGTAAGGAATTCTCTCTTGTTCTTATTAGAAATAATTATATATAATTTTTTATTTTTTTTCAAAATAGATTAAAAAAATTATATGAGAAAAATTATTAATTCATCAATATGTGTGTGTGTGTGTTGTGAGGAATAATTTCATAGTTCAACTTAATAGTTCATTATATAATCATGTGATCATCACCAATGATATATCTTAAAAAGCAACTGAAAAGCCATGTGTACAAAATCGATGTATACTCTAGAGAGTGGTTCTCATATCACTATGTAAATTGTTGTATGCTACTTCAACAAAATTATAAGATAAACTGTAATACACATCATATATGCACCATAAAAATTGGTGCAGGGTAAAACCCACCTGCCACACCTCTGTAGTCGATCTAATTTTCTCTGTCAACTCTTCTAACTATGGGAGTTTCCTCCAAGGATCATAATACCCCCAAGGCCTGTTATCACCCTAGTAATTCTTAGGTTGTGGGATAGGGATTTTTGTAGTTAAGAACACCAGGGGTAACCAAGAACCGCTTTGGGAATTCAAGATCTAGCCTTCTTGAACTCTAGAGAGGGATATCTCCGTATGATTTAGCTTTGTTTTAGTAACAGATATTAGGCTAGCTATGATTGTGTATTTGGGTTTGATTTTAAAATATTGGTGGGAATAAAGAGATTTCAAGGTAAACCAGAAGGATGTACCAGAATATTTGGCAATGGAGTCAACTCTCTAGGCAAGAAGAACTAAGAAATAAGGCTTAGAGATGAAAATGTGCTAAGGGAAAGATAGGTGACCTTCTAAGGCTATGTATAGGCTTCATTTGATGGAGTGGATGGAATCTGAGCAAAAGGGCACTTAAGAATCCTTAAGATACAGATAAGAAGATTGAAGAAGGGGATCTAATTGGGAACCGTAGAACTGCCCATAAGGTTTTACGAACAGGCTATTACTGGCCTACCATCTTTAAGGATGCCAAAAAATTCGTGCAGGCCTGTGATAGCTGCCAAAGGGCAGGACGCCCTGGGCAGTCTGATGAAATGCCTTTGAACCCTCAGCTAGTGATTGAACCATTTGAACGTTGGGCACTTGATTTTGTTGGCCCTATTATTCCTCCCTCAAACCAAAAAACATACATCCTAGTTGCAACCGAATATGTCACTAAGTGGGTCGAAGCAGAGGCAGTTTCAAAAGCTACAGAGGACTCTGTAGTACAATTTCTTTTCCAAATCTTTGTGCGCTATGGTCTCCCAAGGGACATAATCACAGATGGAGGACCACAATTTGTAGGTAATAAATTAGCTGAAACATTGCAAAACTACCACATTCGGCACAAGATTACAACTCCATATCACCCACAGGCCAATGGCCAAGTAGAGAGCACGAACAAAGTAGAAAACATAAAAATGCCAACAAGTTTCGAAACAGGGAGCTTATTATCACTAATCATGTTTAATTTTTCCTTAGTTGATCATTATAGACTAGAAAAACATAATATGAATGAATGTAAACTTTAAATAAATACACTGAAAACAAGGAAAGAAATGAGACTTATCTTGTCACCATGAGAATCCTTAGCTATGATGTCTTTGATCTCTTTCCAGTCTGCTGCTTTCACTAATTGACTCACCAACTTCAATATAACCAGAAAATAAGACTATAGTTGTCTTGAGAAATTTTATTCACACTGAATACTTTGAATTGTGAAGTATTTATACAAAAAAATGTTTACAAAATATCTCAGGAATTGAGATAATGTTTTAATAAAAAATAGGAAAGAAAACTTAAAAAGAGGGACAGCTGCAAAACAGTTTGCAAGTTGTTACCTTTTTACAAGCAAAAATAGAACTGATTATTCTAATTTGAATTGATTGTTGTTGTGCACTTTAACCCTGTATTTTTACCATTTGAGGTAACAGTAAAAAATGAATTTCCAAGTGAATTTCCTGTTTTTTATCCATTAAATTCATAGCAGATCTGTGAATTCTTGCCACTTTTCTGCAGAGGGGATCTTCATAGTCTTCAATTTTCTGTAACTTTCATCTGCCTCTGTATACTTGGAAAAGTTAGGCTTGATAGTGAACATATGCCTGATCTCATTATCTAAAAAGAATAGATTTTCAAAATACTGAAGAAGTATTTTGCCTGTTGGTGATCCTTGAGGCAGTTGTTGTCTGGCTTGCTCTTTTGCATGATTTCTAATTTTTAGATCATAATATTTCTGAGGCATTAACTTGTCATTCAATGTGTGAATATCAGAAAAACCTGCTTTTGAGAATTTTTTGTATTTGGCTAAAAATCTTGAGATGGATAAATTCATGTCTTTACACCGGTCCTCTAGATTACTCATTATGTTTCTTTTGTTCAGGACCTTTTTTATTTGAAGAATGGTTTCTGTTCTATCAAAAATTTTCAATTCTTCCAACTCTTCCCTGGTTTTACTGTTTAAAAAATCTATGAGTTGGATTGCTTGGGCTGGTTTATTGTCAATTTCCCTCTTAGTCTTGTCAATCTCTGCACTAGCAACTTGAAGTAACTCCCTCTGTTCATAAATTATCCGAATTGAAGGCCATTGAGAATGAATTCCTTCAATAATTTTGGTCCATAAATGATTTTTTATATAGACCACTTGATCTGTAAGATTTACTTGTGCTTACATAATCTTTACATGTTCTTGTAGTCGATCAGCCCTTTGCTCATGTCCTCTAGAAGTAATCAAGGCATCATTTTTGGAATTTTCTAAATTTTTAATAGTGCCTTTCAAACTAAGAATCTCTTTATATTGGTCTTGTAGTGTGCTCCTCTGTGAGGATGAAGAAGAAGAGGCAGATATTAGAGAAGTAATTGGCACTGCAATTGCCAGTACTTCTTTCGGTGCCAAGTGTTCTGCCAAAGTAGATGGTATAGCAGTGTTTACAATGGGGATCACTGTAGGAATGACCATTGGTTGTGCTTTTATTAGTTCTTCATTCTCTTTCATTAGAGCTTCTATTTGAATTTCCATTGTTTTTATCTGATCTGTCATTTGATGTACAAGCTGCTTTAAATCATCATTCTCTATTTTTTGCTATAGAATTTATTTTTCTTGAGAGTTTTCACTCTGAGGCAACTTCAACTGTTTTCTAAGAATAACTATATCCTCATTTTTAAGAGCCCCTTCAATGTTGGCTGGGTCACCCCCTGCTTCAATCACTATATCTTCTAGTGCTTTTATTCTTAAATTATTAGCATGCAGTGAGGCTTTGTCCAACCTCATTTGATTTTGGAGGTTGAGCACTATTTTCTCAAGCCTAATTGATTTCATAGTTTTACTGACAATTTTGGAATATAGCATTTCAGTATTGCTCCTATGAAATTCAATTTGATCTAATTCATGAATGGCATCTGCATCCAGTTCAAGATCTGTTTTGGAATAATCTTCCACTGATTTTGGCTCAGCCACTGTAGGCTTCAAGAATGACATTACCAATTTATTGGATGAATAATAAAATGCTGAAAGAAGCCTGTCTTTGTTTCCAGGATTTTCCTTAAGAAATCTAGAATGAGCTTGATTCTTGAGCTCTTCATTCTTCTCTTTAATCTGTCTGAATCTGATCTGAATCTCTGACTCTGTGTTGTCAGTTTCCTGAGAAGAAGGAGGCAAATCGATAGTAGCCTGGTTTTCCTTCATGACTGTATCTTTTTGTTGTGTTCCAATTTCTACATTTTGAAGCTCTTTTAATGTTTGAGTGACTATTCTTGTTTCTTCATCATCTATATCAATATTTACAGCCTTATCCTTTTCTTCTTCTGTTGACTTGCTTCTTTTACTATAAGGAGTTCAGAATTTTATGTCCTCAATAGTCTCAGCTATGAAACTATCTCCTTCTCTGTCTCTTTTATGTACATTATCATTATCTTTGCTTGTAGAAGCCACCTGTACTATCTATTCAATCTATTTTCCTTTTCCACTGTCTACCTGTATTACCTGTACTTCCTGTGAATCATCATCAGATAGGGTGTTTGGCTCCCATTCAATTTTATTTACATATCTTTAAATATGGGGCTTAGGATCATGCAAGTAAATAGTAAAATTACATTTTACCCTTGCTGCACTCAAAATACCTTATGGGTCATACTTCCATGTAAAACTACATGGGAAATTATACTCTTTAAGTTTGACATTTATCTCATTGGAAACTTCTCTGTTATTCACAATGAATGGCCCAATTTGATTTTTCAGCTTAAATTGGGTCTTTTTCTTGAAAGCTATGAAGTTTGTTTCATCTACATTCAATAGTTGTCTTAGATATTCTAAAGAAAATATTCTTGTAGTAACAAATCTGGGTAACTTATATGGGGCCAGGGATGAGCCATACACTCTGATTTCTGTATGATTTTTATATAAATACCAATCTCCAGTTTTGTATCTCTCTGATAACTGTAGAATTCTTCTTCTCTCATCATTGATCCTAGGGATCTCCTCTTTTTCCAAGAGATACATAGCAGGGGCTATAAATGAGTCATTGAAATCTGTAAAACTATACTTTCTGTTCCATTTCCTTAGAATAGATGACCAAAATACTACTGATAGAACTTTTCCTTCTGCATCCACTTTCTCACATTCAATTGGAAACTTATATGTTTGATAATATAGGAAGAGGTGGAGTAGATAAGAGGAGTATCTAAAAACTCCTTCTTCTGGTAATCTGGATAACTGATAATGCATACTTTCAGCAATAAATCTAGCAAAATTGAACTGAATGGATGGTGATTGACCAAGGCTTAGAGTTGACAGAAAACCTAGGATAGCCACATCAGTGAATTCATCACTGGTGTATCCTAGTATGAAGGAGAGCATTGAGACAATCTGTCTAGTTTCATCTGGGAAATCAACGGTGTCAAAAGGAGGATTTAACTTAGGAATATCAACTTGATTTGGACAAAAATTCTGGTATATTTTGAATCTAGTATTGAACTCCAAGTCAAGATATAGTTGGGTTAAATATTCTATTGATAGGGAAGCAGAATTGGGGTCATGATTCATTTGCAGCATGGAATTTATCGACTCTTCAGTGATGTAAAACATGATATCTTTTTCTTTGTTTACAATACATCTTTGTTTTGGCATATAATAGGCTTGGCATAATCTGATAAAGTCAGGAACATAATGAGTGAGAGGGACAATATATCTAGGCAGATTGGATTCCCAAATTGGAATATCTTTGTAACTCTTTTCCACTGATTTTCCATAGCACCAATTATAGACATCAAGCAGGTTAAATTATACATTAGGGTCTAGTATTCTATAGTCTAGATCAACTAAAGGGTTGTTCTCTGGAGAAATGACTGGAGGTTGGACTGGTCTAACCACTTATGTAGAATCAATCGTGAGTACAGGAGTTGGTTTGTCGATTTTGAAGGACATAGGCTGAGGCATCTTTGCAGAAGACTTCTCTTGAGATTTTGGGCCTCCATTCTTGGGGTTTACCTGTTTCTTAGTCATTTTTAATAATGAACGAAGCAAGCTTAAATGGTTTTCTAAGTTCCTTTATGAGAAACAAGGGTTTCTTGGTGAATTTCTACTGAAAATGGGGTTTCTGAGCAGGGTTTTTAGGAAATGCAAGGAATTTAAAGCTTAGAACGTGTATTTAAAATCGATTTCAACAGCAAAACGGACTAGGGTATGGAAAAAACTACAAGAAAGGGCAATTAGGGATTCCAGGGAAATTTTGACAGAGTTTCCCCTGAAAAATGGACACTTTTTTGCAGTAACTTTGGTAATTATTTGAAATCGACAGGAATTTTGAAATCTCAGAGGGCAACTTCGAAGAAAAGTACTTGGAGAACCAGCGGAATTCAGTTGAAGACGTTGCAGAGGTGCTCAGTCTTCAATTTTTTGAAAATGGCTTCGCCGAGGACAATGTAGTACTTTGTAATGGAAATTAAGGGCAATGGGCATCGAAAAATGGTACTGGTAGGTTGAAAATGGCTCTGCAAAGTTTCTCAGGGTTCAAACGGCGTGATTTTGAGGAAAAACGGTTCTGCAATGTTTTTACAGGTTTAAAGCGAAAAGGTGAAAATTTGAATGAAAAATATAATTTTAATGTATTAAACGATGGTATAACCATAGTTAAATGACATTAAACTTGGGTTAAACGGGTGAGGTTTAGGGAATATCGGCAGTGGTATTCGCGAGGGTAAATGGTGGTAAGCGGAAACTAGCTTTTCGAACGCGATTCAACGTGGTGGCGACACGTAAGTGCGGGTGGTTTGGAAAAACCACCCATTTCGCGCAGATTTGCCAAAACATCAAACGATTACTTTATGAGCGCGAAAATGTATTAGCGCCGTCGGATCTAGATTCAATGAGCGAACGACCACGATCAAAAGGAAAGGTGAGAGGAAAAGGTAAGTTATCGGGTTCACTTTGGGCCATTGATCTTGGGAAACCTTCGTTATACCGACATTTAGAGAAAAGTGTCGCAATACCGACACTTAGAAAAAGTGTCGCAATTGCGACACTATGCCCCAAAGCATCGCTAGACAGCTGCCTCCAAATGTTGCAATTGCCTCCAAATGTCGCTATTATATGTTTTACAAAGATATGGTAAGGAACTCTCTCTTTTTCTTCTTAGAAATAATTATATATACTTTTTTTTTTTTTTTCAAAATAGATTAAAAAAATTATATGAGAAAAATTATTAATTCATCAATATGTGTGTGTTGTGAGGAATAATTTCATAGTTCAACTTAATGGTTCATTATATAATCATGTGAGCATCACCAATGATATATCTTAAAAAGCAAATGAAAAGCCATGTGTACAAAATCGATGTATACTCTAGAGAGTGGTTCTCATATCACTATGTAAATTGTTGTATGCTACTTCAACAAAATTATAAGATAAACTGTAATACACATTATATATGCACCATAACAATTTCCATACAACTAATTTGTTTTAGGATACATGTGGCATTCTAGGGGTAAATTATATACGATGTGTATATCAATCTATTAGGTGTTGGTAAGTTTTGAGTATCTAAGAAATGGTAAGGAATATCCATACATCATGATATTGTAATGTGATTATAAATTGTGTCTATAATTTCCATAAAATGTATAAATGATTTGTTTAAAAAAAATCAACACAATCAACCCTAAATAATGCTCATGATGTGGAATGTCATTGGCGAAACCAAAATGATGGTCACATG
Source organism: Pinus albicaulis (assembly GCA_034641835.2). Taxonomy (NCBI): domain Eukaryota; kingdom Viridiplantae; phylum Streptophyta; class Pinopsida; order Pinales; family Pinaceae; genus Pinus; species Pinus albicaulis. The sequence goes on along the minus strand of CM076574.1, from coordinate 343,777,864 downwards.
TCCCATTTCTATGGTAATGGTGATCATATATATGTTGTAGCGACACTTGATGAGTAATTAAATAAATCTTAGAGTGTGACTCATTGTGCCATATTTTTTTAAAGCATGATTTGTTTTCCTAGTTTTTACTAATTTGTTAACATATTTTATTCATTTGGAAAGCTAATTAATGATGCTTTAAGTAATTAGGACCAAATGAGAGATCATCTTCACATCTTCACTGAAATATATTTGGTAATTGTAGTCACTAATTGGACCGCACATGCATGCTACTTAAGAAAAATTGAAATATAAACTATAATATACATCTTATATCTGCCATAACAATTGTCATACAACTTATTTACTTCTAGATACATATGAAATACTTCAGGTAAATGCCATATTATGTGTATACCAATATATTAGGTGTTGGTAAGTTATGAGGATCTAAGAAATGATAGGGTATCCACACATTAGTAGTGCCCTGGTGAATTTTTTGCATAATTTTCTATTTGTTGTAATTTTGTTGCATGGATTTGTTATAGATTTCAAATAATATATACAATTATCTACCAATTGTTCTTTATAAAGAAGAAGTACAATAATTAGTCACCTAAAAGTGAGCCATGTGAAAATATTGGTAACATGAGTAACCTGGTAAGTTGTAAATGAAAAGTGAATAACCTCCACTCACCAACAAGTGGTAGGCAGGGTTGGAATTTGGATTTCTCTTTACCCGTCACACAATTTTTTTTTACGTTTTGGTCATTATTTTTCTAGTCAATAAACTTTACGTTTAAAATTTTTCACTTCATTAATGATGTTCTCGTAATAAATTAACCCTTCACCAATAAAAGTTTGATTAAAAAAATTGAACGCTCTTCCATTTTCTTTGGATTTTGGAGTGTGATATATATGTGTCATGGACTTTTAATACCTAAAGTTTCAAGAGAAATAACTGATTCTTGTCGAACTAATATTTCCTCAATATATGCTATGATCTACTAAAAATTACTTCAAAAATCAAGTAACCTTCCAATATAAAGAAAAAAACATGAACGAGCTTTCCCTAAATTGCAATAAATTTATGTTTATTATTAATATTGCATAATTTGTCTTATAAAAATTGCATAATCGGACTAAGAACAAATCCTCAGTGCATTTTTTATTGTTGTTTTGATTAAAAAAATGAGCCAAAGAACGCTAAGGCACTCAGAGAAATCAATCTATGTATTATTTCTCACAAAATCATGTTGAGTAGTGGAGACTAAGCGCTAGATTTTTTTATGTCCTCAATCTCTCTATTAATTATGTCTATGTAGTTATAAGAATAACAAGCCAAAGAAATCTCAGGCTTCCAGAGAAATTAGTCTCTGTGTGCAGAAATTAATGATTAATGTTGACTAAATGTTATACCATTTGAAATTGCTAAGCGAAATTAATCAGGCCATGATGTACCATTTGTCAGTATCTATTTTCTCATGTATGAAAGTTGATGTACCATTGAAAGTTTAATAATTCTATTGAAATTTTAATAACTATAATAACTATATATATATATATATATATATTTTTTTTTTTTAATTTAATGATTAATAATAATTAAATTAAAATTCTTAAAAGACAAAATAAAAGCCTAATAATCACGAACTATTATGATAATTTAAAAATATAGAACTCAGGCTGAACATAGTTACAAAGATACCAAGAAAAGAAGAGTGCATGTTCATGATAACCTCTTTCTTGACAACCTATGAATGCCATTCTCAATGAAGACTCAAGACTCAACTGGATTGGATTGTGTATCAAAACAGTAGGAATGAATCAAAGTTCAATGAATGAATAACTTGATCTAGAAAATTTATAGGGAAAGGTAGCTTGACTATCAATCTACTAAACCTCACTTCCATGATTAAAAAAACACCCCCACCTTCTCAGTGGTCCCATCATGGTCCACCTATTGAAAAACAACCAACAAATATTATTTTTTATATATTTTTGCATGGCCATTGAACAATGATTTACTATGGTTTTCCTACTAAATTCCAATGGATGATTATTCAAAAATATTGAGAATTAGTTTAGTCTCAAGGCATAGCCAAGAGTCTTACTGGATAATTATAGATTACCTCTCCATTGGATGATTGTACATTTTTCATCTACTTTTTCATGTGAATTTCAGTTGATGCTATATCTTTGCCTTCTATTTCTTTAGTGAAGCTAAGAGTTAACTTTGATCTTACATTAATAACTATACTTGCATGAATATCCATGCTTTTATACTTCCCCATTGTGGTCAATGTTGATGTATGGCCTTGGCCCATTGATCTTACAATTAACTCACTATTCATATTCAATTTTCTCCAGTTCAACCCAATAAAATAAGGAAAACAGAAAATGAAGTCCTAATTTTTCTTTCCAGTGCTCCTACATAATACAAATACTCTTAAAAACGAATTAATATATAAATTGTCATCATTCATGCTAAAATCAGTTTGAATTTTTTTAATGAATCTGCTTACGATTAATAGATTACATTGCTCACAGAATAAGAGATAATTTAGAACTATGATTTCACAATAATAAATTATCGGGCTCCCACAGGGCGATGAACTTGGTCGGATGTGACCCTTCTGCAGCAGCTCCTGAATCTGCCTCTTGATTTTATCGTTCTCCAGAACAGAGCACAAATAGATCAGTCTGTTGGGTAGCGGCGCACCTGGGTTCAGATCAATCGGGTGCTTGACTTGACAGTGTAGAGGAACCCCTGTGGGTGAGATGAAAATGTCCCCGTACTCCTCCACAACCTTATCCATTTTTTGTTGTTGTGCAGAGGAGCCTTTTCTGGAGGTCGTGGCCATAGTCTTCTTCTTGCCCTAGGGGCGGATCATCAGGAAAACGAATTTCCTGGTTTGGGAAATGAGCTTACTGCATTTTTTTACAGTAACCAAAGAGATAGTAGCAGGAGGTGGTACCTCTGGTATCCTGTACAACTTATTTCCCAAAGTAACAATAACAGCACGAGGCCGAGACTCATACATCACATGATGCTTCCACAAGTATGGTTGTCCTAATAATACATTAGAAACATCAATAGGAACAATGTCGCATAATACCTCATCCGTGAAGGGCTTGATGCTATAGGGAAGGCGGCACTGCTGGCTGACGCGGAGATCTCGTCCTTGGTGAAGCCACCCGATGGTGTATGGATGTGGGTGAGCTATGGTCAGCAAGCCCAACCGCTTCATGGCATCTGCCGAATTAAGGTTCTTTTGGCTCCCATTGTCGACAATGAACTGTACCGGGGAGCCCTTTACCCACATCTGGGAGTGGAAGAGATGTTCCTCCTCCTTCGAATCTTTTGGTTCCTCCTTCTGGATCTTTGTAGTGGCAACAGTGGCATTGGGATCCACATTAATAATTTGTTTCCCTTTGTCATTCCCCTTGTCAGGTTCTGATTCAGAGTCAGAGCATGCATCTGACTCAGGAGCCCACATCTCGGCCACCAGCGACTGCTTGGCCCGACACTCACTTGTGTTGCGAGTGGATCTCTTATGGAACTCACACCACTTTCCCGTGTCCTTCTTTGGCTTTGCGGTGTTGTTCTTTGCTTGTGGCTTCAACAAGTTTTCTTGAGTCACCGTGCCTTGGCTCTTTCCTTTGTTCTGTGGTTTGGGAGCACCTTTCCCTTGCTTTTGATTCGAAGATCCAAAGTCTCGCTTCTTCTGTTTGAATTTCTGCTCAATCTTGGTAGCATACCGATATGCCGTACCAAGCGAGGAGATGTCGAGGAACTCCATTACCTCCTAAATGTATCTGTGCAGACAACTACGATACTTTAGCACTAGATGTTTCTCTAAATATTTGATACCCAACTTGGTGCGCAGGGTATGGAACAGATTCATTAGTTCATGTACATCTTGATCCCTTTGTTGCCGCAGCGTGGTCCATTGTATGTACTTTTCCTTATAGCTCCCCACGGGAGAGTATTGTTCCTTGACGGCGTCTCGGAAAGAATTCCAAGTGGGTACGACCGAGAACAGAGAGGGTTCTGTCTCATCCTTTTTCTCACAGTGGCTTTCCCACTAGTCCTTGACATGGGGGGCAGCTTTGAGGAGTGCAAAAATAATCTTCTCCCTATCGGAAAAGTCACGAACCGAGAAATATCCTTCTAATAGATTCAACCATATATCTATGGCATCTACATCTATTTGACCCTAAAATATGGGAATGTCAAAATTTACTTGTACCTTAAAAGGAGTCGCACCTCCAGAGTGGCTGCTGGATGCATATGCACCACCGGTGGGCAGCCGTTGAAGGATCTGGGCAAAGTTATCCATCATCGCGTTCCTTTTTTTTTCGAGGGCCTCCTTGAGCAATATTTTGATAGGATCTCCTGCTCCCTCATCTTTCTTTTCGTCCCCCACGGGCGTCCGTCAGGTTTTGTGAGGCTGATCTTGCAAAGGTTCCACCAGATCAAGCCCTAACTCCTTATACCCCGACCTCGTTGGGGACATGCAAAGAAGGATCGAGAAAAAGCAGACCGCTTTGATACCACTGATCCGGATTTATGCAGGAACGCAATAGAATAAACACATAACCATAAATACAGAGATGCAGCGGAAATAACACTTCATTTTATTAATATCAAAGAACTGAAATTTGCTTATAGACAGAATGGAAATAAAACTAGCTAGGGCGCTGGTATCTATCTCTGAGGAGAGATGTGGCGGCTACAGGCCTCTAAAATGAGTTACAATGACGCTCGAGGGCCTATTTATTATTGAGAAAAAATGGAGAAGCATAAACATCCAAAAACCTAACCCTAGGAGATGAAGCGCCAAAACTATGGCCCCGTTTGGGTAAATTGGTGTTTCAACTTCCCAGGGACGTAACTTTGGCATACTATCTCTGTTTGATGCACATGATACATCATTAGAAAGATCTATCTGAGGAATAAAACTTTCGCCACGAATATGATTCCAGAACAGAATGATATAGAATGATATTCGCTGGAGGCGCGATGCCCAAAAAACATCATTTAGGGCCTCAAAACGGCTCCGGAAGTTCAGGACCTGAAAAAATGCTAAAAATAGTAAGTTGTGCTGAAACTGAAAAACTGAAAGAGACAATGGTGGGGCCCCAAGTGGAATAGGCGGGTGGCCACCAGTATCCACCTGGATCATTGAGTGAGCCAAAAAAATAACTTTCCTTACTTTTTGAGTACAGCCTTGCAATTGTGAAGAGGACTAGTGTTGCAAAATTATTGGTAAGTGGAAATTAAAGGGCGTAAGAACGTTTTTGAAAAAATTTCAAACGTAAAAATTAAGTCTTCTATCCTTCCTAGCACCTCATGGAAAACGGGAATCCGCAAATTCTAGTCGTCAAATATGTGCAAAATGCCTTATGACGGGAAAAATGGAGGACTGGTCCTATGCTGCTACATGAGTTAGGGTTTCATGTGGCAATAGGGAACTTTGTATAGTTTTTCAAGGATAGAAAAGGAGAATATTGTCAGTTAATCATCACATGAAACTTCATCACCATTTGAAAATTGTGTCCTAATTTGAAACAATAAGACTACCCAACTATTTCATTATTTAATTTTGATTGTGTAATACAAAAAAATATCTTAGATAACTTAAATAATGTAAGCACTTTTGCAAAAATTTAGTGGAGAGAACCTTCAATTACATTTATTTTGAAGTTCCACTTGCATTTTAAGCCATTTTAATTAGTCTTTCATGGCTATCTAGTAAAAATTTCAACCTCTTGTAGAAATTTGTTTGTCACTTGTATTAGAAATGCAAAAATCAAATGTAAAAAAAAATGATTTGAAATGCTAAAATTCAAATGTGCGCTACATAAAAATGATTTTTTTAAAAACTACATTAATGTCTGATATCACACGCGCATTCACCCTCGGCTCTTGTAGAACAGCATTCGCCCTCACCATTCGCCCTCAGCTCTTGCAGAACAACATTCGCCCTCAACATTCACCCTTAGCTCTTGCAGAATAGCATTCGCCCTCAGTTCTTGCAAAATGGTAAGTTCTTACTGCAGGCCCTTCCTCCTGTAGTAGGGTTGACCCTATTTTGGTTTTTTTGGAGCCTCTGAGAATACAAAGGTTGTGATTGATTACGGGGCACTACCTATATTTGTGGAAATTCTTACCTCTAGGAATGATAATGTTCGAGAACAGGTAGCACGTTCATTTTAGAGGCATAAAATTATTCTTCCCAACTATCTTTATACGTCTGTAATTTTGGAATTTGATTTAAAAAACTACTACCCAACTTTGAGTTCAACTGGTGTTCGTGTAAGGCTATTTGGGCTTTGGGAAATATTGTTGGAGACTCTACATCATTTAGGGATATTGCCCTCAGTCATGGAGCTCCGAGGCAGGTGCTTGCCCAGTTGAATGATACTGGCATAATTTCAATGATACGAAATGCTACATGGGCTCTGTCAAATTTTTGCCGTGGTAAACCCCAACCACTATTCGGACAGGTAAGAAGAATACATTTTCTGCCTCTTCTTCTTAGTTCGCAGATACTGTGGATTTTTTTTTATAGATCTTGGTGCTTGGTAGATTTGGAAATAATATGGACCTAGGCGCTTGTTCATTACAATGACTCTGTCATCAGGTTTTAGAAAATGCTCATAAATTTGGGTTTCACAAGGGGATTACCCTTGCTTGGAATTATCGATTATCAATCACATTGAAAAAAAGTCTTTCGTAGCATTGTTGAGCTCTTTGTAGGTGAATTTCCGAGGCACTTTCACAATATCTGAACTAAATTTGTTTGTCCTTTTCAATACTCTGCGCTTGTAACAGAACCAGACAAACAATCTAGTGGCCAATGAAACAACAACAACACCTCCTGTTGCAATGCCTGCAATTCACCCTCTCTGCATGCATGAATGACTATGGAACCCTCTTTTGTGAATAGGTACTAGAGCTGAAGGTACTGGTTTCCATTAGGATCGTGAAATTCAACATCCAAAATAGTATCAAATTCCACTACAATAGTATTCCCCAGCGAGGGAAACAGTTCATTGAGACCTATTGGACTCATCGCCCCCAAATAGCCTCCAGGGCTACCCAGAGTGTGATCATCTGGAGCAATAACAAATGCTCATCCATCCCCAATTGAAACAAGAACAGGACCCACATTGGTTACAGAAAAGGAGAAACATGTTTTGAAAGAAGAAGAAACTTTTGTATTAGGGTCCAGAAATCTAACTGGTCTATTGTACAATGCCCTACCTGCACTTCAAATTGGTACTCCCAACTCCATGCTAATGCTCACTGTGCCATTCTTCAGATGAGCATCTTAACCTGAAGTTTGATTCCCAAAAACCCAAGTCCCCTGTTCTATGCCCAAGACCTCTGTTACAACGAGTAGAGTTCTGAGCGAAATACTTCACAATAGGAAGCAAAAGAAACATCGCAAAATTGCTCCACTTTAGATTGATAATTTTCTGTGCAAAAATTCAACTGCGGACAGTAAAAACATAATATCAAACACAACCAATCCACAATGGAATTTGAACATGAGGATTTATAACCACAGAAAACCCTCTCCAGGTTAAAATAATTCTAGAATGGCTTTAAGATTCTACTAATGAGTGCTTACAACACCATAGCAATTACTGTCACAATGAAATCTGCTGGAAGCAAAGCCCTTGTACAGTTTCTACATTTCCACAGTGGAAGCAAGAATATTGCTATCTCTCATGATCTGGTTCTGTGGTCAAATCCTTTGCTATGGTTGTCTTGTTCTGCTAAACATGGATCTGTCTTAGCTTTGGCTCTGGTTCTCATTTAGGATCGTGGCTATCTGATCTTGCTGTGGCTTTGACTATACAAACTTGTTCAATAGGAAAATGTTGACTCTTCTATATATAGGAGCTTCAATGGGTGCTCTCAAACACTTTTTTGGGCAGCTTTGTTTTGTCTCTGATTCAAGGCAGAACTATGTTGGCCTTGGTTTTTTAGTCCTTGGAGCTTAGTTCTCTCATATTTTCCATCCTATCCCCAGTTTTCTACCGAGAAAGACATAACTTCACGATATCAAAATTGACTATTTTTGGCCATTTATCTTTAGTAATGGTACAACCTTAATTTGGTGCATTCGTACAGTATCTGAAGAGCACTCTCAAGCTGTTATTCAGTATTTTAGAATAACTACTACATTTAACTACCATGCTCTAATATTTATATCAACCATAAGCATTATTAAGGTAGTTCCACGTTTGTGAAGCAGAAGGAATGCTTCTGACAGCTTCTTATCATAGTGGTACAATTCTGTTCGCAGTTTATCTTTTATAAACCTCCAATTTTCCAAACGTAGTAGAGACTACAATTTGCATCTAAAATTTTGGACAAATCTGTTTAGTATTCTACAGAAAATGCATTAAGAATAAAAAAAGCCCACAATTTGTAAAAAGCCCACAATTTTGTAAAAAGCCCACATTTTGTAAAAAGCTCACAATTTATAAAATGCCCACTTTTATTTTCTTTTTTCTTATATATTGAGCTCCCATTGAGTTCAACAAGTCTTGGGTTTTCTACACCATTGAGAGAGATTTATTGTTTTCTTTATAGGATAATTTGCATCAATGGAAGAAAACATTGGAGCTGGAAAAAAAATTCAAAAGGGTGAAAGGGGTGACGGCAGAGTTTATTGCCCTTGTAAAAAATGTTGTATGAGAAATAATGTTAGAGTTTTAATAGCAACCGCAACAATGCATTGTAGGAAATATGGGCACATTGATGGTGGATCGAATGACTATCGTCGCGTGGTAATTAATTATCTATCTTCATTTTGATTATATCGTAAAATTTTATATTATTTTAATATTTTTTATATGCGCACTAATGTTTAATTATTAATTTTTGTAATTTTCATAAAGGCACAGTTGCCCCCCAACTTTTTGCAAATGATCAACCAGCTTCCACAACAAAATAGTAGTAGATTAGATGATGTTGCACCAGTACAAGAGAATATTGCAGCAAATATTAGTATTGGAAATGATGTTGTACAAGGTGAAGAACATGAAGCGAATGATGAAGGTAATTTTAATGATCCCATGGAGGTAGATCATGATGACAGTAATGAGACAGTTCACATTAATGATTGGACAAATCAAATGCTCCAAGACTTGTATGGTGAGTCAGATGATGATGGTGGAGATAGCAGTGACGGTATTTATGATGTAACTCTGATTGAAAGGTCAAGTGAACGACTTTTTGAACACTCAAATGCAACTCTTCTCTCTGCTACATTGTTGCTGGTGAACTTAAAGGTTATGAATAATTTTTCGAACAGATGTATGACACAACTCCTAAGGTATGAAATATGTATATATGATCACATATATGTAAATGTTGATTATTTTCCCTTTTTTTAGTTGTAATAAATGTGTAAAATAATAACTTATATATATATGTGTGTGTGTGTGTGTGTGTGTGTGTGTGTATATATCATAGTTATCAAAACCGGCCAGTCAGGACGGCTGCCGGTTGGAACCGGCCTTGCAACCCGGTCAATAGCCTATTCTCACCTGTTTTCACCGGTTAACCAGACCTAACTGGCCGGTTAAGTAAGGAACCAGCCAGTTTATGCATAAACCGGCCAGTTCCGTACTTAACCAGCCGGTTAGGTGCTCCTCCATGAGTTGCAAATTCCTCAGTGTCTCCTCCATGAGCTACAAATTCCTCTATTATACTAGCAACAAACTTGTCTAATAACTCATACTCAACACCTTATAGTAGCAACAATACACATGATGACTGATAAATACAAGGTTGGCTAGCATAAAATCCCTGGCAGCATGCAACTCATCAAGTGTACTTGATGACAATTTCTGTTCTCAAAACAATCAGCAACAACCTTATTTCACACTCAGCTAGGAACTATCAGACCCTCTCTCTCTGCTCACACATAGCAGCAGCATAAATACAAAACCTTTCACACAACATACAAGAAATTTGATCATGGCATCAAGACTGATGCAAATGGTCTGACGCCACTCAAGGGACAACAACATACAACCTAATGAAAATGTGACTAGCAATAATAAATTGACCACTAGAAAATTCCCACTTGGAAATGCACTAAACTGGCTACTGAGTTTTCTGGGTTTTAATGAATCTTTTCAGTGATAAATTTTGTCAAACACATTGTGAGCAGACTGCTGAAGTTGTAATGCTCTCTCAACTTGTTACAAATAGCACCAATAGTGGGTTTCATAAATCAATTCAATACCTCTAAGTGTTGTAGATGTTTTTCTAGAAATTTATTGGCAAGCAAACATAGATAATGAAGAATACAAGATCTTCAAAATGCTGGTCTGATATATATATATATATATATACTGAACCCAGAATTGTCTTTAAGGCTGATACAATGAATTGACAACAGATCCGAGCAGGGACAGATTATATATTATAATATTAACTCAGCAATAAAACACAGTGAATAATATAAGATAAACCTGATACATTACTTCAACAAGTTTGCTTATGTATTTTCGATGATATGTATTGCATTTGGTGCCATTTTGATATATTCACTTTTGCATGGTATATAAATGAGCAAAATTTTCATATTTTGTCTCTATTGGCTTGGAATCATGGTTGCAAATCTTAAAAATAGTTTTTTTTTTTTCATTTTATTAAAAAATAATTATTTAATGTATTTTTTTTAAAACCGGTTCATTGAGATCTGACCGCTACCGGTTAGACCGGTTCCGGTTCGAAACCCGGTTCATTAGCTCCACCGGTCCGGTCACCGGTTCTAGTTTTAATAACTATGATATATATATATATATATATATATATATATATATGATTAATAATCTTTACAAGACACTACTTTTTGTTTCTGTTGTAGATTGTTGGGTGAATATTTGTTACCATCACCAAATACTTTACCTCGAACATATCGAGATCTACGTGCTATTATGAAACACTTTGGAATGGAATATAACACTATAGATGCATGTCCTAAAGATCATATTATATATTATGGAGAACATGCGTTGAAAACAGAATGTCCGAAATGTGGTACCAGTAGATATCGAACAAATCAACTAACCAAAAAGGTGCCTCAAAAGGTTCTTCATCATATTCCCATAATTCCACGTTTGCAGCGAATGTTCAGGTGTAACAGCATAGCACAGTTTATGGATTACCATTCAAAGAATAGAAGTGGAGATGGTGTTCTTCGAATGCCTGCAGATGGTTATGCATTTAGAGAAATTGAGGAAAAATATGTAGATTTTAAAAATGAACCTCGTAATGTCAGGCTTTCATTGGCAGCTGATGGTGTTAATCCATTCAGAGAGCTTAGATCTACTTACTCAGTGTGGCCTATTTTCGTTATCAACAATAACATTCCTCCTTGGATGTCAATAAAGAGGGAGCACATAATGTTGACTATGATTATTCTAGGTATTTGATACATTATTTCTTTGAATGTAACATTTTCATTTCTCTCATTGTTTGCATAAATATATATTTTATTTATTTACTTACTTATATATACATATATCATGGGAGTAATTATTATGTACCGTAATTTTGAACAATTAGGCAAGTACCAGGTCAAAGATATGAATGTATATATTGAGCCTCTTATCGATGAGATAATACAGTTATGGCATGGCATCACTATGTATGACATCACTAAACCAATCAAGCAGAAGAGATTTCAATGTCATGGAATGCTTGTATGGACAATTCATGATGCCCCAGGACTAACACATATTTGTGGTACGTAATATTTCATTGCACTTTAATATAATACATAATTATCTAAATTAGATATACCATATTGCATGTTTTAAAAATGATCTCATAGTATATTAATTGTTATTGATCCATCTATTGTAGGTCTTCAAACAAAGGGTAGATTTGCATGTCCAGTTTGTGGCCCTAAGATGAAGTATCGTCATTCAGCAGACTTAAAAAATATGGTGTTTGATGAGTTTAGGCACTTCCTCCCTAGGAACCATAAGTATCGTACTACTGAAAAACATCTTTTCAATGATAAAGAAGAAACTATATTAAAACCACGAAGAATGACACCTCAGTTGTGGATGTTGGAATATAACAGAATTAATAATCATCGAGCAGCTGGTACGTAATTTGTGTGTGTATATATATATATATATATATATATATATATATATAGATAGATATATATTATTTGTTTATGTAATGTTTGGAATTTTTGTTTTAACTAATGAATTTATTTTATTGTATTTTATAATTAATATTGTTCTGATTTATTTTATTCAATAATATCAAGGTCATCGTCGCGGTGAAGGTACTAATATTGTACTTCCACCTGGAATGAAATGTTATCCTTCTCAGTTCGCGAGGTTGCCCTACTATGAGGACCTAAAAATAGCTCATTTTTTGATACAATGCATGTCGGGAAGAATGTGACAGAAATGTTATGGCGAACCATAGATGGTGCACATGATAGAGATAAAATTGACAAAATTTGTGCTGACATTGAGAAATCAAATCATGCAATGAAAAGTGTGATCGACGGATCAAATAACAATGGAGGTCGAAATTATAATAATATTCCATGGTTATTAACAGAACAACAAAGCAATGATGTAAAATAGGTCGTTAGAAGAATTAAATTTCCAATAGGTTTTGCTTCAAACATAAATAATATCTTAAGAAAAGAAAGGTGACTTCAGTGGGGTGAAAACACATGATTGGCATACCTTTGTTAAGGTAATTTTTTTGGTATACGTTTTTGTATGTTATTGCTTGAATACATATTTTAAATTTTCCTTTTTTCTGTTTAATTTGGAAACCAATAACGATTCATTTCTTATTGTTATAGTATGTTCTACCTGTATCTCTCCCAAATGACTTCGACAATACTATCAAACAAGTTATATATGGTCTTAGTAAATACATGAGGTAAGTAGTTTTGATTTATACGCAAAATCTAATTGCTACAATTTCTTTTCGTACTTGATGAAATGATGTATTAATTTACTTGTAATGAAATATATATTATGTTTCATTGAAATAACCTTGCGTAATGATTTGTAGATGGTTTTCATTGAAAGAAATCCATCAAGATGAAATAAAGTATTGGAAGAGAGAAATTCCTCGGCTAATGTGTGAAATGCAAAAGTATCTACCTCCAACATTTTTCAATGCATAAGAACACTACTTGATACACCAAGTTGAGGAGATTGAAATGTGTGGACCAGTACACACAAGGTCAATGTGGATGGTCGAGAGGCACCTGAAATCCTTGAAGGCTTTGGTTAAACAAAGAGCATGACCTGAGGGTTCTATGGTGGAGGGATATGTGGTATATTAATCCATGGTGTATATTAGCCATCATCTTCCTAAATTAGCTGCGCCAGCCATGAAGGCGGTGGATTGCATTTGGGATGTGAACTCCATCAAAATTTTTGAAGAGGAGCACCTGTTGGGAAAAGGTAGGATGAAGAAAGTGAGAGGTGAAAGATTTATTATGTATAATACATATAATGTTTCATTTTTTTACATCATGTATATGATCATTATATTCATTTAGGTCTTATTATTTCATAGTTTATTAATTAATATAATCTACCATGGTTATAAGTAATATTTATTAATATTGGTGAATTATTGTTTTTTTATTCAGGTGCTCAAGATTATGAGGCACTACTTTTATACATTGCAAACAATATTGAGTGGATGAGTGAATGGATTGAAACATGTAAAGCACATAACGACGGTAGGTTATCATGGCAACTACTGTCTGAATTGATTAGAGAAGCATATCGTAGTGGAGATGGGAACGTTACGGACAGGGAAATCGATTTAGCATATGGTTTGAAAGATAGAAAGGTAAGCAATTAATTCACCTATTTTATTCATTACTTATTTTATACTATATTTATAATGTGACAAGAAGTTTGATTTTTCATTTAATTTTCATGCTGTGTAAATTATATGTTTAATTATTAATTGAGAATTCATCTTTTTCATGTTTGGCATATTGCAGTTGAAACACCACAAGGTTATGTGGTGCAATGGTCGTCAATTTCGTGTTAAACAGTTGGATGATAATAGGAAAACTTCTGATAGTGGGATAACTGCAGTATTCCAGGTCACTAATGTTTCCTACAGGAGTGACAGACATCCTCGAGAATCTGAAAATAGATATTATGGGCTCTTAGATGATATAGTTGAGTGTGACTTTAATTCCTTCAAAATAGTTTTGTTTGAAGTTAAATGGTATAGGCTATGAATGAATGTACGTGATGATGATAGAACACTTATTCAACATGAAAATGGATTTCCAATGGCTAAAACATCGCAGTTTGAAGTAGGAAAAGATCGCTATGTTTTTCCAAGCCAATGCAAACAAGTCTTTTACTTAGAGGTTCCAGGTGAGAACGAATGGTAATTTTCTATTAGATATGATACAAGAGGAAGGCTAGTAGAGTATACTATAGAGGAAGAAGATGATATTGATCAAGAAGAAGATGATGCAGTGGCAGAGGAGTAGGAAGATGCATTGATAGATGCAAAAGATATCTTAGAAGATGAACCAGGCATAGGAGATGAGGCAACAATTATTGATGATGATGTCGATGAGGATATTATTGAAAATGACATAATTGATGATGATGATGACATGGTCGATCATTTCAACACCGTTTCTGAATCAGATGTTGATATAGATGTCGATCAGTTGGATGAAGATCAAGAAGATACAGAAGAAGAATATTGATACAAATGTTATGTTCGAGTATGAGCTGGTATGTTATAACTTTATATTTTAATATGTAGGAATTATTTTCTGTTGGGAAAAATACTGAGAGGGGGGGTGAATCAGTATTTAGGGCTGACTGAAAACTTTTCACCAGAGATCTTATTATGCTATTAATTATTTACTTGGATTATTGCATCATTCTTTTAGTAAACATGTGAAAAGAAATAACAGAATAAGCCATTACACAAAATGAACACATATGAACACCAGTATTTAAGGTGGAAACCCAATTTGGGAGAAAACCACCGCTAATGTCGTCTCAGTCTTCAATATTTATTATAAAGAAAACATCTTACAATTTTGTGCTGGCGCAGACTCATACCAGCATGCAGGCACCAACCTGCAGAAGGCTTCAACCTTCTCTCGTTCTCCAGCCTCTCCTGGAAGGGAGCTTCGACCCCCTGATTTAACACCAGCTTGAACTGGCAGAAAGCTTCCACTTCTATGCAGAAGACTTCAACCCTCAGATCCACCGAATTTCTTCAATTTCTTCATTAGACTTGCATCAGATCTTTATTATTTCTTTGCTGATCTTCCTAGAGATTTTTCATTTCCTCGATCAACTCCATAGGTGCATCATGGATTCAGCGTTATCAGACAACAGAGTTCGATCATGTAGATCTCATAAAGAGATTTTTATTTACAATGCCTCTGCATGCACACCTCGTACTATGATTCTCATCACCTTATATAGTTTTCGCCTTTATTGAAACCATGGGTCAAAACCATTCAATTTCTAATGGTATTATTAAAAGTCGAACCAATCCAAATTGAAATCCTGATCTTTGTTATTCCATGCTCGAATTGTCCCAAAGGTAATCTCTATCTCCGCCAAATAATACTATAGCCAAGGTAAAGTACCAATAACATGCCGCTGATGGTTTTCTTTCTTTTATTTATCAAATTCATGGAATTTGATAAATAAATATTATTCACAACTTTTGGCAATTAAATATATAATAGAACTTTATAGTAATAACCAACACTTTTATCAAAAGGATTTTAAATAGACCTTTGGTTTCGGCCCCACATACATAATCGACAGCCCAATCAATATAATTTAGAAAAATGGGGCCCATCGCTTACGATCGTTTCCATCTAACGGTGGAGAAAACATCGCTCGGCATCAGATGATCTGACGGATATCGTTCGTTGATGATGCACGGATGATAACGCGTGATGGTGCGCCGTACCTTGGGTAACTTTCGTGCATCTATAGCAAGTGAACACCGTCCGATGACCCCTTCCCAGATCAACGGTGCTTATCAATATCGCTGGGCATCCTGGGTCAAGCAATAATGCATGATGGCGTGCAATGAAAAGTGGTTTTGTGGAGTCGTACAAGGACGTGTGTCGCGCGTTCTATGGAATCGCTCCCAACCTCTTGAAAACTACTTGCCCGTTGAAGGTGGTGCGATAGAAACCACAAACCACCTTTACTGTTTACTCGGTCATGGTTCCGATCTTCCACACAGGGTTCCGTCGCGCTTCCGTTTGTTATGTTCCACCTCTTTCCTTCCAGGTTCCGTTCATGATTCCAAAGGGTTAGTCCGTGTTCCACCGAAATTTCAATGCCAAATACTTTGTTTTAGTTCTTTTGCTTTATAACTGGTTTGCTCTCGCTCCTCGTTCCTTTCTCCATGAAAGCCAGTCAGCTCCTTACTAATAGCATAGACCCTTCCATCATATATTTAACGAATATATATAACTCCACTGTCTACCAGTTTGGATACACTCTAAACCGTATTAACATCGGTTCCTCGATCAACATATAGAGCACAGGGTTTCTTACGGATGTCAATTATCCTTCATCAGGATGCATACATATGTTCACACATGAATTAACTCGTCCTTATTTATATTGATTCTCCATTAAATACAGAGCTTGCCATCAAGGAAAATCATATAATAGGATACAGGAAACATATTGCCAACATTGTCTTTCAATAATTTACTAATTATGCGGGTTTGTTGCATGTTGTTTATTATTTCAAACCAATAAATAATGGCCTTAATATTGTTTATTATTTCGCAGGATTCGCAGGATTCATTTGATTCTATGGTCAGGTCTCTGAAAAAACCAATTAAACACTTAAATAGTCAAGATCTGGAAGACAGGCTTTACCCCCACCACAAATTGCTGAAAAACCGGCCTTCAATTCAGCTTGTTGTGCTGAAGACGAGGGTGTATTTGCATGATCAGTTGAATGAAAATGAATCAAATATTCAGGATGATTTTGAGGGCAGATCCATAAGCCCCATAGATGAAGATCCCATTGCTGCATAATTTATGTCTGCGTTGAAGCACAAGTATAGTGTTGTATCAGAATACAAATTAGAGGACAACTATACCAAGTCTAAATCAACTGAATCCAGTTCTAGTGCTCTTGACCTTACCGAATTAAAGCTAGAAGCAGGATTTACAATCTCTAATGGGAACGAGTATGGTAGTTACAATAGTGGATTGGATGCCCGGAGCTCTGCAATAGGCACTGGACCTGATCGTAATGAACCCCAACTAATTCAATGTGATGAAAATATGGACTTTGATGATGATCAGGAAAACAAGCCAGAGCATTTTGGCAATATTGAAGAAACTGAAGAGGTTTCTTGTGATCGATTGAATCAACTCAGCCATAAGACATCTACTGAAGGATGGTTTGTATTAGAAGGATAATCGTTTTTTCTTTCCCATGATGATGGATGATGCTCTTTTCACGATATAGAAAATTCAGAGGTGTGGAGGTTTTAATTATTGTACATAATTTTGGGGTTTATGGGTGTTATAATTTATACGTTTTTGGATTTTCTATTAGAAATAGGGAAAATCCTAGGGGTTAGATTATTCTCATGGTTTAAATTTCTATATTTGAAATAAAATTCACCAATTTCTATTTAAAAAAATGATTTGCCTAAATATTTGATGTAGTTTAAATAGGATGTAGTTCATTTCAAAGACTATTGAAATTTTCTAGAAACTATGATTGGGATTTCAAGAATATTTATGCACTCTTTAAATTTTCCCTTAACATAAAGGGAATTTGATGTATGAGTAATACTCAGTATTGTTTTTTTCCAATCTCCAGGAGAAGGCTGAATATAAAGCTCCATATGGGCTTACCCCAAACATGTGGGGTGATTGCTGGTTGATCAGAGCAGCTGGTTCAGATGGTCGCTCTGGTAAATATGTTGTGGCAGCATCTGCAGGTTGTACATTGGACTCAGGTTTCTATTCATGGGACTTTTATAATAAATAAATTATGGCATTCCATACTAAATCAGAGGCCTTCACTTCAACGTCCAGTACCATCTCTCCAGTTTTGGCAGAGAGGGATGTCTCGAGGAGAAATTTTGGCTTTGCAAATGTTGTGCCAGAGAATCAACATTGGTGGTATAGGCCATGTGGGCCTCTTATGGTATCTACTGCCAGTGCCCAAAAGACAGTTAATATTTATGATATTCGTGATGGAGATCCTGTGATTTCAATGTGTTTGTTTTGAAAGTTTATTTTTCATAGTAAATCATCAATGGGCTCTGAAATAAGGCCACATTGAAATCTTGGATACATGTTTCATGCCAAAATTAGTTGTATATTCCATAAATACACAATCTTGGACCACTCTATATAAATCTTCTTCTCAGACAATATTACATCTCCCTCATTATACAGGTGGTGTTCTTACATGCATAGCAAAGGCATTGTTTTGGAAATCATTTTTTACGTCACTAGATATTGTGGGTACAAGGATCTAGGGTCTCCACATGAAACTGTGTTTCCCAGAGACTCACTCTACCTGTCCTTAAATTTGTAAACATAGTAGTATGCCAATGCTTCTTTAATTTTGTATGCATAAGACGATTTTTTGTCAAAGTCCATAATTGTTTTTAAGTTTTATCCATCCCAGTTTTGTTGTGAATGCACAGGTTTTTGGCTCAACACATATCTGTTATATCTTTGTACTTTTCCTTTACTAACTATTTGAAATTGCTAGTTATATTTAGAGGTGTCTTTTAAGGGATGAGGGGAATTACTTGGATTTAGTGCTACCAGGCTTATCATTTATTCTCCAAATGAAGCCCTGTAATCTGTAACACTATATGGGCATGCAACTCACTTGTTAAAATATAGTTGATACAATATGTTGTACATGAAGCTTGGAATTGTGTACATTCCTGGAATATATTAATTTGCAGGCATGCTTAAAAGAGAGATAGGGTTTGATAAAATCAAAAACCCTGAACATGAAGAAAAAAAAAGAGGAAATTATTTTATACAGATAGAACCAAGACACTATCTCCTCATTAATAACAAAACCTTAGTCCAAAAATCATATGTACAAATTCTAGAAGTCGAAAGTTGAAAATTTCTGAAATGGAACCAGGCCCTTTTCAAAAGAATAAATTTAGTAAAAACGAGGGTGAAGAAAGTTATCTTATCAAAATTTCCACATACCGTGTTAGCAAGGAATGACTCTGAGTCCTGAGCAGTGAGACTAAGGAATTTCTCTTTTGTTGCAGGTTGCAGTTCTCTTCTCCAACACGATGAAAATAAAATTCTTAGCTCTGGAGTCTGAAGCCTGAGTCACAACTTGGAAGTTGGTAAGGAAAATTATCAAGGTTGTCACCAGTTGGCTTGGATTTCGCAGCCTCATTAATTTTCTTTAATGCATTGCCTTCAATGCTACAGTTGTCACTGGCCAACAACCTTTACAATAAAATTTATTAGACCCGTCACGCTACGAGGAAAATTTGACGTGATCACTGATCATTGATTTCTTATTGTGATAACAAATATTGGAGATTTACTGTCCTGTTTTAAAGTTTCATTTTTTTTTTTAAATTGAAACCGCCGTCAGTATACCGACGCCTTGTAAGCGTCGCTCTTCTGACGTTTTGAACGATTTGCATTTTCGTCGGTCTTGTGACGTCCGTCGATATTGCGACAGTTCTAGAAACGTCAGAAGAGCGACATCACAAAGACGTCGGAAGGGCGACGTTCAAAATTTTTGACCACATTTCGTCGGAATTGCGATAGTTCTTCATGGCATCGATATTGCGACGCTTCTAGAAAGCGTCGGTCTTGTGACACTTTTGCAATACGTCGATCTTCTGACACTTTTGTACGGCGTCGAAATTGCGACAGTTTAGACACGTCGGAAGAGCGACAATATAAAGACATCGGAAGAGTGACATTCAAAACGTCGGACGAAATTTCGTCGGAATGGCGACACTTTACAAACGTCGGAAGAGTGACGTTAAAAACGTCGGATGAAATTTCGTCGGAATGACGACACTTTACAAACGTCGGTTTGGGAAACGTTGGAAGAGCGACGTGTGTTTGGAAGCGATGGAAAAAGTGTCGGTAGTGCGACACTTTGTAAATGCGTCGGAATTGCGACGGCATGACAAATCACGTTTTTCCCGTCCTCGAACTGTCACTCTTGCGACGACTATGTGTCGGAATAGCGACTATTTGGCCGTCGGAAATTGCGCCAAATTTTCTAGTGCTTGAAAAGATGAAAAATTGGAAAAACAGAGGTCAAATATGATCCTCTGGGGCTAAACAGGGGCCTAGGACTCAGGAAAAAAACCAAAAAAGGAAAGCTAAGAAGGAAAAGGCCAAGAAGAAGATCTAATAGATGAAAGAAAAACTTGCATTGATCCCCAGCAGAGTCGCCAATTTTTTGGTGAGGTAAATCCCCTCTACGGACAGAGGTGATCCCACTAGCCCTAGAGTGGGTCTAGCCACAAACGAGACACGCTATGACATCCATTCCTAGTTAAGAATGAACAAAGACTTGGTAGATCACTTACCGTAGGTCCTGCACTATTGTGTCGTCCGAAAGAATGGCTGCCTCTCGCTCCTGATTCGACAGATCACAAACCACTCGTTCTCACGCCCGGATACCTGCACATACACAAGAAACAAAGACGATACACAACATACTGTCTCACATTCCTAACTATGAGCCAGTCAAAGAAGACTAAATAAAATGCGTCAAATAAACATAACACAGATATGGAATCAATATCATAGTTGAGTATATTAATTTAAAGAAGGAAGAGTACAACCAGGCTTCGATGTTGCGATCTCCTCCAGCAGGGTTCCAGCGGAGCACGTCTCACAAAGCTCATTGGGAATTAATATGGGGCTCTCTCTACGGGATCCTCCTTGGTTCGACCTTCTCTATAGAGATTACTCAACTATAATATATCTTCTCCAAGTTCAACTTCTTGGCTATATGTTCAGCTCTAGCTTTTGTAAAGGGAGAAGGCTGGTTTATATAGAGGGAGAAGGAGAGGTTAGGATTCCTATAATCATGGGGGAAGTCCTATCCTCCAAGAATATTCCATCAACCATTTCCTAAAGCAAGAGATCCATGGCTTATCGAGTTAACCACTTCCTGTGACTCATCCTAGAGGTGGTTGAAGGAAACTTCTACCTCTAGTTTGTTAAAAAACATTCCCAAAAATGCTAGCGCGGGTACAAAAAAGAGAAAGAGCGCCAGCTAGCATGACCTCTAGTGTACTTTCTCCACATTGGCGCGAGGGGTGAACTGGGTGCCCGCGCCAATGCCAAAACATATGTTTTCAGGTGCTTGCTGAGGAGATGTTCAACAGGAGAAATCATTTCCTTATGCAGAAGGATGCAATGAAGGTATTTGCAGAGTTTGACACTACTTATAGGTCACGGAAAAATACCCTCCAATATGCGGGGTGAGGGATTGCAGGGATGGTGACAAAATGTTGTGTAACAATAGGGTATGGAACAAATTTGTTAGCTTGTGCACATCTTGATCCCTTTACTGCCACAACATGGTCCAATGGATGTACTTATCCTCATAGCTCCCCATTGGATAATATTGTTCCTTGATTCCATCTTAGAATGAATTCCAAGTGGGTGAAACTGAGGACAAAGAGGGTTCTCTCTCATATTTTTTCTCATAGTAGGTTTCCCACCAATATTTGACATGGGGGGTGAATTTTAGGAGTGCAAAAATAATCTTTTCTTGGTCGGAGAGATCATGTACCGAGAAATACCGTTCAGAAAATTCAACCATATATCTATGATTTATGCATATGTCTGGCCTTCAAATACAATAATTTTGAAGTTTACTTGTACCTTGAAAGGAGTGGCACCTCCAGAGTGGTACGGGATGTAGATGTGCCATCGGTGGGAATTTTTTGAAGGATCTGGGAAAAGTTAACCATCATCGTGTTCCTTTGTTTCTTGAGGACCTCCTCATGCAATATTTTGATAGGATATCCTACTCGCCCGTCTTTCTTTTCTTCTACCATGGGAGTTCGTCGGGGTTTTCGAGGCTAATATTGAAAGGGTTCAACCAGATCAAGCCCTAACTCCTTATACCCTAACCTCGTTGGGGACATGCAAAGAAAAACATAGAAAGAGCAGACCGCTTTGATACCACTGATCTGAATTTACGTAGGAATGCAAAAGATTATGAATATAACCATAAATACAAATATGCAGTGGAAATAACACTTCATTTCATTAATATGAAAGAACTGAAATATGCTTATAGACAGAATGGAGATAAACTAGCTCGGGCGATGGTAGCTTATCTCTTAGAAGAGATGCGGTAGCTACATTCCTCTGAACTGTGTTACAATGAGACTCAAGGGCCTTTTTATTATTCAACAACATGGGAAGACCCTAAGCATCCAAAAATCTAACCCTAGGAGATGAAGCACCAAAACTATGGGCCCCGTTTGGGTAAATTGGTACATCAACTTCCCAGGTACGTAACTTTGGCATCCGATCTTTGTTTAATGTGTACAATACCTCGTTAGAAATATCGATCCAAGGAATACAATTTTCGAGTGAACAACATCAATCAAAGACCCATGTGTGCTCTGGATTTCCCAAAAAACATCGTTTAGGGCCTCAAAACGGCTCCATAAGTTTAGGACCCGAAAAAATGCCAAAAATAGTAAATTGTGCTACAATTAAGGAAACTAAAAAATGAAAAGAAACAATGGTGGGGCCCCAAGTGGAATAGGTGGGTGGCCACCAATATCCACCTAGATCACTCAAAAAGGAAGTTGGTCCTAGTGTGTTACTTATGGATGGGAAGGAACTATTGCAAGAGGTCAAAAAGAAAGAAGGCATTCATTTTGCTTTGATTGGTAAGCCTAAGATAATTCTTATCAACACAAGTTTAAATTATTTGCTTGAAGAAGTCAACACTATGTTGGATGAATTTGTAGATATAATTTTTTATGAGTTTCCAAGTAAGTTTCCTCATTTTTGAAGCATTAATCATCTTATAGATCTAATTCTGGGGGCAAGTATTTTGAATAGAGCAACATACCACATGAATCCACAAGAATATGAAGAGACAAATAAATAGGAGCATGAGTTGTTAGATAAAGGATTAATAAAGGAGAGCTTAAGTCTAGGTGTTGTTCCTACCATGCTCAGTCGAAAGAAATATGGTGACTGGAGAATGTGTACTAATTCAAGGGCCATCAATAAAATTACAATTAGGTATATATTTCCACTTCCCCACATTGAAGATCTGATTGATTGTTTGAGTGGTGCTAAGTATTTTTTTAAAATTGATCTGAAGAGCGGCTATCACCAAATTATGATTAGAGAGGCGGGTGAATGGAAAAAAACTTTTAAAACAAACAATGGGTTGTATTAATGGTTGGTGATGCCTTTTTTCCTTACCAATGCACCTAGCATGTTTATGATATTAATTAATGATTTCTTGAAAGAATTTAGAGGTAAATTTGTTATTGTTTATCTGGATTACATTTTAGTGTGTATCCAAACAAAAAAAGAGCATCTCAAGCATATCATATTAGTTTTGAGTACCATGCAGAAAGAGAAGTTGTTGATAAATTTAAAGTAATTTAGCTTGATGAAGAATGAGTGGTATACTTGGGATTTGTGATTTCAGAAGAAGGATTGAAGATGGATCCAAATAAAGTGTGAAGGCTATTGAAAAAATGTAACTAAGTCAGCATCATATTGACTATGTAATTGTGTATTTATGTAAAATAAAAAGATAATAAAATGTATTTTGTATATACTTGCTTCATGGGTTTCATAAGAAAAATGTTTTATTATAGGTCAAATACTTCTTCTTGATGTATTTAGGAATTTGTATAATCATAAATATAATTAGAGTGATGGAGTCATGTTACACTAATGAGAGAAAAAATTGATGATACATATATATGCTCGAAGACCTTGTCACTTGGCTCATTAAAGGCAGCTCGAAGATAATGGAAATAATCCTTGAGAATTTGGTTTGAAGATGCTGGTAAATAACACCTGAAAGGTCGGCCCAAATAGACACAACTGTTCACTGACAAGTTGGCTAATTTACAGGTTGCAACAACTATATATACCCTATAGTTTCTTCACAGAAAATACAGAATTTAGACAAGTTTATTTGTGAAAAAGTGCGAGCTTCAAGACTAAAAAATTGCAAGCTTAAAGGCTGTGTTCAATAGAATTAAAGTGTTGTTCAAAAAATTTTTAAGGTGTTTTGTTAAGGTGTTTAAGGTGATGTGTTAATTTGCAGATTTAAGAGAAGAAAGAAGTGTGGATTCCAGGTGAAAAGACTGGTATATATTTGTATAAGGGTAAAAGAATTTCGAACTATTTTGAAGTGTGAAAGAAGTCTACGGTTAGCTCTAAAATTGAAGTACAAACACACTACTTGAAGTACGGATCTCTGTCTATTTTTTTTACAGTAAATGAAAATATGTGTCTAAGCGATGTATAGTGAAGAAGAGGTAGCACATCTCAAGTAAATCAACCTCACTATTATGTGAAGTGAAGGGTCCTGAGTGACCTAGTCCAATATCTGAATAGAAAGAAACTTGTGGAAAATCACTTCCATATAACAATTAGTAAGGTGTGTTCTGAGAAACCGATACGAAATCAAGGAAGATAAACTTAGAGATCGTGTTCTCTAGTGCTAATGCAGGATAGTGCAAGTTGGTGGAGAAAAGAAGAATCAGTGTTGAAGGTCGACAAGGAAGCAGTGACAAGGTCTTGGAAGCATACATAGGTCAACGATCTAAGTCTTGGTCATGGTACTTTTCATCTGAAAGGTCTATAAGAATAATTTATCGTGGGTTTTCCTCTCTAATAAGGAGAGGTTTTTCCCTGGCTCAAGGAGCCTAATTTTGTGTTTCTTGTGCTTTGGTAATTGACTTGATGAAAGACTAAATAAGCTAAGAAGAAGAGACATAAGTAAATCAAATAAGCTCACAAGTAATTATCAAGTAAGATAATTTGAATTAATCTCCAACCCTCGAAATTCTCGACATGGTTTCAGAGCTAAGGTGCTAGAAAGGGCAGAGAGACACTCAAGGATCAGATTTCATGGATGGCATCAAAGAAAGGATTTTCTTAGAAGAAAGGTCATACTTCCACAGTGAAAGAAATAAGACAATATTATAGAACCATCTTAAATGTGCCAGCAAATCATTGAAGTATTTCCATCAAAAGCTTCAAGGCAAGTTACCTATCATCCTTGATCTTTCAAGGAAGCAACGGAATATCATCATCAATCACAATTCAAAGGAAACTTCAACCGTCTTCAAAGTAAACAAGCTGGTAGAAGAAGAAATGCATCTACTCAAGTAAGTATATCTATGACATTATATGAATCTATTAAAATGTCTCCAGAAAAAAAGAAACAAATTGTTTGGGGTTTCAAAATTTCCATAGAACACAAGGACAATAATGTCATGCCAAATTCAGGAAGGGAGATATAAGAGTCCAAAGGATTATTATAGAATCCATAAAATACTTTATCATATCCGATGTACAAAATCTAAAATCATCAAAAGGAGTATATAAGAAATTAGTGGAGCTATTCTTTGTGAGTACTACAGGAGAAGAAATCTCTATGATCAACTACAGGAACTAGGAGAAGATTACAGTGGTGCTAAAAGCTCTATGAGAAGAATGGGGAAAATTTCACTTCACAATTATACGGGAAGATAGAAGTCATACCATTCCACGATTTAGGGTATCTATGTAAATAGAGGAGTCAAGATTGAAAGCCAAATATGTTACAAGATCAAGTGAAGGAATCAAGCCTTTGCAACCATGTCCAGGAAGAAAGGAAGATTCGGTAAGTTTTGGTCCTCAGAATAAAAGAATAAATGTGGACAAAGAAAAATGCCTTGGATTTGATGAACTTAGGCATTAAAATATAAATTGTTCTTAATCTGAAAAAAGGACAAGAGAAATAGAAAATAAGCCCATGTCTCTGAAATAATGAAAGAACCTGATAAGAAAGAAGAAGCAAGGGATCTCCACTACTATTGATATCATATTATCCTTTAAGTGATTTCTGTTGGTTATATGATAGGAGGCAATGTAGCATCCTGATGAAATCATGGTAGGATCTCCCAGTGAATTAGCTCCAGGAAAACCTCTCTGATAACATTACTAATGAAAAGCAGTCATCAAGAGCAAGGGTCATCATGGAAATAGATTTTTGGGATATTGATGGAGCATGCTATGAAAATGAAGCTCTTCATTCTTGAGAAATTTCTACAAGATGACTCAAGGGAAAAAGGGTATGAGGTATGTATATATTTATATGCTAACATTGGATGTTGTGAAGTCATGTCATATGGTTGCAGGTAATAAAATTCTGTATTTAGAAGTATGATCTATGGAGGAAGATCTATCAGTGCACAGAAAAATGAAATCAACATAATATGTCCTCATCGAATATGAGGTGGTTGTATATGAATGAGAAACTAGAAAGGTTGTAAGTTCCTGGGAATGGAGAATGTGCAGAAAGGAAGAGACCATGAAATTCAACCATGTCAAGAGGCAGTTATCATCTGGAACTCGAGAATATGTGACTTGGAGATCTCCTAGGAAGATATGTAGACTCTGACAAAAGTCTGGTAAATAAGAAGACCCTTGACAAAACATATCATTAGGAGATGTGTCAATCTGTATGAAGGAGGTCGATGCCTACAGAAAATGTCATGGTCAAAGATCATCACTAAGGTAACTTTTGTTCAAAAAGTTCATATGTATATGTTTATCTGGATGAATTTATGCAGGGCTGATAATCATAATAAAGGATTTATGATCCTTGGGGATGATTCGAAGGAAAGAAGCATGGCATAATGGTGGACTAGATGAGGAAGAATGATGAATCAATTTCTGATAGTGGACATGAATTATGATTGAAAGTGATGAATGAACTGTTCCCTATGAAACCAAAAGTTGAAGATCCCTCAATATAGAAATACATGACATCGAGGAGAGGAACTCTTCATGAGTAGCTGGATTGTTGTTGGAGGACCCTAGTTGATGAGGAGCCTGGTGGTAAGTTTCTTGCTTGGAAGACACTTGAAATATTTCCTTCCTGTGTTAAGAGGGAGTGATGTATGTGATTCTCTATTACATGTGTCATGCGCTAGACCAGGACTAACAGTCGTAAGTCTTAGTGAAGGCCATGTGAAGAGAATGGATAGACACATAATTTTGGTCTTCATTTGGAAGACAGAATGGAGGATTGGGTAATCATCTAGCATTCGATACTATTTGAGAATGAGATAGGGCATTCAAGATAAGAGTATTCGTGGACCGATATTATTTGAGGGCTGGCTACCCAAGAGAAGAATATTCCAAGAAGGTCATACTCTGGTAACACCTAGGTGGGGTATGTACCTTGGAGAGACAATGACTATGGTGTCTATTAGTCATGTGTATCGCCAGCATTGTAGCCCATTTTCTCATTGAGAGATGGGGTTGTTAGTCAAGGCCTTACACTAGGACAATGTTGGTTGATATGATTCTATACAGATGTGATTACCAATTCGATTCTTCTTATGAGATTCTTCATTTTGAAAGTGACCATGTACCTGTATGAATACCTCCCTAGTTAAGAGGGAGTGTTGAAAAAGTGTAACTAGGTATGTCTTCATATTGACTATGTAATTATGTATTTATGTAAAAGACAAACATAATAAAATATATTGTGTATATACTTGCTTCATGGGTTTCATGAGCAAGAAGTTTTATTATAGGTCAAAGACTTCTTCTTGATGTCTTTAGGAATTTTTCTAGTGATAAATGTAATTAGAGTGATCGGGTCATGTTACAGTTATGAGAGAAAAAATTGATGATACATATATATGCTCGAAGACCTTGTCACTTGGCTCCTTGAAGGCATCTCGAAGGTAATGGAAATACTCCTTGAAAATTTGGCTTGAAGATGCTTCTAAATAACACCTAAAAGGTCGGCCCAAATAGACACAATTGTTGACTGACAGGTCAGCTAATTTACAGGCGGAAACAACTATATATACCCTATAGTTTTTGAGCAGAAAATACAGAATTCAGAAAATTTTCTCTGTGAAAAAGTGCGAGCTTCAGGGATGTGTTCAAAATAATTAAAATTTTGTTTATAAAGTGTTTAAGGTGATTTGTTAAGGTGTTTAAGGTGTTGTGTTAAGGTGTGGATTTAAGAGAATAAAGAAGTGTGGATTCCAGGTGAAAATACCAGTATATATTTTTATAAGGGTAAAAGAATTTCAGACTATTTTGAAGTGTGAAATAATTCTACGGTTAGCTCTAAAATTGAAGTACATACATACTACTTGAAGTACAGATCTGTGTCTAAGTGTTGTATAGTAAATGCATATCTATGTCTAAGTGTTGTACAGTGAAGAAGAGGCAGCATATCTCAATTAAAGAAACCTCAATTTTATGTGAAGTGAAGGGTCCCAAGTGATCTAGTCCAATATCTGAATAGAAAGAAACTTGTGGAAAATCACTTCCATATAAAAAATAGTAAGATGTGTTCTGAGCAACTGAAACGAAATCAAGGAAGATAAACTTAGAGACCGTGTTCTCTAGTGCTGATGCAGGATAGTGCATGTTGGTGCAGAAAAGAAGAATCAGTGTCGAAGGTCGACAACGAAGCAGTGAAAAGGTCTTCGAAGCATACATAGGTCAAGGGTCTAAGTCTTGGTCATGGTACTTGTCATCTGAAAGGTCTATAAGAATAAATTATCGTGGGTTTTCCTCTCCAAGAGGGAGAGGTTTTGCCCTGGCTCAAGGAGCCTAATTTTTTGTTTCTTGTGCTTTGGTAATTGATTTGATGAAAGACTAAATAGGCTAAGAAGAAAAGACATAAGTAAATCAAATAAGCTCACAAGTAATTATCAAGTAATAGAATTTGAATTAATCTCCAGCCCTCTAAATTCTCAACAAAAGCAATCATTAACTGGCCTATTCCAAGGAGTGTGTTTGAGGTAAGATGCTTTCATGGTCTTGCAAGTTTCTATCGATGCTTTCATGGCCTATTCCAGTATTTTTTGTTCATCCATTGTTGACACAATCAAGGAGAATAAGAAACCATTTAAATGGATTGTAGCAGCTAATAGAAATTTTAAAATATTGAAGAAAAGGATAACCGAACAACTAGTACTAGCCTTACCATATTTTAACAAATTTTTTTCAAGTTGAGACTGATGCAATTGGATTTGCTATTGGAGCTATCCTAAGTCAAGAAGGAAGGGTGATTGCATATTTTAGTGAAAAATGAAATGAAGCAAGATAGAAGTATTCATCTTGCTATCACAATTTTAGTTATTAATTTTAAGAGGCTAGAAATTTCAGTGTCAGCTCCAATTTGTAAAAAATAATATAGAAGTGATGACATATAAAATATCAGTGTTGTTGTGGATTTGTACAATAAAAATGTGTTGACAACCAAAGTATCAGCATAAATCTGTAAAATTTTCAAATTAAAAGGAAATTTTAACTTTGGATGGTCAAGATTAAAAGGCGTTGATGGATCACACATTAGCGAAGGATCAGGCACTTGATCGAGTGAGCACTGAAAATTAACCTGTCAGTGAGAAAACTCTATTTTATTCTGCTCTTTCCTATAAAACACAATAACTTTGGGTCAGATCTTATATCCTTGATTATTTCATTTAGTAAGCTATATAT
The DNA here is from genome assembly GCA_034641835.2 of Pinus albicaulis. Classification (NCBI taxonomy): domain Eukaryota; kingdom Viridiplantae; phylum Streptophyta; class Pinopsida; order Pinales; family Pinaceae; genus Pinus; species Pinus albicaulis. Next base: position 343,748,086 of record CM076574.1, on the reverse strand, counting down.
AGAGGAATAGGTTTGAGATCCATTATTTTTGGATCTTGAATAGTTTGTAAGTAGTCTATAAAGACATCATTTTTGTAATGTAAAGGGTTTGAAATTGCTGAAGAAGAATATTGTGTCTTCAACTCTGATATCAATATATTGCTATATACAATGTTATGTATATTGTTTTGTAGAGATTCATGTGTATATAACTTCCTGTATATTTTTTCTCATTTTTTTTATTTCTACTCATATTACATCTCTGAATCATTAAGTCTTCAAAATTTGGATAAAGTGTTATGAGCTAGAATTATTCATGTATGCTCTAATTCAAGCTATTGAAATACTTTCTATGTTTTATGCTTAAATATTTATAACATAATTCTTATTTCTATGTTGTGATATTTATTTTATGTATTTTGTCTCCACATGTTGATGATTATTTTTCTAAGAAGTCGTGTCCTACCTTGCCTCTATTAAGAAATTTTTATGTATCCTGTGGTTAGCAGTTTTTTCCACTAGACTCCATGCCCAATGGTCCTTGTTATCTTCTTCCCCAACCTATTTCATCCTACAAACTAAATATGGAAAATAAGCTTAAGATCATACTACTAAGGTGATAGTGAGTGTTATATTTTTAAAGAGAGATCCCTCTCTGACTTAGAAGGGCTAGCTTCCAAGTCTAAAGTGGTTAGAGGTTACCTTAGTGTTTTCCCTTCACAGCTGGGTTTTTTCTAAGTGATAACACATCTTATGATGAATATTTCTATGCTATATTTCAAGCTTTAAATAAATGGAGCCATTATATTATGCCTAAGGAGTTTTTTCTTTATATTGATAACTATGCTCTACAATTGATCAAAAGTTAGGACAAATTGAATTAGAGACATGGTAAATGAGTTGAGTTCTTTCAAAATTTCACATTTTTCATCAAGCATACAAGTGGTAAATTTAATAAGGTTGTTGATGTGATTGATATAGAAAGGTTAATACCTTAAGTGGAAGAAAAATTTGAAGAAGCTAAGAAAATTATTCAATTTATAACTTCAAAGAGGGAATGCAATGTAGAATCAACGTTACAAATTATGGTTAGAACTGAGCTAATATTGGATATTTCCAAGGTACACGAGAAGAAGGGAATAATACAAATTCTACAATTGAAACTTAATGAAGTGAATAGTTATATTGAAAAATTAAAAGATCAATTAGACTAGAACCATGGCTTATGATTTCCTGGGAAAAAATTAGAGAGGCCATGGATACATTCACAAAATGTATACAAAAATTCCTTAATAGCTTGCAAGGATGATATGGATTTTTTCAAAGAAGGGATTGAGTTAATGTTTATATCTATTATTATTTGTGAACATTTGAAATAAAATTCTCTATTTATTTTCTCTTACAAAATTAATTGATGATCAACCTCTTGAAATTTTCCATTTTCAGACTAAAATTGAAGTGTTATATAGAAGAATTCTATGGAAACATATTTTTATAGGAAATGAATGAAAGGATGTTCAATAGTATAAAAAAATGAATTCAACATTTCTATAACCAATTTCATAAGAAATGATACAAGAAGGGATAAAATTGAAAAGATTGTTGTATAGACAAAATTTACCCAAAGAAAATAATGAGTGCTAAAAGGCATCAAGGGGACCCACCAAAGGAAAAATTATTCATCATAAGGGAACTAGAAGAAGGCATTCCTTCGAGAAATAAAAAATCCATGCCTAATCCAAAACTAAATGGAAAGGGACAACTGAAGTAAATTCCTTAAAGATATTGTACATATAGAAATTTTTCCTCGGTGTAAAAGTTAGTTATGAATATTGGTTAAGATTATAAGAATATAAATATCCGGATGATTGTCATAACAATGGTTTAACTGTGATGTATGGGATAGGTCAAGTGAAAATTTTTCAAATCTTATTCATATTACCTTTAATTTATTTATTTTAATAAATTTGTGTGAAATTATTCATATGTTAAGAAATACATTCTCTAAATATTTGGGTAATCTTGTTTAAGCTTTAAATTACAGATGATTTGAAAATTAAATATGTTTTAATTTACCTTGAGGTAATTTTGTGTATGTTTAAAATTAGATAAAGTTGTTTATTAAAATAATTTTTCCTTTATGATGTATTGATTATCTCAATGTATTTTATTATATTATGAAAATGCCTTACTAGTTTTATTATTCTCATAATGTGAGGGTTATTGTAACAACCCTTGGTTTATTTTCCATGTAAATAAAATAAAAACCAAGGTCATGTGGCACGTATTCAAGGTTGAATTTCGAGAAAAACATAGTGATGGGTATCACTTGTGATTAATTAATGACTATGGAAATTAATAAAGGCATTGGATAAGGTAAAGAGGAAATAATTGACATTTATTTATGAAAATAAAGGAAAATAGGACAAAAGGAAGGTGAAGAGACACAAATTTTCATGCTAAGGAAAATAGAGGGAAAATTAATGAAAATGAAGAAAATAGAGGCCTCAATGATAAAAATGCTTTTGAGGATCAATCCAAAACTTTTCTAGTCTAGTTTTGGAGCTCTCATCTCATCTCTCATTCTCTGATACTCTTGCACATTTAGAGAAATATTGGAGAATTCTTAGAGCACTTGGGTATTCACTTGGATTAGAGAAAGAAGGAAATCACAAGGGAACATTTGGATCAACAACTATAACTGGGTTTCTTTTCTAAGGAACAAGTTGCATGTGATATTTCCTTTCTAATTTTTGGATGCATGGTACATGCATGTGATTCTCTAGTTGTGAGTTGTCATTGACATGGATATTTGTCTATATTGATAGTGGTTTTAGCCTTGCCTTACCATTTCTTGGATAGCCATGGTATTGTGGGTTTTTCCACTTGATTGCTTTTATGGTTGGTTCTCATGTTCATTATGGTATTGGGCTGGAACAAACACTTTATAAGCCTTGGAACAACTTGGGTTGAGTTACTAGTTCTTGGAGCCCTGGACAACTTGTGTAGATACTGATCTAGCTGATGTTAGTGATTTGTTGACCATAGAGGTGGAATCACTATGTATGAGGTTCGAGGTGATTTGACCTATAGAATCCTTGGTTTGTTTTTTTTTTGGTTTATTGCATGAAATACCACATTCATTCTTAGAATATGGCGCGAGGGTGATTGGCTAAAAGAGAGATTTTCTTCAGCCCAATCTATGGTCAGATAGTACATGGAAGTCCCTAACTTGGTAGGTATTTCATATATTAATGAGATTTATTTCTCTAATTCTATTCATGAATATTTCTAGTGATTATGTTGATGATCTTATGCCTGAGTTTCCATGACCTCTATGCTAATTATTTGTTGGCTAATTGATGTATGTTATCTATGTCTCTTTTCATGATTTGTTTAGTTATCAAATGTTTGATGAATATATGGACTAATAAGTGTTGTTGCAACTATGTGGAGAGGAAATAGATCCTTATTGGTGATTCTCAGATGAATCTCAAACTCTTATGATCAGATATGCATTCATGCCCTGTAGTTACATGTTCACCATATGTTTGACGAAATATATAATGTGTTCTAGAAAATATAGGTAAAGTTTTGGATTTAATATTGAATTATTAGAATTATTATTATGAGAAATGTGATTCTGGAAAGTTACACGAAGTTCTAGGAATTGGTCTAGAGACTAGCCTAAAAAATTGGCTCAGATCTCAGGACCACATGCATAGAATTGGATATCTGAGGTCATAACCGCATGGAGAAAGGCTTGTGAGTGTGGTTGGAGGCTCAAAACTACATGCAGGCAGTGTCAAGGGTGTCGTTATAGGTCTAGGTTAGATAAAATGGGTTCGAGCTTAGGGATTGGTCAACTAGAATAGTTTTTTAGCCTCTAAGAGACCTATGGCTCATGGGGAATTCCAATAAGTCTCAGTTGTAGGCCCCACTTCCTTAACTAAAACTATGAGGTTGGTTCAGGTCATAGTAACAATAGTCTCATGTTTACCCTCGCAAGCTTGTGAAATTGGGTAAATGTGGGAAGGGGTGGTTACATATTGGTATTAGAGAGGCACCGTGATCATCATCACTATCATCCTTACAAGTGTGAGAGGGGATAGAGCTCACACCATTTGGTGCAGGAGCCCCATCCAGTCACACGGTCCAACCATCGTTGGAATTCCTTGGCCAAAATCAAACATAAGAGAATTAAATGCCTCTTTTGGACTTTAAGGATGTAAGCTTTGTGAGACACCCAATATAAGGTATACTAGGAAGAATTACGCGGCTGGTGAGAGAAACGAGCCACCCATTATAAAATTAATAGTACTATCCTAAAGGGGGACCCTGGGAAATGAGAAAGAATTATTGAGTACCTATATATTAGTCCACATAGTAAACAAAAATATTTTAAACACAAAAACATTCATTCAAAAATGAACATAAATAAGCTACAAAATAGTTCATTAACTTAGTATGTGAATAAAGAAACATATATCGTACATGTAACTAGAATAGCCTGACTATATACATGATACATGTGTGAAGGAATGTCAGCTCAGTGAGCTTTTGGTTATAAGCATAATATTCCAAGTACATTGTTACATGGATGAAACACTATATCCAATAGTGGAACATGAAACCACAACTTGCTTCTCCAAAAAATAATATATCTCCTATGTAGTACAAGAGAAACCAAGCCTAAGCCTCCAAAATCCCTTAACTAGAGTTATGATGAGATATTTATAACAAAAACAATGAATCTTTATATTCTCATGACTCTTTAACTTCTTAAGCTATTCATATTCTAATATTACTCATTGCATTCCCATGAGTGGATTTTCATATTCCACATGTGTCCCTTGGACTTCACTACATAAAATAAATTACACATGAGACAATGGCATAATAAGACAAAAATGCTAAAAGGAAAAGCTCATCAAATGGAAAGATCATGTGCTTCTTCATGGAGTTCATTTGTGATTTAAGAGTGCCAAGATTTGAACTCCTTTGTGATGGCTTTGATCTGATCTAAAAAGTATCATTTTTAGCGCACTTTCACCTCCAATGACTGACAATATGTTCTTGGAGCTTGATTGGACATTATTCAACAGCCATGAAAGCTTCATGTGCACTTTGATTGCTGCAAAGATATACCGTTGAATAACATATTTGGTCACCTCTAAGTATTCATGTTTGGTTACCTCATTGATTTTTCCAATGTAATCCTTGATCTCCTGAAATATGACCTCCCAGTCTCTGATTAATTCAAGAGTTATAATGTAAGGCATCTAGTGCTTCTGTGTAAGAGAATCAAACCCCTTATGTAGTCGGTTATAAGAAACCATAGTGTTCATCTACTGTGCTCTAAGATGTAATTAGTTATGTAGGTGGAGTCTCAATTGAACTTTGTCAATTTTTGCGGCAATATTTTCCTTTCCCAAGTGCTTTAGAGCATCTATTTATTTGGCAATCCACTCCTGCATCAGATCAACTGCTTTGGTTGCTATCTTCAGGAGTTTCACTACTTCTTATTTTTCTTATGAATTCCAGTGATAGGGTACATAACCTACTATATAAGTATCATCTCATCATATAGTTGTGCCATGGTATCCTCCATTATTTAGAACTCTTCTAGCATCACTGGTGGCATTCTATGGTATTGTAGTTCTGTGATGAAAATCGTTGGTTCTTTGCTACAAGATGCTCCTCCTATTGCTTCGTTGTAGCAAGTTATCTTTTAAACTTGGAATTCTCATTCGATAAATATTCAAAGTTATCCTATGCCATTGTAGTGAATGAAACATTTTCTGCCACAACTGCCCTCATATTTCTTCTAGTGTTGGAGCTAATCTCCTTTTCTGCCGCTACTGATACTGGGTTCTACGAATTGTGTGGGAAATATCTATGTCTTTGTTGTACGATCCTCTTCTTTAATTGATCAAAATTTACGCTACATATATCCATGACTCAGTCTTTTGGAGGAGGTATGATCCATATTTCTCTGAATGGAAGATGTCTTCATGTCAGTGTTTATTCACTGGGAGCACTGGCTCATCATTCATGGGTTGGATGGTGTCTTCTTCCTCTTCCTCCTCCTCCTCCAATTCTTAAGTCAATTGTTCTTCTTCCAAATTTCATGCTACTTCCTCCTCCTAATACTACCTTTGTTGTTATTCCTCTTCCTGTATTCTCTATTCTTCATCTACTAGATGCTTTTCAAGAAAATCATCCTACTTCTTGCTCTCCTCCTCCTCCTCCTCTTCTTCTCCTTCCTCTCTCCTATTTGGATTTATTTTTGTAGCTCATGTATTCAAAGGATAAAGCTTCCATTTTCTACTTATTTCATCTAATGAGTACCTAGTGCTTTTATTGGGAGCTAAATTCTTAACTTGAGGAATTATTTTCTCCTCCTCTTGTTCCTATTCCTGCTCCTACAAGCCCTGAGATGGTTACTTGTGAGGTGAGCTAGTGTCCATGGTTATATTTGTCTTGATTTTAGAATTTTAGAATTTCTTTATATTTTCATCCTTTGGTCAACATATCGATTAATACCTTGTATTATGTATGATCCTTTCACAATGTTGCATAACAACTCTTCTGGGATCATATGCACGAAAATATTTGGTGACAAATTTTAAGCGGCTTAACTCTATTGTTTTAGCTATCAGTGACTCTTCAATTCATATAACATGATTCTTAATGGAAAAGTAGGACAAGGGAATTTCTTCCTCCTATGAAAGGTTCCTCACATTGCCTTATCCAATTGATTTTCCACCTCTTATGTTAGTGTACTATATTATAGTAGTAAAAAAAAAAGTTTTGTATTTTAAATTTATTTTGGAAAATGTGTAAAGGTTTTAGTATGATCTCTTAGAGATCAATATATTGGTCTTAGTAAAGAATGAAATATTTCATTATTGATGCAATTATGTCAGAGTGTGTGGAATACGATGTAAATATAGTTTATTATTCCTTAAAAAATTAACTTAAGTGGGTCTAGGGTTATTGTGTCAAAAAAATCATTAGTGAGGCCATAATGTGTCTTTCCTTATCATCATTGGCACAAATTAGTGGGTTTAGAATAGTCAGATAGGCTGTCAAATCATAATGTTCCATGACATCACTTCCAGTACAATTGTTATGAGACATGCACTACACTTTTTTCAGTTTTTGTGCTTTCATGATTAAGGCTCCAAATCGAAATCATTATATTTGAAATTCAGGTTCGGTCACCTTGGGAGTTCAAAAACGGTTTTTAGCATCCAAAATATGAGAGAGCCATTCTTTATTCCATCTAAATCTTGCTAGAAATTGTTTGAAGTTCGTTATGCTAAGTCTGCAGGGGAGGTGCTGCACTAAGAGACAATTGCTACGTTTCTTCAAGACAAATGGTTATCACCATTTACATGTTCCAATCCCTCATTTTATTAGATAATTTGGCTTTCATGTTTTTTATTTTTTCTTTACCAGTTAAAGAAAATATTTAGATAACCTTGTAAACTTCAAATTTTTAGCTTGCTCTGTTTTATTTGTTGAGCCTGGAGAATACGTTGTGCTTTCTTTCACTTGTTGCTTTTTATGTTGTTACTTGCATCCAAATTTCAAATATTTGTTTTTCACCCATATTTTGAAGCTCAAAATTCCATTTAAAGTGGTTTGGATACTCACATCTTGTTGTTGTTTCCCTCAAGAGTTAAGAAAAAATTTTCCCCATGGGCTGTACTTTCTCGTTGCGTCTGTTTTTTTAAATTTTCCACTATAAGAAAAAAAACAACAAGATATTGTTTTGGGTATGAGAAATGAGTCTTGTTGTCCGAGTTTTCTGTATAGTGGTTGTCATTCTAAATTTCCATAAAACCTTTATCTAAAGCCATATTTTCATAACTAATACCCTATTGTTGCGCTCAATTAAAAAGCATTGAAATTGCATTAAAAAACCCTAGAATTAAACTCTGTTGTGAAGTCATCACAACTCTAGATATAAAGAAACAAAAAGGAGGAGATATAGTCAGGTTTGAGCCCCAAGATCTTACCTTGATAAAATCAAACCCAACAATTAAAGTTTCATTTGAACAGGTTGGTTGCATTAGATTTTGTGAGAAGATCCAGGATTATAGTGTGCAACTCACCAAAGATTTTTCCTTGAATTTCACCGGGTTGGATGCTAATATTGGAGATCTAAGTTTTCCAATGTCATATCTCACCATTTCAACTGCTACAGAGATTCCTCTACAAGGAGAATAGTGGTTCAAGGGCATGCCTCTAGACATAGTAAAATACAAAGATTTCTTAAAATAAAAGTAAAAAAACAAGGGATATGGAGTTATTGTACCAAAAGAATACATACTTGAACCCTAAAACAAACTTTTGAAGTTAATCCACATATAATTTACGTGATAAGGCAAATTTAGGAGAATATAAAAATATAATTTTAGTATTTTGATGCACTTCACAGGAAAAATCCATTTTAATTTGCCTTTATATTTGTTCAGAGGGCCTTAGTAAGATGGAAAATAAGGTTCAATGTAAGCAAAGCCAAGTGGAACCCAATCTTTTCCAATTCTCTTTGACTAAGTTTTTGGTGTAGAAGAACTGAACAAGAGAAATAAATCATGGCAAGTACTTTTAGATTCATCAAAGTTGGAAACTGAGTTACCAACTAGCCCTTGGAGTAAAAATGATACACCTTCATCTGTGGCAAGAGATATACAATCACCAGTTGAAAGATATGTAAAATGGCCATTGATTTCAGTTGACTCATCATAAAAGAAAAAGGGTTAAAAACTTCACTTTTCTCATGAGGTAGTGGAGGTTCCAAAGAAGCCACTCACTAGAACTACTGCAAAGAAATTTCCATTGAAACAAACACTTGAGCAGCCAAATGAAGTTTTAGATACCATACTAGAGGATATCTTTACATATGATAAAGGCAAGGAGATTTTAGAACTACAAGAAAAACTGAATAAGGAACACTTGGTTGTTGCCCAACTACAAAATGAAAATAGGGAGTTAAAGAAGGATGCTTTAGAAAGGACATATAAGATTGGTGAAACAAAACCAATGATAAAGAAAGTTCCATCTATCACCAAGTATAAAGGTAAAGAGAAGGGAGTAACAGAGGACATTCAAAATATAGAGACTTCATCAGCAAGAGTTCTTATGACCAGGTCTTTAGCAAGAAATTTGCAGCTAAAAAATCAAGATTCTATGCAAGAAGAGAATAAAGTTGAGGTGGATGAAGGGCATCATATTTTCCATAGCCTGAGGATGGAGTTGAAGAAAGCCCAAAATGAGATAATTATACTTAAGAAACAATATGAAATGGATAGGCAAAAGATATATGACCATTTGAACATGTGTGAGCCAACATTGTCAAATTTTAAGTATATTCTAAAAAGGACTGTACCCTTACATAGGCAGCCCAAAAATATTTGCAGAAAAACCCTCACCTTAAGGAAGGAGCTAAGGGTTGCTAAAAAATAGTTAAAGTAAATACAAGAGAAGGACAAAGGGAATATTGATTTGTTGGTTGAGAAAACCAAAGTATAAATATTGAACAAGTAATCAAAACAATTTTGGTTATTTATATTTTTCCCAAGTATAATAGTTGAATGGGGTTGGATAAGATGGTTGAGAGTTGTATATTCTATATGAAGTTTTTTGGGATTACAATCAGTCAGACTTTAGAATATTGTGAATTTTTTTCAAAAGGGAGTTATTTACAAAACAATGTTGAATTTTTTTACAAGGCATTAGGGTTGGCATATTTTTAGTGAGTGGGGACTTGAAAAATGCTTTCAATATTGTCAACATCATCAACAAGTTGTTTATTTTATTCAGAGACCCCAATATTAGTCAGAATCGTGAAGGAGAGGTTTCGGTGTGCTTTCATACAAGTGTTGCACTTTTACTGTAGGTCGTATTTTTGAAAGATGGAAGCTTTGAAAAATTAAAATAGGTTTCTCAAGGGGAAGTAGATGATGTCCATGCTATTTTATATATGCATGACTTATTCAGAGGCTCAGGAAGTGTTCAGAACCAGGGAAAATTTTAAGGATGGAAAATTATCTTGAAGTTTAAAAACATTAGCGAATCTCACTAGTCCCTAATATGAAAACTATAAAAAATTTATTGATGTATTTGAAAAATTATTAAAATTTATAATGATTTTATATATACTCTCTAAATAATGTTGGCGATTTTCAAGGTAAAATAATTTTATATTGTAAAATTTGGGCAAATAATTTATTTTATAAAAAAACAAAAATTAGCGAATCTTTTTATTGGAAAAATCATGGAAAATTAGCCCACCTACGAATATTAGCCCCTAAAATTTTCCATGTTTAGAACTAGTCAAACCATCAAGTCAATGCGCTTATGTGTTGCGTTTATGCTGGAGTAGGAAGTAGCGCAACATCGACGCTGCACTTCCACACAGTCAGCGCGTTGACTGTGAAATTTGTGTCGAAATCTTATGTAATTAATTTTTATGGTCATGGTTAATTTTTTGAGGTGTATAAGAACTTCGATACTTGTTTTAGGCATTGCATTCAATGTAATTTTTTTGAGAAATGTTTGGTCAAAATAACTTCCTAGTTTTTAGAGAAGCAATTCTATATTCTCTGTTGTAGGGAGAAACATAAATCTTTTTGGGGAATTCAGTTCCTAGAGGTGGTAACTGATTGTTTTTTATATATTTATGATTTTATTTTGATGAATCAAATGGTTTTTCATGGATTATAACAAGAAAAATTGTGCATTTTACTTTTCTGATATTTTTCAGTGAATGAAGAAGACCAAGGTCTGATTTTACAGGGATTCATGTGTTAGTTTTCTAATGGTGATGTGCTCTCTTGTATTGTAAGTTTTCTCTCTTGTTATAATATCATTTGAATGTATTTTTTCATGTTTGGTTAAGCAAGGATTTATCTTAGAACTCACTATAAAATTATTTTTTTATATCTTACTGAATAATTAATGTTTTTCTTCTTTAATGAAATTTAGAATTCATCCTTTAGTTAGATGCTTTATACGTCATTTTTACACAATTTCTCTGCTCACCCATCTACAACGAATTTAATTGAAAACATCAGAAGTAATTCCTACCCTTCCCCTATCGAAATATCCCTCATCTCGTCATCCTCGCACTGGAAAATCAGTCAACATAACATGACTTCATGCAAAATGGATCTTTCGTCTCCCCTACCAACAAATTATTAAAAAACCTATTCCTATGATCTCAATACCTAGCCTAAGACCTAATATTGAAAATTAATATAGAGAGATCCCTCTTTGAAGCTGGAAGGGATAGATCCCAACTTCAAAGTGGTTTGTGGTTAGCTTTGGGTTCCTCTCCTCAGCCTGGAGGAATTAAAAAGTGCTAACATCCTACATGACGACCTAGTTTATCACATATTGCGGCATAAGATGAGGGGTTTTTTGAAATCTAAAGAATATAATGTATGTTCCCTCTAGATATGCAAACTAGTCCGCAATATCTTGAAGTGACTCCTTGGCTTGGTTTTTCATGCATGGTGAATCGGTCTCAAATATCAAACAAAAGATGGCTGCAAATAAGTGTTCCACCAATCTAATGTATGTGCCTATGAAGCTTCCCTTTGATAACACCCTAAAATGGAAATACACGAGGGATTTATCTTTGGGAGTTTAGTTCCAATATAATTTCGTGAATGCATATCATGCACAGATACAATCCATGAGATATGCAGACATGTAAAATTCTAGAGCCTAATTTTCTTGAAAAGATGCTTTAACCCACCCCACCTGTCGCTGCAACTCATAGGATAACATATTTGCCCAATTAAAATCTCTTCCATGGTTCACCATTAGATTGAGTGTATATATCAAATTCTCTTTAAAAAACTCAACATTCTTAATCCCAAACTTCTGACAATACATAGACATCAAATACTGATATACTTCTCTTAATATCTTCATCAGATACACTGTTGATGGGTGATGGCGGAACTTGTCAGGTTCTCGACACCATTGTTTGATAACATCCATAGTTTCAAGGTTGATCAATTTTGTGTAGAAAATATCATTTGAAAACTCATTGGTCTTGATCATCTTATAGTATGTATGCATATTCTCACCATAATAGGTGGCGAGGTGATTGTCACTCATACTTTTAGCACAAGGTGTTAGTCATCCATATGTGAAATTATCTATTCGATAGCTTAAATTAATGGCATGACATGATATCTTGGACTCTTTTATGTTTATGTATTCTTGTACATCTTCTAAGTCATCAGGAAATGTTTCCTGCATGAACTGTTGTAGATATTTCTCTAGGTAACCTCTGTCATCTTGTCGATATAAAATTGAGTGTCCGCATATATGGGAACATTGGAATTTGTAACTTAAAGTGGCTCACAACGCTTGCTTATGAAATTTATTTATAGGTTACTTTATGTAGTGACATGTCACCAACATATGATGACACAATGGTAACACTAGTAGCATGGACACTTGTTTGTGGTATCACACTCATAGCGACAGGATCAACTTAAAATAACTAAATATGAAGCAAAAATTGTAAATCATGCTTAAAGAGTCACCACAAATGATAGAGTATGTAAAAATATGAACAATAGCCAAAAATAAATTTCATTCAAGAAAAAACACACATGCAAACTAGGAGGGTGCACTCTCAAAGCATGAAGGGCATGCATGACCATTCAGAGCATGATGGTGTGCTAATGTGCTCAAGGAAGAGGAAAAATAAGCTATAATGCACTATCACAACCCAAAGGGTCGAAGGAATGGGAGAAAAGGCCTTCAAGTCTTCCCTCTCTATCCATGCGCCCTGGGAAATAAGGAGGGCGCACTTTTGTACTATGAAGGGACGAAGGATTAAAAAGGTGGAGCTTCGGGTCTTCAAAGTGCACCTATGCACTCAGGAAAAAGGAGGGTGAAATATTGGATGTTGAAGGGATGAGTGATGAGAATTTTTTCCTTCTTGATGCTCTTATTCACCCTAAGGAAAAGAGGGTGCATTGTATCACTCTGAAGGGCTGAAGATGAAATATTTGTGCCTTTTTGATGTGCCCATGCGCCTATGAGGAAAACTGGGTTGAATACGGCATATTTTTCGAGACTGAAGGATCTTCGAGCTCAGGAAATGTACACTTCCTTAAAAGATCCCAAAAACATGTATAATAAGAAGAAATAAACACTAATATGAGACGTAGAAGGGCCTACAAAGATTTATAGTATTGTCGCATGCATGGTGGAAGATGAAAGGTTTATTACATGTGACAGTAAAAACACTTGCAAGATAAATATCCATCTAAAATGGAAGAAAATACACTTCAAAAGAATAAATATACAACAAAAAAAGGAAGATTTGACAGTGAAATGATGAAAAGGAATCAAGGTTTAGACATGCAACTTACTTGTTTCACCCGTTGATGAAGGACTTGATGATTCTCTAGTTGTACGCTCAAATGAAATGATGGTGAAGGAATATTTAATTGAGTTATTTTAAGAGATCAACATGTAAATAATATTCATGCATGAGTTCCAATTGTCGTCAGTTGAAAGGATCAGTTAAAATGAAGCTAAGGCAGTTCCTATTTTTTAGGAGTGCGCCCTCATGGAAAAATTGTTTCATGCATGTAGCTAGATAGTGCACAAGTCTTTGTCATGAAGGAATGTTCCCAGGAATGGTACACTTGCCAAAATTTAAGGAGTGCACTCAATTAGGTCGCATTCCTTCAGCCAAAATAAGTGCGCATTCCTCAAGTGGAAGCCTTCGTCAACTCAAAGTGTGCTTTTTTATTTTGTGACATATTTTCATGTTTTTACTTTCTTTTTCCAATTTTATGCATCTTTTGAGTGTGTGCATGGGTATAAGGCAAGTAATTATGTCTAGGAATGTTCATGAGTTCACCTTGTTAGTATCTAAATGTTCAGTAATCGAATATTCTCTTTTAGGTTTACTTGGTAGTGATCCTTGGTCAAAATTGATGTTTTCAAACAAATTCTCAAATAAAATTTTGTTCACTGAATTTTGTCTAGGTATAAATGCTACTCCCTTCACCCCAGTCATGGTCATCATCATTTCAAGGTCATGGAGTTCATCATCACCTAGGATCATAGATCAATCAACATACCTCCATCTAGGTCATGATCTAGGTTTATTTTGTTTCTCCATCATAATTTCCAATCATGTCATGAAAGAAGGCAAATAAGAGTCATTTTCACCATACAAATCACCTTCGTTGGGAGTTATCAAATATAGGAAAACAAATTAAAGGCATTTTGTCTTTTCTCAATAATTATGTTACTTGATCAAGTTTTCAAAAAGCGAGTTTTTCTCAAAGTGTTTATGATTTCACTAGAAGACAAAAAAAAACAAATTTTGTGTTATAAAAGGAAATGAAGATTATTGAAGTAATTCAATCCTTTGATTTTCAAATATATCCTCTCTTATTCTCACAACACTCCACAACTATCTAAATGTCAAATACAACCAACAAAAAATGTGCTAAACTGCATTGTGTTATGCTTCTGGTAGTTGCGCTACACTTCTAACAAGGTTGCTATGATTTTGCTTCCAAGATCCAAAAAAAATATCCGAGGGTTAAATCAATTTTTCTCAAGGTTCAGAGACCTCCAAACCAGTAAGTGAGTTCTCCTCATACTTCATTAAAAGTGAATCTCTTCAGCAAAGGGTCTATTCCCTCATTTAGGTTTTCTCCACTACATTTCTGGTTTCTTCCATTTTTGGTTGCTTTAGTTGGGAAAAACCTAATTTCATAATATAAAAACCTTCATACATAACCCATATGCCTTATCAAATCACTACATACCACTCATACATCTCATAACTATCATTTTTACTCAAACCCTAGTTTTCACTACGTTTTTGCAGGGAAAATATGAAAACTCTGTGTTTTAACCTTTTTGGCACCTTTCTCATGCCCATTTCAAAATATTTCACTTGAATATTGTAGCCAAATCATCACCCTACCTCCCCAAAATTTTAGGTATTTTTCCCTAACTCCCTTCCACCTCATTTCTATCCCCAAAACCACTCTACCACTATCCCCTCTTCTCCTAATTTTTCACCTTCCCCTTCCACTACATCAATATAGGGTTTTCCTTGTTGAAAAAAATCATGGAGGGTGAGAATAGGCTCCATAAGGGAGGTCATCATTCCAGGTTTGAGCCATCCAATTTGCAGCAGATCAATGCTTCTCCTTATGTTAATAAATCTTTTGAAAATTTTGGTTTTTTAAGGTTTTGTGAGAGAATCCAAGAGGTATGCTGTCATGCTCAATTGACAAGACTTTTTTACACTAGCTTCAGGGGAGATAAGGATATCACAGTAGGTATTTAACTCACCATATCATCAGATGATATCGCCTCAGAAATAGGTATTTCGAACCATGGAGAAATCTGGTTCAAAGGGATGGACTTAGACATTGAGAACTATAAAATGATCTTAAAACCTCATTGCAAATATTCTCTTGAGCACATCTTTCCTTTCAGGAATTTACTTGACAAGTATGCCCCTTTGATGAAGCTAATCATGAATTATTTTACATGTGAATGGAGATAATCAAGATTGTACCATTACCATATAAGGCTATTGATGCACTTCACTGCCACCAAACCACTAAATTTTCCTCATTATCTATTCAGGAGTTTTGTCAAAATGATTGAAAAGGTACAGAGTAAAGGAAAATACCATCACACTAATTTGTTCCACCATGGTTTGGTCAAGCTTATAGTTTTTCATCAGCTCTCAACAATCAATATGTCTTGGGAAACTTTCATGAAGACAGTTGCATCTATGCCTACTACTAGCCCACCCATCATTCAAAACATACCCCTAGCATCAGCACAACTAAAGGAGGTTGGTTCTTCAAGTAGACAAGAAGAAGTTCCAAAGAAGCCAAGGGATGAAATCACTCAAACCTATGAGAAGGGTAAGAGGATGTTTTTTTCTCCTATGATCACTAAAGGCATGCTTTCACTTGAAACTACAATTTAGCAAGGAGAAACCATGGATCAGCCACCTATGCATGAGGATGAGTCACCATTGCATTAGCATGAGGAACAAGCACCTATGGAGGTTGACATGGAAAAATATGTGGAAGAAAAATCAGTTGAGTAGATAATAAGGCAAAAGGATGCGGAGATAATAGAGCTTAAGGAAAACCTCTCAAGGGAAAACTTCATGATAACCTTCTTACAAAAAGAAAATATGCAATTGAAGGTGAAACACCTACTCCAATGAAAACCAAAGGAAATTCTTGAGACAGACAAAAATAAAGGAAAATAAGGGGTAGATGTTTATCAGTTGGAAGACATAGAGGCTGAAATAAATCCAAGGAGGCCAAGAACAAGAGGATTAACAAGGAAAAAAGAACAAGAAGAAGAGTCATCTCCTCCATTAGGTCAGCTAACCCTTGATGAGTTGATTGCTGTTGAAATTGAGAAAGACAAAGAGTTGTGGCTTGATAGGGTGATTGTTAATATTGAGAATCTTTTGAAGAAGGAAGAAAGGGATAATAACCTCCAGAGGCATATGGTGAGACACTATTTCACTAGGAACCAAATCGCCAAAGCCATGGTGAAGAATTTGAGGAAAAAACTTAAAGAAACCCTAATTAAGATAAAGGAGAAATATAACTTGGATTTGCTAGCTGAGGTGTCCCTAGCTTTGTATTTTATCATTAAAGGATGAAATGGACTAAAATTCAACAAGTTTTGGACATTCTGGGTATTTTTTGTGATTTTTGACAAAATATGGAAATTTCACTTTTACAGAAGCGTCGCGCAATGGCACACACTTTTCCTCAGAGCCTCCAAATGAGGATTTTTCTACATGCTTGGATTGATCCTGCATTGTAGTTTCTATATATGGTCTCAGGTTTTCATGACATGTACATATTTGAGATTTGGTTGAAAATGAATGAAGTGGTGGAAGATAAATGATCAAATTAAATTTCCTTCCTTAAGGGTTGAAAATTTTTAAGTGAATAAAAGAATCATCCCTGAGGTAGGAATAATCATCTTGTGTGCTAACATCTATACAAAAGTTTTGTAGGGAAACCAAAAGCTTATTAAGATCACAAATACCGCCACGGTGATAGGGACCTGACATAACCAATATCCTTAGCTGAAGTTCCCTACTCACCTTACTTAACTCCAAATTCTGAGACAATACACTACTGATCAAGAAAGGATTCAAAATTTAATTCATGAGACTCAACTGAAGATAAAGGTTCAAGACGAGTGAAAAAGTCTTCAATGACACACATATCATCTTCTTGATCAAAATGAGATATACCTGAAAGGAAATATTCAATTATCGTATCTAAATCCTTTTGAAAATTCTCCAAATAAAAATATTCATGTAGGAACAAATATTCATCCATATTACTTGGGTGACCATGACCATATAATTTAGAAAGAATAAAATCATCGGTGTCTTGATCATCCAAGGTTCATCTTGATTAACGAGTGGAAGATTAGAAGGAATATAAAGATCTGTATATGGTTGATCGATGAGATCGGATGAAATACCATCAGGTGAGAGATGTGAAAGAAATATGAGTTCTTCATCTACAATATGATCTTATGATTCAATTATTTGTTTAGGTCGAACATACAAAACATCAAAGGGAGGAGGACATGGGAAAAAAATCATACCCAGTTCTTCTTCTGGAAGCTGAAATTATTCCTAATCAGGGGAATATGATTCAAAATATTTCCTTGACATTTGGACTGGGAACTAAAACTTCTCATCAAAGAACTTCCAGTCCATGTCTTCATATGGATATTGATAACAAATATGAAGGAAGTGACTGAGAAAATTCTCAATAGATTTAGTAAATTCCATCCTTAGTTGATCAATTTCGTCAATAAAATCTTAATACTCATAGTTATCAAAAGTTCAATACAACTCGTTAACCAAGTGATCCAAATATTTGATAGAAGCAGTAGGTAAACAATATCACCATTTATTCACATGACCATCCAATCTAAGGGTAAACAACCATGAAATGATTCCATCTAAACTAATATCATTCAAGAAGAAAAATTGAACAAATCAACATCATACCTAAGGACAATTGATGTACCCCTGCCATAAAATTTAAATCATGACAAGTGATGTAAAAATTACAGGGGGGTTGAAAGATCTAAAGTCTTTGTAAAACACCTAGGGATTATTATTTGGGATGAATCCATTAAAGGTAAAAATATTAAAACAAACTTCACAGGCTCAAATTGTCACATGGCCCTCCTTCTAGCACCATAAATGTTGACAGTGCTAGAATTTTCCAACATTTCAAGGGAGCTTCGTGATGTAAATTCCTAACTAGGCCTCACATCATTTTGTGTAGGAGCCCATCTACTCATACAATCATGCCACCATTGGAATTCCTTGGCCATAATCAAACATAAGAGAATGCAATTCCTCTTTGGGTCATCAAGGATGTAAGATTTGTGACTCTTTGACTTCTAAAACTATTCATATTCTAATATGAATCATTACAATCCCATGAGTGGATTTTCATATTCCACGTGTCCCTTGGACTTCATTACATAAAAATTATTACATAAAACAATTTACACATGTGACGGTGGCCTAATAAGAAAAAACTACTAAAATATGAAGCTCATCAATTAGATAGATCATGTGATTCTTCATGGAGTTCATTTGTGATGTAAGAGTTTCAAGCTCTGAACTCCTTTGGGAGGATTCAATCTGATCTGGCAAGTCTTCTTTGTAGTGCACTTTCACCTCCAATTCCTTTTAGAATATGTTCTTGGAGCTTGAATAGACATTATTCCACAACCATGAAAACTTCATGTGTGCTTTAACTGGTGCAAAGGAATATTTTTTAATAACATGTTTTGTCACCTCCAAGCCTTCATGTTCAACCACTTGCTTGATTTGTACAATGTAATCCTTGATCTCCTGAAAGATAACCTCCCTAACTTTGATTGATTCAAGAGTTCTGATGGTGGGAATCCTATGCTTCTACGTAATAGACTCAAACCCATTATGCAGTCATTTATAAGCATCCATAGTGTTCACGGACTGTGATCCAAGACAGTGAGTAGTTCTCCAGGTGGACTCTCAATTGCACTTTGTCAGTTTTTGCAACAATCTTTTCCTTCTTTTCCAAGTGCTTTGGAGCATCTAGATATTTGGCAATCCAGTCTAGCATCAGATCAACTGCTTTGGTTTATATCTTCAAGAGTTTAACTACTTCTTGCATGTTCTTCTGAATTACAATGAGAGGGTACATGAATTTTTATATAAGTATCATCTCATCATATAGTCCTGCCATGGAATCCTCCATTGGTCTCAACTATTCTACCATCGACTATTTACATCATGCGGTATTGTAGTTTTGTGATGATAACCGCTGGTTCTCTGCAGCAAGATGCTCTGCCTGTTTCTTCATCGCAACAAGTTCTCTTTTCAACCTAGCATTCTCATTCAATAAATACTCAAAGTTATCCTATTCCATTGTAGAGAATGCAACATTTTCCGCCATAACTACGCTCAGGTTTCTTCCAGTGTTGGAGGAAATCACCTTTTCTGTTGCTACTAAGACTGGGTTCTAAGGGTCCTGTCGGAAATATCTATGCCTTTGTTGTACAATACTCTTCTTCAACTGATAAAATTTTATGCTACATGTATCCATGACTCGATCTATTGGAGGAGGTGTGATCCCCATTACTCCAAATGGAAGTTTTCCTCCTGCCAGTTGTTGTTCATTGGGATTATTGGGCTCATCATCCATGGGCCTAATGGTGACTTCTTCCTCTTCCTGCTCCTCCTCTAGTTCTTCAGTCAATTTTTCTGGTTCCATCCTCCATGCTACTTCCCCCTCCTAAGATTGCCTCTGGTTTTCTTACTCTTCCTCTCTTCTCTCTTCTTCTTCTACAAGTTTCCATTTTATTTTTGAGCAACTCATCCTGCTTCCTAATCTCCTCCTCCTCCTCCTCCTCTTCCTCTCTTTTCTCTCTCCTATATATATATTTTTGTGTAACTCTTGTATTCAAAGTACTAACCTTCAATTTTATACTTCTTTCACCTTATGAGTGCCTGATCCTTTTCCTGGGAGATAAATTCTTAAATTAAGGTATTTCTTCCTCCTCCTGCTGTTCCTACTCCTACAATCCCTGAGCTAGTGAGTTGTGAGGTGAACCAGTATCCATGGCAGGATGTGTATTCATTCTTCCATTGCACCAATTCTTTATATTTTCATCCTTTAGTAGGAATATTCATGAATACCTTGTATTATGTATGATCCTTTCACAATGATGCCTAAAAATTCATTTGGGACCATATGCGTGGTGTTATGTGGGACTTATGATTGTAGAAAAAAGTATCCCCTAGGTATGGTGGCCAACCTAGAGCAATAAAGAGACAAGGTACCCAATTCTTTCCTTAAAGTAAATAGATGACATAATGAACCCTACCTGGAATCCTTCGCATAATTTTCTCCTTCTTTAGCTTGAATTCTCCAATTCCAACTCTGATTTCCAAAATTAGAACTTGCAAAATCATATAACACAAGCTAAGAAACTACGAGATCTATGAAAAATAACCTAAGTAATCTACTCAATAGATCAACATGGTATTGAAATATATGAAATAATAACATCACGTATAGGAAAACAGAGAATTATTTGCATTAATATAAATGGAAGGAGATTACAACCATAAATAGGTGTTGATCTTATAGAAGAGCCCCTCCAAGTACTCTTTCCCTTTTATTGTCACAATGTGCACCTCCAATCACCCTAAATGCATGGAATTATACCTCTCATCAGAAAAACATAAGGGTAGAATCACTCTCCAAAATCCAACCTGTTGCATATGGAAGGTTGTAAATATATAGAGGAGTGGGGTAAGTTGGGAGTTCTTATCCAATTACTAATCTAAGGTTTTAAATCCACCTTTTATGGAAGGATGGGATCAAAGGATAAGGGATGGAAATTCCAAAGAGAGATAGGATAGGATCCAAATTTTTTGTTGAGGTAAATGGTTGTAAAAAACATGGAAGCTTCTGGAAGAGGAAGCTTCCAAAAAATGTCTCCTTTTCCTGAATTTATAGAACCAACGGGTGCAAAGGGGAGAAACCAGTAGGTGATCAACGCATGCCACAATGGAGAAACCTATAGGTGAACGTTGTCTAGAAGAAGGCCAAGGAGTGTTGGTCCTAAAAATGGCTTAGATGATGTAGTTTTAGGAAGAAATTCTAGGAAATGAAGGAGGCATACTGAGGGCTTTGTGCAATGATGTTGACAAGGAGGAATATGATGTTGATTGATCCCATTAGAAAGCCTATTAACTGGATCTGAAAAAATGGCCTATACAAGATCACCCACTAAAGCAGAAAGTCAGAAATGATCACTAATGAATGAAATTATTTACCTTGTGAAAATTCAGGATCAAGAACAACCGATGAACTTCATTTGTTACAATACATTTATATCATGAATTTTTTTTGTTGAGGGAGGCGTACCCATACTCAACACTCAAGCTAACACAACATGCACAATGATCAAAATATGCATCCAAAGATGAAACTGCATGACCCATGACTCGATGACTATCTACATGATCATGACCATCATACATTGTAATCTCTGTATAATTCTTGAAATCAAAGCCCAAATGGATGAAACTAGATCTCGAGTCTTCTATCTCATTCACACGACCAACTAATGTATGAGTCTAACCATGTGAATCAATGAGTTGGAGTCAAACATGGTAGATGCCATTTGATTACTGGTCAATGATATAAGTCCTTAACAAACTCAAGAGAAACCAATGATGACGTTAATGGATCTCAAGATACTACAATAAAATATGTATGGTATGAAAAAATGAGTTGATGTTGAACACCACATAGAGTCTTTCAGTTGAATTCCATTGATCTAAACCTTTCACCGAGAGCGAGGAAACTTGTCATTGATGTATGCAAGCACCAAGGTACCAAAGTGTTGTTTCTAAGTCAACTTCCTGGATGATGTGCTGATGTCGACGTGAAGAGACCTGTTGCAAGAGGGGTTTGATGTATCCCTCATCAACGACACAGAATGGGTATCATGATTGAGACAGAATGATGATGATAAAAAACTGGACCAGGAAAAGGAAAGCATGGAATGAAGGCTTAAGAGTATTGTAATGGATATCAATTGAATGAATTATCTTGAACACACCAACGACAGTGAATGGAGTTGGCAGCATTAACCAAAAACTGAAATGGAGGTTATGAAAAGGTATGATGAACTGAATCACAAGCATATTACCAAACCCAAAAACCACAAAGATGAAGTGGAAGAGTGTCATGTTCAAGAGAAAATCACTGCCATTAGAAAATGAAGCACCCTTTTTTTCCAATTTCACCAACCATACTGGCCAGTACCTCTTCATATTTTAACAAGATTGAGCATGATAGCATATGCTTGATTTGTAAGTTCACCCTTTGGGTGAATCCATCCGAGTATATTTTAACAAACCCTGAGAAGGAGTGGTTCGACCTTGTCATTTTAAACAAGTCCATCGTTGTTTGATGTTTTAACGAGTCCAATGAAGGTAAAAATTGACATCTTTTTCATGTTTATAGAGTTTGAGAAAAATTCGAAAAATAAAACCCCATATGTCCTTTTTCATAGATAGTCTCTCAAGTCTGAAAAAGGTATAAAATAATACTCAAGAGAACCTCTTAGCCATGTTTGACTAAGGTATTCATTTTTTATAAATATTATATCTTAGTCCGAAAAAGGGTTAAACTTATACTGATTAGATCTATTTTCATTTACTTTAACGAGCTCTAAAAGACAAGTGCTTGACAATCTTTTCATATTTTGGGAGTATGAAAAGACCTGAAAGAGGAATCCACCTGGAGGAACGAGTGCTATAAAAGGTAGCAACAGTTCTAGTTGTGATGAAACTGCTCAAAACACATAAAGGTCAAGAGGTTGGCTATTAAGACCACTCATCGCATCGGTTCCCCAGGCAAGGGTAAAAATAATGAAGTGAAAGTGTATGATCCGTCAAGCAGATGGTAACGATGGAATGAGAAAACCAAAGCTCATCTAGTAGAAGCAATTTGATAAATATGGAAATAACAAGAGATAGGATGAGAAAGGTTTCATTTTTACACAATCTTGAAACATGGGAAATGGTTTCATTTTTACATAAGCTTGAAACAAAGGAAAACTATGCTTGAAATAAGTTTGCATGCCCCTATTATAATGAATCAATTCAAGGTACATGCCACCTAAGCTTCATTTCATTCACTGAAGTAGACAACTGGGTTCTTACAGGTGGATGGAATGAAGGTTCATTTATGAGATCAAGTGAAAGACTCGGTTGGGAATTTACGAGATATAATCAAAGACTCGAATTGGAATGGAATATGTTTCATTTTTTTAATGAGATTGACATAGGAAAATAACTATGCTCAAGGGACCTTGTTTCATTTTTAATGAGATTGACACAAGAAAAGGAATTGTGCTCAGAAAACCTTGTTTCATTTTTTGAGTTTGATACAAGAAAAGTAAATTTTCTCTGAAAACCTTGTTTCATAGCTTGACACAAGACAAGGAACTCTGCTCCAGGATCCTTGTTTCATTTTTTAAGGAGCTTGACACAAGACAAGGAGCTCTACTCAAGGACCTTGATCATGACATGTAGAATGTCATGGTTTCGAAGAGGTTCTCATTATATGGGAGAACAACGCTATGGAATGGATACATATCAAGGGATCTAATGGAAATATCAGGCTCCAAATCCCCCAGTACATGATGCACTACATCACCTACTAGATCATTAGTATACGTGGGAATGGAACATGTGGCCACATAATTAACCTATGGTGGGGGTGATACCACTTGAAAATATGGACCATATAGAGATGTTGGTTGATTGGGATTCAAATTAGGACCAATGAGCAAAAGTTTGTCAATGGTCACGATTCTTCCTTCATGCGGGAAATACATCACAGGAATGAGTGAAGATACAAGAGCTCCCATGACATAAAAATAGTCATGCCCATGGAGTAAATTAAAACCAAAGGGCCTTGGACCACCATCACATTGATATAGGCATCATTTCCTCCCAAAGTAATAGGAATCTTAGGAAGGATCCCTAATGGTTGAATGCTTCCTATGTTAAAAGGAAACATATTTTGGGTAGCGTGCACAAGCTACAGAGAACCTAAATCTTGCCAAGTATTTGGGGACATAATACTAACATATGCACCTTCATCTATGATTATGCAAGGTATGACCATATTATAATCCTGTACTATAATCTAGAAGGGCACATAACGACGAGGACGACATCCTACCAGTCAACTCCAATAAAAGGAAGTGACCATAGTACTTGGAGGGGGTGTCGTGGGAACATGAGAACTACCCCTTTGCACCATGGGAATGGGAGAACTATTATTTTGTGCCATATGAATGGGAGGATTGTTTGCATGTATCATGGGAATCATAGGATCGCACCCTAGTTCATTGGAATATGAAGAAACAAGAAGAACCTACAGAGTATGAAGTTCACTCTCCATGGGTGGAGTCGAGTCAACCATTTTCTAAACCAATTTTTGGTCAGGAATGAACTCAAGGGATTCACATTCAGATAAAGTGGGATTGATTGGATTCATATTATGACCAATCACTTCATCAACTAGTGGAGGATCAGGGGAAAGATTTCAATACCCAGCCAGAAGATGAGGTTGAGAAGTTGTAAGGTTTTCCAACACTTTTGAGGTTTCATCCTGATAAGTACAAAGGTGAATAGGATGATTCCATTCACATAACTTATAGGGAAATTTGACTTTACCCTCTTTTATGTGGACCTTACTATCACTAGTTGAAGGTTTATCACCAACATGATCTCTAGAGGTTAATGACAAAGGATGATGTGAGCCTGTGGACCACACTTGTAATACCTTGGGAATACCAGGACAATATTATCTAAAAATTTGGTCACCCTTACATAACATGCAAGGGAATTTAACTTTGTGGGATTGATTAGACGTTTCCTCCATACTAGTTTCATCCATAGAAATGGTTGCTTCATTGCTCCCCTGTTTATTTTTCTTCTTCTTCTTTGTCCTTTTCTTTTTATTCTTGTCTTCCTGGTTAATAGAATAAATACTTTCACTAGGCGAGGAGAAAGAAAGGGATGAAGAAACAACTGGTGAATAAGGAAAAAGGGTCAAATTTAGGATCAACGTGAGGCTGATACTACTCATGTGGAGGATAACTTGGTTGAGGAGAAGTTTGGACATTCAGAACCATAATGGTCGAAAACAAACAAACTGTAAAACCAATGGTTAATCCAGGAAGGGACAACATTTCCATATAGGGAGAACCAATATTCCCAAATGGAGGAAAAGTACTCGGATTCTTATTAGAGGGGTTTCCTTGATTGGTGGACTCAAGAACTATTGCCATTAGTATCAACCTAAGATCTACTAAGGAATTGTTATACGAAGAGGATGTTATTCCACGGTAAATTGATTGATTTTATAAACTAACAACAAAAATAAATCAAAGAGGGTAATTTAGGCATCAAGGTTTACCAAGCAACCGTGAGCTGCAATATACACCTTGGTGAACCAAGGACTTAATGTACGTGTAGGAAATATCCCCGAATGTTGTGTTCGGTGTGTCATGGTATACAAGGCTACCAACTTAGTTACCTATGGTGAGGAACCTATAGGGGATTTCCAAAATATACTCGACAGTACGTGGAAGTGCAGTTTGTAGTAGTGTTTGCAGAAATGAATGAAAAAATATGCAATTTCACAAAAAAAATCCTAGATGCAAATGCAAAGATTTTTACTTTTAATACACTTAATTTGTGAAATGAGGAAAACTAAGATGAAAAAGTTTAATCACTAATTCAAATGTAATTTTCAAAATGAGGATTAGAACAATAATTCATCCAAGCAATCAATGACCAAACGAAATAAGTTTGCAAGAAACCAAATGATAAGAACAAAGAAAAATAAAAACCAATTCTTACCAAAGGGAATTAAACACAAATTAAAACCAAATGGAGGCTTGAGAGGGCCCACAAGGCACTCAAGACTTAGGGAAGGTTAGTTGGAAGTAGGGTGATCAAAGAGACACTAAAAAACAAGAGCATATTTTTTGAAAAAATAGGGGCCAAGACTGGTGTAGAAGAGGCACTAGTGCTTTGCAACGTTAGTAAATAATGGGCCTAGGTGAAGTGCAATGCTCTATCAGAGGCACTGAGGGAGAATTTGTGCAAGGATGGAGGATTTCGACACAAAAATTGTAAAATAGACTCAATGAAAACACTTCCTAGGTATATTCTCGACTAATCACAACAGTAAAGGTATTTCAAAGAGGTAATAAAATACAGTGACAATAAAAACCACCGAGGAAATACATCATTCCCCAACAGATTCACCAATTTTTTATACGAAATTTACAATTGTGGACAAAATTATCCCACCTAGGTTTGGTGGCCAACCTAGAAAAAAAAAGAGAAAAGGAGCCCAATGCTTTCCTTAAAGTAAATGAATGACAGAATGAAGCCTACC
Source organism: Pinus albicaulis (assembly GCA_034641835.2). NCBI lineage: Eukaryota > Viridiplantae > Streptophyta > Pinopsida > Pinales > Pinaceae > Pinus > Pinus albicaulis. The sequence continues at coordinate 343,721,519 of CM076574.1, read as the reverse complement.
TAGAATCCATCGCATGCTTCGCTCCTTCTTTAGATTAAATGCTCTAATTCTATCTATGATTGCGAAAATGAGAACCTACATAGTCAGATAAAAAAATCCAATAAACTATGAGACCTATGAAGTATCATCTAAGAACTTTATTAAATAGATCAACATGGTATTGAAATATATGAAATAATGAAATCACATATAGGAAAACAAAGAATTATTTGCAAGAATATAAATGGAAGGAGATTTCACCATAAATACGTGTTGATCTTGTAGAAGAGCTACTCCAAGATGTCTTGTCCTTTCCTTGTCACAATGTGAACCTCCAATCACCCTAAATGCATGGAATGATACCTCTCACCACAACAACACAAGGGCAGAATCCCTCTCCAAAAGGCAACCTCTTGCATATGGAAGGCTGTAAATATATAGAGGAGTGGGGTAAGTTTTGATTTCTTATCCAATACCAATATAAGGTTTTAGATCCACCTTTGATGGAAGGATAGGATCAAAGGATAAGGGATATAAACTCCGCAGATTGATAGGATAGGATGCAAATGTTTGATATGAGGTAAATGGTTGTAACAAATTTTGGAAGCTTTTAGAAGAGGAATATTCCAGAAAATCTTTATTTTTCCTGTATTTTTAGAACCAACACAGGTGCAAAGTGGAGAAACTTGTAGGTGATTAACTGTTTCGGGGATTTAACACCCTAGAGGTTGGTTGGGATTCAACCTCCACAGAGCAGGGGCGTACTATTTAACAGAGACTCACACGATCATGCACAGTCATGAAAACGAAATAGAGCAGAACGAGAGGTTTACCCGTTGGTCCTACGTTTGAAGTAGATCTACGTGGAGTTCAAACTCCCTGCAACCGTCCTTCCTCTTTCACCTGAAATAAAAGAAGAAACCAGCACAAAGGACAAGTTGTACAGTATATTTCTACTCTATATGTTAGCGAGATTCATATAAAACATTAAATAAATCATCATAAATGCTTGTATAACAAATATTCTTCACACATTAAAGCATACACGAACACGTTTACTTCGGGAACAGCATGATACTTCTGTATTATAAAAATAGTACGTACAAAAGTAAGTGGAGAGATCACCTGATCCTTCCAAGGCCTTCGCAGACCGTCGTCCGGATCCGTCCAGCCCTTGCCTCGCCAAGACTCCTTCCAAATGAGTGCATACGAGATAACATATAAAGGGATGTGTATCTCAAGGAAACAAGGGTTTCCTGAAATGAACTGGGAAAGTGCAGGAGGCACGGGGAATCAGACTTGGATAGGGAACAAACAGAGTATAATAATAATAATTCTCTCTCTCCCTTAGGCCATACATATGAGGTCCTTTTATAGTCCCTCCAAGTAGTTTCAGCAGTTGGAAACAGTTGGCCACGGGCTGGGGTGGTTGAACTACCTGAGTAACCATCAACCCAGCGCGAAATTAGGGATTTTTATATATTTTTTAATCATTAAAATGGCATACGCGGAAAAGTCTAGCTGTACTCGCGTATACACGCGGAAAAACACGGACATAGTCGCGTATGAAGGATTTTCCACTGTTTTTAAGTGAATTTGTCCAAGTCTGTAGGAATGGGTGCCCATAAAGCCATGTAGCAATCATGAATCATGTCAAGGTGATAAATGATGCTATAACATTAACGTAAGCCAAAGTGGAGCAACCTGTACATGAAAACTGTCCAGAAGAAGGCTAGGGAGAGTTGGTCCTAAAACTAGCTCAAATGATGTAGTTTCAAGCATAAATTCTGGGAAATTAAGGAGTCATACTCAGGGCTTTATGCAATGATGTTGACAAGGTGGAATAGGATGTCGATTGATCCCATTAGGAGGCCTATTGACTGTATGTGATAAAATGGCCTATAACACATTGAAATCATTGGTGATGAAGTGTAGGTGGCTACACTGTGCTATTTCAGATTCCAATGCCTTATGAATCTTAAATTCATATAAGCCAATTATGAATGGAAAAGCAAGGAAATGGGATTTCTTCCTCCTTTGAAGGGTTCCCGATAGTCCCTTATCCAACTAATTTTCCACCTCCTAAATGACCACCTTGTTTTTCACATATTATGGCATAAGATGCCGAGTTGTTTGAAATATGAATAGTTTGATGTATGTTCTCTTTGGATTTTCAAACCAATATGAAATATCTCAAATTGAATCCTTGACTTAATCTGTCATGCATGGCGAATTGTTCTCAACTATCTAATAAAAGATGGCTGAAAACAAGTGTTTGGCCAATCTATCATATGTGCCTCTGAATATTCCCTATAATAACACCCTATAGTGGGCATACATTGGGAATTTCTCTTTAGGAGTCCAATTCCAATATAGATTTAGGAACGCATACCATGCACAAATACCATCCAGGAGATATGCAGACATGTACAATTCTAGAGCCTAATTTTCTTGCAAAGATGCCTTGACCTGCCCCACCTTCTCCTGCAACTCATAGGATAACATGTCCACCCATTTAAAATATCTTCCATGGTTCACCACGAGATGGAGCGTATATATCCAATTCTCTTGGAAAACCTCAGTGTTCTTAAGCCCAAATATCCGACAATACATAACCATCAAAAATTTATATAATTCTCTTAATATCTTCGTCGAATACACTACTGATGGGTGATGGTAGAGCTTGGCAGGTTCTCAACACCATTATTTGATAGCATCCGTCGTATCAAGGTTTCCACATTTTGTGTAGAAAATATCATTTTCATACTCATTAGGCTTGAGAATATTATAGTATGTCTACATATCCTCACCATAATAGGTGATGAGGTGATTTCCACTCTCACTACGTAGCACAAGGTGTGAGACATCCATATTTGAAATTATCCATTCGATAACTTCATGACATGGCATGACTATATATATGCACATGATCTTGTGTATCCTAGACTTATTTATGTTCATATATTCATGTACATCTTCTAAGTCCTCAAGGAATGTTTCCTACATGAACGTATTGTAAAAATTGCTCTAGGTAACCTCTGTCGTCTTGTCGATATAACACCAAGTGTCTGCATATATAGGAACATTGGAATTTTCAAGTTCAAGCGACTCACCAACGCTTTCTTCTGAAATTTCTTTAGAGCTACTTTCTGCGGCGACATGTCTCCAACAGATAACGACACAGTAGTAACACTTGTAGCATGGAAACCTGTTTGTGGAATCACGCTCATAGTGACAAGATTAGTGTAAAACAACTAAATATGTATCGAAACCTATAAATCATGCTTATAGAGTCACCGCAAATGATAGAGAATGTAAAAATATGAACAACAAGCAAAAATAACTTGCATGCAAGCAAAAAAACACATGCAAACTAGGAGGGCATACTCTCAAAGCACGAAGGGACATACATGATCATTCGAGGCTTCTTGGTGTGCTAATGAACTCAAGGACGAGGTAAAAACATGCTAGGGCACACTGTCACACCCTAAAGGATCGAATGAATGGGAGAAAAGACCTTCGGGTCTTCCTTATGTTCCCATGCACTCTAGGAGATGAGGAGGGTGCACTATCGCACCATGAAGGGATGAAGGATGAAGAAAGTGGAGATTTGGGTCTTCAAAGTGCGTTATGTGCTCAAGAAAAAGGAGGGTGCACTGTCGCATGTTTAAGGGTTGAGTGATGAGGCTGCATGCCTTCATGATGAGCCCATGCACATATGAGGAAAACTAGGTTGAACACGATGAAATTTTTGAGACTGAAGGAGATTCAAGCTAAGGAAGTGCACTATGCCTGAAAAGAGCCTCGAAACATGTACAAGAATACAAATTAAATGGTAATATGAGACAAAGAAGGTCCTACAAATATTTATAGATATTTTCACATGTATGGTGGAACATGAAATGTTTCAAGAATATGTAAGGTTTCTTGCATGCGACAATAAATAAACACTTACAAGATGAAGATCCAGCTAAAACAACAACAAACACACTATAAAACAGAAAATATATAGCAAACAAAGAAATATTTGATAATGAAATGATGAAAATAAATCAACATTTAGACATCCAACTCACTTGTTGCATGAGTTGATGAAGGACTTGATGATTCTCCGGCTGTGCGCTTACATGAATTTATGGTGAATGAATGATTAGTTGAGTTATTTTGAGGAGATCCAGATAAAAACATATTCATGTATGAGTGCCACTTGTCATCAGATGAAAGGATTAGTTAAAGGGAAGTTAAGGTGGTTCCTATTTTCTAGGAGTGCACCCTCATGGACAAGTTGGTTCATGCACGCAGTTGGATAGGGCACAAGTATTTGTTATGAATGAGTGTGCCCATGTAGGGTGCACTTGCTCAACTTGAAGGAGTGTGCCCAAGTAGGGCACATTCCTTCAGCTCAAGGAAGTATGCTTTCCTCAAGGGGAAGTATTTATCAACTCAAAGTGTGATTTTTGATTTTGTGAGATATTTCCATGCTTTTTATTGTTTTTTCTTCTTTTGTGCATCTTTTGAGTGTGTCCATGGGTATAAGTCAAGTTTCTAAGTCTAGGAAAGGTCATGATTTCACCTAACCACAAATTACTAACTTAAATGACTATAATGGTCAAGTGACGACACTTGGGAAACATTGTCTTAGGAGGATGAAAAATTAGGAGAAAACACACAAATATCAAATCAAACCACATGATGACATATGGGGGCTTGAAATGACAGTTAGCGTAGGATCCAAAATTGGCATAGGAAAAATTTTTGGAGGGTTGTTATTGCAGCGACAACAGTACCATATCTTAAGGATGGAAGAAGAAGGTTCAAATATTCGTTAGTGGATTTAATTTATCATTTAAGAATCATATTGAGTATGATGAGCCTCAAACATTGGAGGAAGTAATTGGGAAGTTGAAACATTTTTATGAAAATTCTAAGCGTACGTTAGAGCCTAAGCAGGGTTGGAAATTTAATGACAAGACTAAAGGAAAATGGGATAAGAAGCGAGGAAGACATCAGGGTGTAGGTTATCAATAGAATGAAGTGTCATACAAGAAGTTCAATGCAATTGACAGAGGACACATGTTTCAGTCTAAGGAGAAGAATAAGGCGGATGGCGGAAATCCTTTACAGGGTTGGACTTTTGGTGGAGAGCATCACAGGAGAGGTTGTCCACAATATTAGGGTGGAAGAACTTATATTTTCAGTGCTCAGGAGGCACATATAGTTGGGGATGTTGGACATATTATTCCTCGTATTTAAGCAACATTAGATAATAGGCAGGCTAATCATCGAGCATATATTATCGAGATGGAAGGTAAGCTTTGTGATTAAATTGTTTCTATTTTGATTGACCTTGTGTCTAACTATAGTTATATCATTTCTCACCAGGTAGATAAGTGTTTCTTGAATAAATAAGTTCATGCAGAATATTGGTTGGTGTAGTTGGCTACATGTACCAAGAAAAGAGTTCATCATTGGGTGATATCTTGTTCATTTGAGCTGAACGTTATGTCTACATCAACACATATAAATGTGCTTCCTTTGGGTTCATATAGTACATTTTTAGGTATGGATTGGTTGTACATTCACTAGACTAAGGTATATTACTATGATAAGGCTACTGAGTTCCTGAATGATGATTGAGAGAGGAGAATCTTGTAGGGAAAGAATAATCCTACTTCAGTGAGAATGGTTATAGTTATGTAGGAAAATCACAGTAGTAAGAAAAGATTTGTATTGTTTGAGATTCATATTTCTAATGAAAAAGGTAAGGATTTTGAGGATGTGTTGATGGTCTGAATTTATCTTATCAACATTAGGGGAAAACCACCTGTTTGGGGCCCCAATTAGAGCCTTTTCCATTTGGAATAGTGGCTTTGAATGGAATTATGGGACCAATATTTCTTAAATAAAATGTTTGGAATGGAATGAATAATGGTGATAATAGTTCCTTAGGAATACTAATATACTCTAACAAACAAATTACAAATGATTATAACTTATTATAATATCCAGGTAAGATGAAAACATATGTGCTAGAAAGATTTCATAACAAACATAATAATGTAGATTATTATGAAATTACAATAATAAATTAATAAAAAAAAAATTTAAGTAAAATATCACATATGATAAAGATTTCTCTTTTCACAATATAACATAAATCTCAACCAAACATGTCAGTAGTGATCATGAAAGAAAAACTGAAATGTACATGTAAACAATATCAATGAACAATCCATTTCAAAGAAAAGAAACAGAAACAATGGATAATAGTACTCGAGAAACAATAAATTTGCTCATTTTGGAACTGCACGTGGTTCATCTTTATATGAAAAATAAATCAAAAGATAGTAGTGAAATTTCAAGTTCCTTCTTCAAAATTCAGAACCCCTTTTCCATGTCGGAGAGGTAAATTTATAGTTTGAATACAAAGATGATGAAACAAACTCTTCCACTAATTTATCAATAGAAACAAATGGTAAAATACTAATCAGGAAATGTTGTAACAATTTTTTAATTTAGGACGAGGACTTTCCAATAGTGAGTTTCCTCAATGTGCATTTATCCAGTAGATTGGTGAGCTTCGAAGAATGTTTGGGCTTGATCCTCATCTGACTGGTAAAAATAGCAGACTTTAGCGGTGGAAACATATGTGTAGAAAAATTGGAAAAACAAAGAAGGACCAACCATTGGATGTGGGGCTTGACAATAAACTGTTAATGATGCTCAAGATAAATTTTAGCTAACTGCTCGATTCTCTCAACCATTGTGGTGATCTATTCCAACCAAGTTTTCAATAACGTTTAGGAATATGGAAGTGAATCTTCTGGGTAGTTAGAAATCATATTTGATTTCAATAGAGAATCATTGAATGATTCAATGATGGAACTAGAAATATCTCAAGACTCATTCACTGCAACCTCATCTTGTTTTATTCTAATTTCCCACTCTCAATATATTATTGTCTTTTGTGCCTCATCGATTTTAAGGAGATTTTCTTCTCTATGTTTAGCACTTTCCTGCCATCTTATAAAATAAGTGTGCTGATCATTCACTTCATCGAAATAATTCATCATCTCATTTAACTGATCAACAAGATAATTTCTTGTCTTGCATTGTTCCTAAATCAATATGAGCTTACTGTAAAATATTTTCTGTTGATCCCTGAGCAAAGTATTTAACTCTATGTCTTCCTTCTTAAAAGCTATTAGCTGAGGATTAGCACTTGACTGCTCTATATTTCTTTTAATTTATTTAAATTGATTGTATTTTATCTTTCTCCTTGTCATGTTGTACTTTAAAGGTATCAAATTTATTTTGTAACTCTACTAATTGATTCTGCCATTTTTCAGTGATTTTATGTTTCTCTGCATTGAATTCTTGTTCCAATGAGACAATATTTTCTTATTTTTCCTTTAGAAGTTCTTGGAATTCAACTACTTTATCTGTTGTGGCTGAAGCAAAGGCTCCTATAAATTGTGTCGATTTTCCTATTTATTCAAAAGGTGTGGCAGAGGAACCTTTCCATTAAACTTGAAAGGAATAAATCTTGCCAGGAACTAATGACTAAGATTGATCAAGGTTTATTTTTTTCTTCCCCTTTTAACTACAACCTTGTGTTGGGGATTGTAGAAAATAGCTAAAGGAGGAATATCCTTCACATTAAGAGTAACCTACGAAGTAGGAAAAGCAGGAATAACCTCAATATATTTCTGATCATAAATGGAAGACTTATCAACAATTTATTTTGACCTGGTATCTTGCTCAACATTCCTAATAGTACCCTAAACATCCACTTGTCGTGAGGAAGTGGTAGTTTCAGAAACCGAAGTCTGATCTTTGGTATTTTGATTTATAGTCATACTAAATTCATTCCATGCCTCATTTATTTCAAGGTTAAAATTCAATTCTTCAACCTGAGGTGGAGAAGAAATTACAACGACCTTTGGCTGACCCTGAGGATGAATGACTGACTGTGAATATATGTTAGGCTAAACAATAGACACTGGTGATTTTTCTAGGGGTAATTGTAGAAAATTTAATGGAATATTGGATACCCGAGAATTTTTGTATTGAACAAACTGAGTTTTCTCCTCTACAGACAATTTCTCATCCACTCGTCGTAGTATTGTTGCATAGGATAAATCATGTACAAACATATAATATAACTTATCTTCTTCATGGGTGAACTTCCTGATTCCTTGAGATGCAGTAAAATTCTTAACAACTAAATTTGGATCATATTTCCTGTTGGGAACAACTGGTAATTTGAGAGCTTGAATAACCAAGATTTATTTTTCAGCACGAAGATAATTGGCCAAACCAAATATACCAAATATTACAGGAAAAAAGAGTTCATGCCATTTTATTTGATTCTCTCAACACTTTAGTAATACCATAACCAACTGTCTGGTAAGACACTTATATGCTAACTAACTTATCCGAGATGAATAAAGGAAAAAAATTGAGGATGAGCAGGGCTACCCCAGACTCTGATATAAGTTAATAATTATTCTCCAAACCAATTTCTGACCCTCTGAAGGTCATCCATAGCTTCCTAAGACATTCTAGTTGGATGAGACTCAAATATGGCTTCATATATCGTAATCATAACCCTGTGACAAATTTGTAGAGATGTTAAATATATTTGGGTTCCCATATGAGGTCATGATAAATGTGAATAGGCATAGGATCCTAAATGGTCCACTTCCAACCCATAGTAGGAAAATCTGTGGAAAAACACAATGCATCCATAACATAGGCTAACATGTAGAAAGGGGACAACTTATCCTTAGAAATATTTCTAACTTTCCAAAATGCTAAGATATGAATAGCTAAGCTATTGGAAATCATGGTAGCCTAGTAAATTATATAACCTTTGGAAGCCCGATCAATTAGAGCCTAGAGGTACCAAGGTGTCCGGGAATTTCAACACATTAGGTAGCACATTCAATAGACACATCATGGTTGTAACTTGGGAGAAATGAGTAGCGATAGAAATGAGAAAATACTTAACCATTTCCTTTGCTTTGTGTTTGTTTGGATCTTGTCTCCATTGTCTGATTTTTTTTACGGGTTCCCATGCTCCTTTATAAAAGAATCAACATATTCCTTTTTGTATATATAAAGGGGATTTGGTAAATGATACATGATTTTAAAATCCTTACTAGTGAAGGACCCAAATATTATTCCCTTTTTAGTCTGAATGGGTCTATAAGAAATATATAAATTCTCGACCACCCAATGAACCATTTATGTGTAAGGAAATAAGCGTGGCCTAACCGCAATTCTATGAAGAAAAGATTTGGCGACATCTCTTGTGGTGGCTTAAGAGACATGAGTACTATCATCAGTTGTGACTATTCTAATGGTAATATTAGGCTCCTCATTTTCGAATAATTGATAAATTTCCTCCCAATAATGGAGCATGACATCTCTAGTACATACAACATATGAAAATAGTCTCGCTCCTGGAATTTTATCATCACCATCTTCAACAAATGGATTGGCGGGTTGCTTCTGTGGATACTTCTCCTTAGCTCTAGTACCTTTCTTAATTTATTCTAAATATCCAGAATTTGAGCTTACCTGTAGGAAACATACACAGAGACTTAGTAGAAAAACTCTTTTACAACGACTCACAATGACATAAAAATAGAAAAAAGTGTAAAAATCCCTTATTTAAAATCAATTGAGAAAACTAAAGAATAATTAATGTGAGATTTTAACTCATTTGAGACCCATTATTAACATGTTAAGTCACTTAACAAAAAATAAAATGGATCATGTGAACATGCCACATCAGATATCAAAACAAAGATATCAGAAAGGAAATTAAAATAGAGTTATGGTATAAAACTTTCTCGATGTGAATGCTACGAGATGAGAGGGCCGAGATATGAAGATACGAGATAGGAAAAGTCCGATATGAAATGTTACGATATGTGAGAGCTCTGAGATGAGAAATATTCCGATATACATGATTTTATCGAAGATGCAAAGTTCCAAGATATACGAGATTTCATGTATACAAATAGATTGGAAGTTATTTTTCTCGTAAGTATTTTTGAATAAAAGTTACAATATATATAGATCTACGATATGCAAAGACCCGTTAAAACAATGAAAAGACCTCAGGAACCTACCATCGGGAGCGAACCATCTCGAAACCTCAGGAAATCATTTCTCAGATAAGGAAATCTCGTAACGTTTTATTAAAATGCTCTGATAAATCCTGTCTGAGACTATTTGTCTCGATATGAATTTTCTTATGTCTTCTCTTATCATATTTCAATACTTTTTAAAATTTAGTTTCCTTTCAGTCTTATTTTTTAAACAAAACTAAGATGATTTAAAAACTAAAAATAAAAAGGGACCCCAGTATTTATAATGTCTTTTAAAAGAGAAATTATAAATGGGGGGTTGTTGTTTGCTACAACAAGATGCTAAAGTCTTGAAGAGGTATTTGTTTTTTCAATAGTTTCACGATGTATTTCTGGCCAATATTTCAGATTTTTCACCTCATAGGGAAGTGGACCTTTCTTTTGAGTTGATGTCGGGAGAAACACCAACATCAAATGCACCTTACAGGATGAGGACTCTAGATTTGGTGGAATTGAAGTTGCATCTCAAGGAAATGATTGATAAGGGATACATTAGTCCAAGTGTGTCATCTTGGGGTGCACCAATGTTCTTTATGAATAAGAAGGATGGTACTCTTTGGTTGTGCTTTGATTACACATATTTGAACAAGGTGATGATCAAGAACATGTATCTTTTGCCATGGATTTCGGATTTGTTTGATCAATTGAAGGGAGCAACAATGTTTTTAAATATTGGTTTGCAGTCAGGATATCATCAAGTACACATCAAAGAAGAGGACACATACAAAAATACATTATGTACCAAGTATGAGCATTATGGGTTTTTGGTAGTTCCTTTTGGTATTACTAATGATCCAAATAATTTTATGTGTTTGATGAATATTGTGTTGCGTTCTTATCTAGACAAGTTTGTGATAGTTCTCATTGATGACAAATTTATATATTCTAAGAATGAGGAATAACATGTAGAACTCCTAGCAACAATGTTAATACTATTGTAAGAGCATCAATTGTATGCCCAATCTTAGTAAGTGCAATTTGTTTCAGTGAAAAGTTCATTCCTTGGGACATGTTGTTTCTAATGAAGTTATAGCAGTGGATTCAAAAAAGATCAGAGCTATCATGGAGCGAACAACTCATAGGAATGTGGATGAGGTCAGATCATTCATGGGAAGGTTACTATATGTGGTTCATCATAAAATTTTCACATATTGCTTATCCTATTGCATCTTTGCAATGAAAATGGCATAATTTTGAATGGATAGAGGATTATGCAGTTATTTTCGAGTAGGTGAAAAGATTTCTTACAAATTCTCTGGTTCTGAAGATTCTAGATTGAGACAAAGAGTTTGTGGCATGTATAAATGCTTGAAAAATAGGACTTGGTGGAGTCCTGATGTACGAAGGATAGGTGGTGTGATATGAGTCAAGGAAGTTAAATGAGCACGGGGATAACTATAAGACTCATGATATTGAGTTGGAAACTATCATTCATGCCTTCAAGATGTGGAGACATTGGCTTCTTAGTAGCAGGTTCATTCTGATGAGTGTTCATAGTGGACTGAGGTATTTTTTTGAACAATCTATTGTGAATGCTGGGAAAACTATATGGTTGGCTACCCTCAGTGAGTTTGACTTCAAGATTCGGTACATTAAGGGAAAATAGAACATAGTTGCATATGCTATTAGTATAAGGGTATAGGGGAATAATATTGCAGTAGTGAGTTCTTATGGGATAAACTTGTAGGAGTGGATCTTGCAAGAAGGACATAATGATGATAGGTATTAGTAGTTTATTCACATGGTATAGTAGCAGGGTGAAAGTGATAGGGATGAGGAGTATCATCTCATGATAGATGACTTGGTCAGATTAAGGATTAGGATTTATGTACCTGATTACAATGAGCTAAATAAGCTTATCTTGATGAATTTTCATGTTAATCCATATTCAAGCCACCTGAGATATCATAAGACATTGACAATAGTTAAGAAGTCATATCATTGGATGAACATGAAGAAAGAGGCAGTTGAGCTTGTTGCGAGATGTTTTGATTGTTAACAAGTAAAAGCAGATTGTAAGCATCCAGGTGGTTTATTACAACCAAATCTGATTCCATAATGGAAACGTGAAGTAATTTCCATGGACTTCATTAGAGGTTTTTCGAGGACATCAAGACAACATGATTCTATCATGGTTGTAGTTAACAAGTTAAGTAAGGTATATCACTTCAATATTTAAGTATAAGAATTTAACTAGTGAGATAACTCATATCTTCATCAGGGAGATAGTGATATTGCATGGTATTCCCAAGAAGATTGAATCTGAAAGAAATTCCAAGCTCACTTCCATGTTTTGGAAGGAGTTGTTTGCAGGTTTTGGGATAGAGTTAACTTTTAGTAGAACTTATCATCCACAAACATATGGACAGATAGAGAGGGTAAAAAATATTCTTAAGGACATGTTGAGGATGTATGTCATGCATCAACAAAGAAAGTGGGAAGAGTATCTTCCATTGGTTGAGATTTCATATAAAAATGGGTATCAGTAGTCCTTGAAGATGAGTCCATTAGAGGTTCTTCATGAGTGGAGTTGTAATACTCCTATTAGTTGGAGTGATACAATTAACAAGGTGTTGATAGGATCAAACATGTTGGTAAATATGGAACATGAAATGCAGGTTATTAAAAGCAATTTGAAGGAAGCACAGGACAAGAAAAAGAGTTATGCAGATCAAAATATGGTATTTAAGGAGTTTCAGGTTGGGGATCATGTGTACTTGCGCATCAAGCCCAAGAGGAGCTCTTTGAGGATTGGGCTTGTTAGTGTCAGTCTTTGCATCATGTCACCAGTGATAAAATGGACTCTTATCATGTATTGTTAGGGTCCCATAGTCAATTTTTTTGTCATTTCACTAGGTCTTCAAGCAAAAATTTGGTCACTGGGAATTAGGTTTAGGATGATTTTCCACTCCTTCCAAAATTTTAAATGCTGATCCATATCATCAAATAAGCTGAGTATATCATTATTCAGAGATTTTCATCATCATTTCAGTCATCATCACCATTGCAGCATGACACATCCATGCATGAGGAAGAACATGATTTTGACCTGATAGACTTGGGAGCCCATGAGGAGCAGAAAAACTTGGAGAAGGTCATAAAAGATAAGGATGCTCAAATCAAATAATTTCAGGACAATTTGGCAAGGTTAAAATTCATCATTTCATTCCTTGGGCAGGAGAACTATCAACTCAAAATAAAGCAACTGATTATGGAGGTAGAGAAAATTAAAGCTAAGAGGGAATAATTGAAAGGCAAAGGAGTAGTTATCGGTGAGGATGAGGCCCAGACCACTAGGAAAGGACCAAGAACTAGGGGTCTTAAAGAGGCATTGCAAAAGGAAAAATGTGACAAGCTCACTGTGAATGAGAGGATTGCTAAGGAGATAGATGAAGACATGGAGTATTGGTTGGGTGGAGTAAATGACCACCTGGAGAAGCTCCTTCAGAAAGCTAACAAGGATAATAATATGATGAGGCACATGGCCCACCACTACTACACTAGAAAGAAGGTATGCAATATCAAATACAAGAAAATGAAAAACAATTTAAAATAAACCCTAATCATCAAGAAGAAGAGGGTAAAACTCCATTTTCTAGCTGATGCATAATCGATTGCATAAAAAACCTAATTTGGACCTTACACAACAATTTTGAAATTTTTGGAGAAGTTTTTGGGATTTTTTACATTTTGGCCAAATTTCACTAGCTTTTGCACAATCTGACTGCAAAAAGCATAGCATGGGCCACGCTACGCTTTTTTTGGAGGTTTTCAAATGATGCAAACTCAGTTGGGATGGATAGATATTGGCTTCTACATCACATTTTGACTCCTTCCAATAAAAAATCTCAGCTTTTGACAGGTGGAAAAGCTAAAAAAAATCATAAAAAACACTTTTCTACCAATTTTTTTAGCCACACACTACGTTTTTTGACCAATTTTGGAAAAAGTGGTTTTTCAGGGGCTTAACTCCATCATTTTCACTGCTTAATGACATTTTGATAGGAACAAATTTCCAACGAGCTAGCTTGAGATAAATTTGGACTTCAGCAAGGTAGTAAAAAATCAACTTGAAGGTCACACTCAATTTTTCTCAGGGACATGCTGCACTTTTTGCACTCACGCTGTGCTTTTTCTTGTTTTCTTGTTATCTTTAGAATTTCAAGTTTTCCTCAGTTGGTTGATAAATTTCATGAAATTTTATTGATGTTAATTTTTAAATCAAATGTAATTATGTCTATTGTAGTTGCTAAAGGTATACACATCAAATAAAATTTGTATTTTTGGGTCAAGTGAAACAATTTCACCAAAAAAAGGGAAAGTTTGTTGATCTCCCTAGCCATCAGGATTCTAGTTGAGGATTTTGGGGAACATCTCTAAAATTCATGGATTCGACCCCTGAGAGTGGGGAGAAGTTTTTTTTGGTCTATATATTTCATTTTATTTGCCATTTGAATGGTTGGATGTTGTGGAATTTAGCTTGGAACACTATTGTATTTTGTGATTTTGGCAGGAACTAATAGACAAAATTTGTAGCTATTGTGGTGGGATTGATGTGGCATGTGTTTTAGAAGTGTTTATTATTTTTTTATCATATGTTTGAATTTATTTTACCTTCCATATTCATTTCCATGTCTTATGTGTTCAATTTCTAAGTTTGATAAGAAGAATTCATTGATTCAATGCTTAGTTTCGGAGAAGCTTTCACATTTATTTTCATTTTCTTCTAATATAAACGAATTCATGATGTTCATGCTCATTTTGAAACCCTATCAATATACCATATTCACCAAGATGCATCTAAATTTCTAAAGTGTGTTCCTACCTTTCCCCATTACATCTCTGCAAATTTGATTTTCAAAGCCCTAACCTAGTTTTTCCTAGACCTAATTCACCATCCAGCATAAAACTTCAAAATCAAATCAAACCCTAATCTACATACCTAGCCTAAAATATTTCATGATCCAGTAAATTTGGTTGTGAATATCATTGAGAGAGCCCTCTTAGCTTAATATGGCTAGATATTATGTCAAAGTGGTCTTTGGTTACCTTTGCTGGTCTCCTTTCATCCTTTGGAGATCTGGTGGAGTGCTAACAGGGCCATGTGCCAATATGGTAGTTTTGTGGGCCTTTACAGATCCTTGAGAGGATTGGATCAATGGTCTACATACTTTCATTTCCTCTGATAGTGAAATTTCATGATGTTTTCCATGTTTCATTTCTTAAGAAGTATTTCTTGGATGATGATCATGTAATTGACTGGTCTGTATTACAGGTGGAACTAGAGAGAGAATTACATCCAGAACCACAATGCATATTGCAGTGGAAACAAATCATTCTATGAAACTAAGAAATCAAGCAGGTTAAAGTGCAGTGGAAACACTTTAGGCATGATGAAGCTACATGGGAGATGATTGATCAGATGCACACTTTATATCCTTCATTATTTTATGGTTCAAGCAAATGAGTTTGGTATATGTATATGTATGTATATATGTATATAGTTATAGATACTGAAATGATTTATGTTAGAAATCTCTAATAATTTGTATGATTGTCATGCTTTTCATGTTGGTCATGGTTTTCAGTAGTCGTACAATGTAAATATTTCTTTGAGCTATGTTATAAATCTCCATACAAAGTATGTTTTTTCTTTCAACAGTTTTCTGTTCATAAGTGTCATTGAAAATTGGAGATGGTGTTCCCCTAAGGAGGAGGGGTTTGTAACAACCCCTGGTTGATTTTCCATGTAAATAAAATAAAAACAAAGGCCACAAGACACATATTCCAAGTTGAATGTCAGGAAAAACATAGTTATGGTTATCAATTATGATTAATTAATGGTTATGGTGTTGAACCTTTAGTTAAACTGAGAGGGGGGGGGGGGTGAATCAGTTTAACACATTCCTGATCTTTTAGAACTTTTCATTAAACTTAATTACACCTTCATTTCATATCCAATTTAATGTGTGAGTAATCTTAGAATGTAAGCAGCAAGTGCTAGTATAATATAGTAGTAGAATTAATATGAGAGCAGCAGATATTAAGCAGATGATACATATCAGATCAATACATAAATATTATGCACAGAGACACCAGATATAAGTGGAAACCCATAAAGGGAGAAAACCACATCTTATTATTGTTGTGATGCAAAGGCAAGCTCCAACTCCCTCTCACCACTATTTTTCTGCAGGCACCAACCTACAAGAGGATCCAACCTCAATTCTGCAAGCTACAACTTGCAAGGAAGCACCAACTCCCTTCAATTTTCTGCAGGCACCAACCTACAGGAGGCTCCAACCTCAGTCAGCTACAACTGATAGCTATCAAGCTACAACTTGATAGGGAAGCTCCAACTTCCTCAATTTAACAAACTAAATGTTTCCTGATTTACCTCAGATATCAGCTCTATTCTGTAGCTTCTCTTTCTGCTCTTCTTTTCTTGATCATCTCTTCCTTATACTTCTATATTCTGCATTCTCTATATTTTCTCTCTCTCTCACACCTATCGCTTTTTGCATATCAAGTTGATATTACTTATAGAAATTTCTTGATGACTGTTTGTTTTCCTCTAGGAATTCGAAATGGATGGTCATAACCCTTGGTCTTCTGCCTCCTCATTTCTTTATCCAACTCAATTTAAAATCATAAAAATGTGTACAAAATTTCATGCTATAGTGGGATTTTGACTTTTCTTTAGGATACTTGCCTTTGCATCAAAAACAATAAAAAATTAATTACAACATTTACATTCACATTTTTAATTACATATTTCAATATCACTCAGCTCCTTTTTTGGATTTTGGCTTTACTGGATTTGTCTTTTCCTGCTGCTGTTAAGAACCTGTTCTGCATACTCTTTTTTCACTGTCATCTGCATATTCCCTGTTTTCTGTGCTTATTCTCCTGTCCAACTCAGTCCTGTACATATTCTTGTCAAACCTGTAATCTCTGTGTATCTCTGCATGCTCTCCTCTTCTTTTTCTTCTTCCATTATTGCATTCAAGTTTCATCCCCAGTCATTTCCCAAGTCCGAGCAATCTCACACTTCTCTTTAATTCCACGCTGGAAATTTATATAAACAAGTCTGGGTTATTTTAATATCTCAATTCAGAGAATTGCGATATTAATTCAATACTCCTCTATAGTTTTAACCCGACAATCTCTTATGTGTACATATGCTCTAATTCTGCATTTACAACCATTCTACGCAACATAATAATTGACCCTCGACGTATTAAACCATATTCACAAATTCCATGGTCTGCCACTTCACATATACAGTAATTATACATAATATATCCAAACATATATTACGCTTTCTTTAATATTGGAACCATTACAACGGAGTCCAAAGATAATTGTTGGAATGTAATTTCCAACTTCCCGAACAAGTTGCAGGCGGCAGCAAGGTTCAACTACACAGAGTTTAAAGTGGCAACAGGTTTGATGTGTGATCACCGTGAGATTGAAGATCGATGGTTAGCGGGAGTACAAAACACCCGGAAGTTAACAAGTGGTGAACCCCCGCACTTGACCTGCTGATCGGGTGTTAACCCACGATCAACGGCTATTGTTAACTGCGGAGCTATACCCCGACCGTACTGAACCGGCAGAATGGAACCCCCGCAACCACCACTATGTGGTGTCTCCGCCTACGCACCACCATCGCACCACCAACCATTGTATCTTATATTTGTTACACGCCCAGATCATATTCAAACATTATTATACGTAATATTTTCATATATATTCCATCGGTCCTTATAATGCATCAACTAACATTAATAAACCAATTCTTTACATATATTTCCGCCCTGGGCCCACAGTACACTTCGTGAATGTATAGGTCGTACCTTTGTTAACTCATGCATCCATTCGACGGCTATCATTTCATTGCCCAATCCAACGGATATCGCACGGGCAACTTGCGCGAAAGATAACGCGCGATGGTGCGTCACATCTGGACTATCGTTCGCGCATCTTGGTTAAACTCCGGGCAAGTCCGACGCACGATCACTGTCCGATGGCCTTCTTCCAGATCAACGACTCGTGTCAATTTCGCTCCGTGTCCTGGTACGAAAGTTAATGCGCGAAGGCGCACGTTAAATGGTGGTTTTACTATTCATCCAGGGACACGCGTCGATCAATCAATGGAATCGTTGCCAATTCGGGAATACCGCCTTTCGTATAATAGTGGTGCGAAGAATACCACCGTTCACTTTAAACCGTCGTCATTGTTCATATGGGTCACGTTCCGCTTCATTCCACGCAAGGTTCCATCGTATAGTTAAATACACCGTTTTAACGCTAATTTCTTCGCATTAACACTAACTCCGGGCAACATCAAACATGCGCTGGTTCCGTCTGAATCTCCATTGTATTATCACTCCGTTACATAGTTCATACATACACAGGATATGATTCTCCGTTACATAGTTCATACATACATAGGATATGATTCTCCGTTACATAGTTCATACACACACAGGATATGATTCTCAGACTTTATTTATATATATATAAATAATGCCCATCTTGGAATTTTATAACTGCTCTGCCTCTGCTGTTTCTGTCGCTCTGCCTCTGCCTCTGCCTCTGCTTCTGATAACGGTTCTGCCTCTTATTATATTCGCTTTCTCTGCCTCTGTAGCTATTTTTCTTATGCTCTCTCTCTTTATTTCATGTTTGTTACTTTGCCTCATTTCCTCATTGCCTTATTGCCATATGCCTTATTGCCTTATTGCCATTAATGACAATATTTCCAACAGTCTCCCCCTTTGGCATTGATGGCAATAACCTCTGTTTTCTTTTAGAAGCCCATTTTTTTTTCTCCCCCTTTGACATCAATGGCAAAGGGTTTCTCATTTCCTGATCTACATTTCCTCTCTTTGAGTTATGTTTAGGCCCTCTTCTACTGAGTGTGTACCATGCTGTTGCAGACTGATATATAGGACTTGTTGAGAGAACACTTTGAAGATTATCGATCTTGAATATACACTTGGTGTTCTTTTGCCTTAATCCTTTGATTCTGAGGACCTGTATTATACTTTCCCTGTTGGCTGATCTCCCCCTGGACTGATATTTTCGTTTTTGTTGTCCCCTTGATATTGTGCTTCCTCTTTATATTAGAGAGTAGAATCTGTAGATACTACCCCTAGTTTATCTCTCAAGTATTGAAATGGTTCTCTAGCAAGAGGTTTGGTAAATATATCTGATGTCTGTTCTTTTGTTGGTACATACTCCAGTTTGACTATCTTTTGAGCTACTTGTTCTCGGAGAAAATGATACTTGATTGGAATATGTTTGGTTTTTGAGTGAAGCACAGGATTTTTAGATATACTTATAGCACTTGTATTATCACATTTGATTGAAATGGGTTCATCAATGCTTACCATCATCTCCCAGAAGAGTTTGCTTCATCCACATGACTTGTGTACAACATCATGCACTCTTGCTATGTTAACTTGGTGTAGATAGAGATAGATGTTTATTTCTTATTTAACCATGCCTATACTTTCACCTAGATAGAAAGCACCTCCACTTGTACTTTTCACTGTCATCAACAGTTGGCCAATAATATCTACGTATGTTGTTAAAGTGAAGTTTTTGCTTTTAGGATACCAAAGTCCATACAGTGTTGTTCCTTGTAGATATATGAATATTCTTTTGACTGCAAGAAGGTGATTTTGTTTAGGTGCTGCTTGATATCTAGCCACTAGTCCTACTGCTAGCATGATGTCTGGTCTTGATGCTGTCAAATACAGCAGGCTTCCTATCATGGATCTGTAGAGTTTTTGATCTACATATGCACACTCCCATCTCTGACACACATCTTGCATCCGTGATCATGGGTGTTATCACAGGGTTCTGAGTCCTCATTTTTAATTTTTCGGCATTTCTTTTAAGTATTTTCTTGAGAGATGAAAGTGCAGTGTTCTTTGTTGAATTGAAGTCCCAAGTGAAAACGCAGGCTCTCCAATCATAGACATTTCAAACTCTATTTTCATCTCATCAACAAACCCTTTTGCTAGTTCATCTTTGTTGCTTCCAAACATAATGTCATCAACATACACCACATGCCTTCAGAATCCCATTTTGATGAGGAAAATATGTAGTTGTGAAAAGGTAAAAATACACCATTTCCATTTTGAAGCACTCAATTTGGCCTTAAAATGAGTTCGTGGCATATGTTTTTGTTGCAACATTGGGCAGCATGAAGAGTGAAATAGGGAAGAAATTGATTTGATCATAACTTTCAAACCTTGCATATGTTGGTCCTGAAATTTTTATTGTAAATGCATTGAGGTAGGGTAAATGAATACACAAAAGTTCAAGAAATTCTAGTGTGTATTTTCAAGAAATTGGTCACTTTCCACATTTTATCCATTTCTCATTTCTTGGTTATGCCACCCATTGGCTGAGATATGTATAGATTGTCTGCTCACCTCTCTTAAAACCTTTGTTTTGCAAATATTTATCAGTCTTGAAAATTTGCCAAAGCATGAGGAACTGTTCGGTCAGGGCAACTGTGAGTACGCATACATAAGTCTTCTTTGAAAGCCACATCAATGTTAAACCTTCTGGTTGTTGTTCCATGTACCCTTCTTCTTCTAGATCTCCATTAAGAAAAGCGGACTTACATCCATTTGATATACCTTGAAGTCTTGAGCGCATGCAAATGCAAGTGATCGTACTTCCATTCGACTCTGAGGGCAAATGTTTCATCATAATCAAGTCCTTCGATTTGTGAGTATCCTTTGCAGACAAGTCTGGCTTTATTCCTGATTACTTGACCTTCTTCATTCATTTTATTTTTGAATACCCATTTTGAGCCTATGACATTTTTCTCAGTGGGTCTAGGAACTAGTTCCCAAGTATTGTTCTTCTCAATTTGGTCCAATTCTTCATTCATTTCTTTTACCCAATACTTGTCCTTGCTAGCTTCTTCAAACTTCTTTGGCTCTATTTGTGATAACATTACTATGTATACTTCTTCTGTCTGTTCAGTTAGCTGCCTTCTTGTTTGCACTCCTACATTCTTGTCTCCTATGATTTGATCTTCTGGATGGTTCTTTTGAGTGTATCTTGAGGGGGTTTTTGAGTTCAGTTCAGCATTTTCTGATGTTTTGCTTGTTACTTCATCATCTTGGTCCTCTTCTTCATGATTTTCAGGATGGCTACTGCAATCTATATCTCTTGTCTTGTTTGGAAGTTCTTCATCAAATCTTACATCAATACTTTCTACAATTTTTCGAAGAGTCTTGTTGTAGCATCTTTATCCTTTACTCTTGGATGCATATCCTAAGAGTATTCCTTTATTTGCTCTTGCATCAAACTTCCCCAGATTTTCATCATTATTCTTTATGTAGCACTTGCTGCCAAAGACTCTAAAGTGCTTGATTGATGCAGGTTTACCATGCCATAGCTCATAAGGTGTCTTGTCACTGTTAGGTCTTAAATGAGCTTTGTTTAGAATATGTACTAATGTGTGTACAGCTTCTACCCAAAAGGTTTGAGTGATGTTACTCTCTTGCATCATAGCTCTGGCCATTTGTTGTACAGACCTGTTTTGTCTCTCTGCTACTCCATTCTGCTGAGGTGTCCTAGCAATGGTAAATTTTTTCTTTATTCCATGTTCATTACATAGGTCTGCAAAGTTATAATCTGTGAATTCTCCTCCTCTATCTGATCTGATACATTTTAGCTTGCATCCAGTTTGATTTTCTGCTAATGCTTTGAATGTCTTAAACTTTTCCAATGCTTCTGATTTTTCCTTGAGAAAAGAAACCCATGTCATTCTGGAGAAATCATCTATTATCAGCATGAAGTAGGATTCTCCACTTGGTGTTTTAGTTCTTGCAGGTCCACACAGATCCATGTGCACAAGCTGGAGTGGTCTTCTTGTTGATAGCTCATATTTATATTTAAAGGATGTGCGAGTCTGTTTCCCAAATTGACAAGATTTTCATATGATATTTGAAGGCTTTTTTATTTTTGGCATATCTCTGAAAGCTTTCTTCTTGCTCAGTCCGATGATATGGTCAAAGCTGAGATGTCCCAATCTCCTATGCCATAACCATGACTCCTCAAGTTTGCTAAGATGGCAGGCTTCATCCTCCTCTTTTACTATGTAAACATTACTCTCTGTTCGAACACCTTTGAGCAGAGTCTTTCCTGTTGTGCTTGATTTGACTTTACAATCTTGTGCTCTAAAGAGAACTTCACAGCCTTTGTCACACATCTGACTGACACTCAGTAAATTTGCTTTCAGCCCATCTACAAATAGTACATCTTGGGCCTTTCCTCTTCCATTATCTATGCTGACTGAGCCTTTTCCCTTGATCTTACCTGATTTATCATTTCCAAAAGTAACATTTCCAAATATCTTTTCATAAAGAGTTATAAACTTGCTTTTGTCTCCATTCATATGTTTTGAGTAGCCATTGTCCAGGTACCACTGGCTTTTCAGGTCTTGAGTAGTTAGGTCCAGGTCACATTTATTCTCCTTCTTTATCCACTGGAAGCGCCCTTTTGTTTGGTATCTTTTGTGGGATGATGGACTACATTTTCTTAGAGGACATTTGGAAGGTATATGTCCAACTTGATTGCATACACAACATTTGATCATAATTTTTGTAGAGTTATGAGTATGAACAAAATTTCTTTGAATCATAAACCTCCTTGAGGTGTTAAACATCAATCTTTGTCCATACTTTCTACATTCAATGATTTTATGACCAAATTCCTTACAATAAAAGCAGTAACCATAGAAGCTATTTGCATACCTGATGTAAGGTTGTCTCTTCCATTTGTTTGCTTGAGGCAGTCTCTTCAATGTTTGCATCTTTTGTTGGTTTGAATTACTCCTTCTTGCATGACAATATGCAGCAATGTGTCCCAACTTGTGGCAGACATAACAGGTGGCATTCTTCATTGGAGGGAAGAATCTTCTTTGATGGTTTCCAAATTTTACATATTCAGGGGTCTTAGTATTTATTACATTCTTTGCTACTAGTGGTTTCTTCTGATCTTTGTCTTCCTTATTGCAGATTTCTTCTTTTGTAGGAATTGTTTGAGCTACTTCATCATTCTTCTTAGCTTTTACAAAAATAATATTTTTGCTTTCCTTTTCTTTGCCTTTACTCGATTCTCCTTCATAGCCTATTCCTGTTTTTATCATTGGGGATCTTTGAGCAACTAGAATTTCATTCAACTTACTAGAGCTTGTTTGAGAAGAGTTTATAAGCACTGTCCTTTGAGCATTTTCTAGTTTCTTCCTGAGACATACTACTTCTTCTTCCAGTTTCTCTTGTTCTCGGTTTTTATCCTTGATTTTCTGAAGTAACATGTATTCTATCTTCTTGGCTTCTTCAAGCTCTACCTTTAGCTGCATGAGGACTTCTGAATTTTGTTCTTCTCTTACATACTTAAGAAGAATGTCCTTTTGTTTTCTGCACTTCAGTTTGAGTTTGTCAATCTCTTCCAAAGAACTTCTTAGCTCCCCCTCAAGGTCGAATTCCCCTTCTTCTTCTTCATCTTCTAGCAGGAGTCCTTCAAGATCTTCTATGGCCATCAATAAGAATTTGGAGGTTCCTTCTTCACTTGAGGTTTCATCTGAATCTTCAGATCTACTGTTGTCTTGTTGAGCATAGAAGGATTTTCTATTGAAATTCTTTCCTTTCTGCCAGTTCTTTCATTTATTTTTCTCTGACTCTTGAGCCTGATTCCTTATTTTCTTGTGAGGACACTTAGAAGCATAGTGTCCCACTCTTCCACAGTTAAAGCATTTGAAGGGGAGTTTACCTTTGTATTTACCTGAGCCTCTATCCAATTTATTGACAAACTTTTCCTCTTCTTCATCTGAGCAAGAGCATATGTCTCCCTCTTCTTTTTTATTCTTTTCTGTTTTAAAGGTTGCTTCCCTCATACTTGGCTTCTTCTGTGGGAGCCTCATTTCATAAGCTGTTAGATTTCCAAGTAGCTGGTTCATGGTTAAGGTCTCCCAATTAGCTGTTTCTTCTATTGCAAACACCTTTGGATTAAACCTGGATGGAAGAGATCTTAGAATATTTTGCACAATTATACTTTTTGGCATTTTTTCTCCAAGAGCTTTCATATTGTTAATAATTTCTGCAGTTTTTAGGAAGAAAATGGCAATGTCTTCATCATCATTCATTTTTAAGTTTTCAAACTGGGCTCTATAGACTTGAAGTTTGGAAATCTTTACTTTTTGGTCTCCCTCAGTATGTTTTCAAGAGTATCCCATATTTTTTTGGCAGTGTCTTTGTGCATTACTTTAATAAACTCTGCTTCACACAATCCATTCAAGATGGCATTCATGGCTTTTGAATTAGCCACAAAATCTTGTTTTGATTCTTTTTCTGTGTCAGTTGCCTTCGGGGCATATCCTAATTCCACAGCAGCCCAGACTTCTATTCCTAGAGACATTATGTATGTCCTCATTCTGATTTTCCAGAAAGCATAATTTTCACCAGTGAAGAAAGGGGCTTTATTGGTTGAGCATCTTTCTTTACTAGCCATCTTGGGAACCTAGGATCTCCTTTCAGTTGTTAGACTTGAACAAAGGAACCTGCTCTGATACCAATTGTTGAACCTTCAATTAAACTGAGAGGGGGGGGCGGGGGGGAGTGAATCAGTTTAACACATTCCTGATCTTTTAAAACTTTTCATTAAACTTATTCACACCTTCATTTCATATCCAGTTTAATGTGTGAGTAATATTAGAATGTAAGCAGCAAGTATTAGTATAATATAGTAGTAGACTTAATAAAGATGAGTATGCTTGGATGATACATATAGGATCAATACATATAAATGTATGCATTTGAATGAAATTAGAGAGAACCACTAAGGAGAAACCACATCTTATTATTGTTGTAATTAAAAAGGCAGTAATCCCTCT
Source organism: Pinus albicaulis (assembly GCA_034641835.2). NCBI lineage: Eukaryota > Viridiplantae > Streptophyta > Pinopsida > Pinales > Pinaceae > Pinus > Pinus albicaulis. Next base: position 343,696,451 of record CM076574.1, on the reverse strand, counting down.
GTGTTTTCTACGACTTGACCTACGGAGGCTCTAAATCGGTCACATATTTCTGACAACACAGGCACCGTCCTTCAATGAATTTCACACAGCACCAACTCTAGGAGGCTCCGACCTGGTCTTCTTGACAGCAAGCCTATCATTGCTGGGCTAGAGCTCAACTTCTCCCTCAATTCTTAAAGCTGAATGTTGTGGACCCCACCTCGAGATGACTCACAGTGCAGCTTCTCTTCTGCTCTTCTTTTCTTGATCATCTCTTCCTTATACTTCTATATTATGCATTCTCTATGTTGCTCTCTCTCTCTCACCCTGTCTGATTTTGCACTCAAGTTGATATTACTTATAGAAATTCCTTGATGATTATTTGTTTTCCTCTAGGAATTTGAAATGGATGGTCATACCCCTTGGTCTTCTTCCTCCTCATTTCTTTATCCAACTCAATTTAAAATCATAAAAATATGTACGAAATTTCATGCTACAGTGGGATTTTGACTTTTCCTTAGGATACTTGCCTTTGCATCAAAAACAATAAAAAATTAATTACAACATTTACATTCACATTTTTAATTACATATTTCAATATCACTCAGCTCCTTTTCTGGATTTTGGCTTTACTGGATTTGTCATTTCCTGCTGTTGTTAAGAATTTTTTCTACATACTCTTTGTTCACTGTCATCTACATATTCCCTGTTTTCTGTGCTTATTCTCCTGTCCAACTCATTCCTGTACATATTCCTGTCAAACCTGTAATCTCTGTGTATCTCTGCATGCTCTCCTCTTCTTTTTCCTTTTCCATAATTGCATTCAAGTTTTATGCCCAATCATTTCCCAATCCGGGCAATCTCACACTTCTCTTTAATTCCACGCTGGCAATTTATATAAACAAGTCTAGGTTATTTTAATATCTCAATTTCAAGAAATTGATATTGTTAAATACTATCTATTGTTTTAACCGATCAACATGTGTACATGTCGCTAGTCTGCATTTGTGTTCTACGCAAACGTAATAGTGACCCTCGTATTAAACCATATTCTAGAATTCCATATTACGCCACTTCACATATGCGGTCATTATACATAATATATCCTATAATACACTTTCTTTAATATTGGAACCATTACCATATTCCGAATAATTTGTTAGAATGTAATTTTATTTGCATTGAAGTTGGGCGTGACAAGGTTCAACTACGAGTTTAGCGGCGCTGAGTTTGATGTGAATCAAGTAGGAATTGAAGATTAGCGGTTAAGCGAGTAAAAATGTTGAGAAGTTAACGAACCCCCGCACTTGACCTGCTGATCGGGCGTTGACCCACGATCAACGTCTATTGTTAACTGCGGAGCTATACCCCGACCGTACTGAGCCGGTAGAATGGAACCCCCGCAACCACCACTATGCGGTGTCTCCGCCTACGCACCACCATCGCACCACCAACCATTGTATATTATATTTGTTACGCACCCAGATCATATTCAAACATTATTATACGTAATATTTTCATATATATTCCATCGGTCCTTATAATGCGTCAACTAACATTAATAAACCAATTCTTTACATATATTTCCGTCCCGGGCCCACAGTACATTTCGTGAATGCATAGACCGTACCTTTGTTAACTCATGCGTCCATCCGACGGCTGTCATTGCATTGCTCGATCCAACGGATATTGCACGGGCAACTTGCGCGAAAGATAACGCACGATGGCGCGTCACATCTGGACTATCGTTTGCGCATCTTGGTTAAACTCCGGGCAAGTCCGACGCACGATCACCATCCGATGGCCTTCTTCCAGATCAATGGCTCGTGTCAATTTCGCTCCGCGTCCTGGTACGAAAGTTAATGCGCAAAGGCGCACGTTAAATGGTGGTTTTACTATTCATCCAGGGACACGCGTCAATCAATCAATGGAATCGCTGCCAATTCGGGAATACCGCCTTCCATATAATAGTGGTGCGAAGAATACCACAGTTCACTTTAAACCGCCGTCACTGTTCATATGGGTCACGGTTCCGCTTCATTCCACGCAAGGTTCCATCGTATAGTTAAATACACCATTTTAACGCTAATTTCTTTGCATTAACACTAACTCTGGACAACATCAAACATGCGCTGGTTCCGTCTTATTTACACAAGGTTCCGTCCGAATCTCCATTGTATTATCACTCCGTTACATAGTTCATACATACACGGGATATGATTCTCCATTACATAGTTCATACATACACAAGATATGATTCTCCATTACCTATTTCATATACACAGGATATGATTCTTAGACTTTATTTATATATATATAAATAACGCCCGGCTTGGAATTTTATAACTGCTCTGCCTCTGCTGCTTTTGTCGCTTTGCCTCTGCTTCTGATAACGGTTCTGCCTCTTATTATATTCGCTTTCTCTGCCTCTGTAGCTATTTTTATTATGCTCTCTCTCTTTATTTCATGTTTTTTACTTTGCCTCATTGCCTCATTGCCTTATTTCCATTAATGACAATATTTCCAACATATGTAAATTGGAAAAGGAATTGACAAAGGAAAAGAGGCAATAATTGACATTTATTTATGAAAATAAAGGAAAATAGGAGAAAATGAGGGTGAAGAGACGCAAATTTCCATGTTATGGAAATTAGAGGAAAAATGAAGAAAATAGAGGCCTCAATGATAAAAATGCTTATGAGGATCAGTTCACAAATTTTTTAGTCTAGTTGTGGAGCTCTAATTTAATTCTCTCATTCTCTCATACTCTTGCACACTTATATAATTCTTGGAGAAATCTTGGAGCACATGGGTATTCACTTGAATTGGAGAAAGAAGGCAAAGGAAAGCAAGAAAGTGCAAGAGAACAATTAGATCAATAATTACAAATAGGTTTCTATGTAGGTAACAGGTTACATGTGTGATTACTTTGTTTTTTTTTGGATGCATCATATATGCATGTGATTATTTGGTTGTGTGTTGTCATTGGCATGGATATTTTCCTATATTAATAGTCATTTTAGCCTTACCTTTCCATTTCCTAGATAACCATGGTGTTGTGGGTTTTTCCACTTGATTGTTTCTCTAATTTGCGCTCATGTTCCTTATGGTTGTGGGTTGGAACAAAAAAATTTTAAGCCCTGGAAAAACCTGGGTTGAGTTACTAGTCCTGGAGCCTAGGTTGGGACAACCACTTTGGAGCCCTTGGTGGGTTGAGCTACTAGTCCCTAGAGAGGGGTTGGACAAATTCTCGTGTGTAACAACCCTGGTAAAAAATTCATGTAAATAAAGCTAATAAAGGGAAAATAATAACCATTGTCATATGACACATATTCCAAGCTAAATGTTGGGAAAAACATCCTAGTGTGGGTGTTCATTTGGTTTATTATGGCTAAGGAAATTGGCAAAGGCAATTGCAAATGATTTGGAAAGGAAAAGTGGAATTTATTGGCATTTATTTATGAAAATAATGGAAACTAGGAGAAAGGAAGGTGAAAGGTAACAGGTTGCATGTGAGGAGGAAAAGGAAGGAAATAATGGAAAATTGAAGAAATTATAGGTCTCATTAATAAAAAGTATTATGAGGATGAGTTGCTACCTTTTTTCAGTTCAGTTTTAGATCTCTCTCTCTATTCTCTCTTTCACATTCTTGGACACTTAAAGTTTTCTTGGAGCACTTTAAGAATTCGATAAAGAAAATAAAAGGAAAGAAAGAGAAGGAAAAGGAAAGAAAATATCAAGCGAGGAAGAGAAAGATCAAGAAGCTAAAGTTGTATTACTTGCAGGTATTGATTTGCAAGTGTGATTTCCTTGCTATATTTTCCATGCATGGTACATACATGTACATATTTGGTTCTCTTGATGTCATTAGCATGGGTGTTTCCAGGTGTGACAGTGTTTTCTAGCTTAGCCTTTCCAGTTCCAGATAGATATGTTGTGATGGATTCTCATATATTTGGTTGAGCTAGATTGTCATATGGTTTCGAAACTGAGTGAGATGGTCTCTAAAAGAAAGAACACATGGCCTAGGAATTCCGGAACTGGATTGGGATTGCGGTAAAGCCATGTTTTGTGTGCCTTGGTAGGCCTAGGAATCCTCGACCAGTGAATGGCGGGATATACGATAAAGCCTAGACGTGTTTGCCCTCAATTAGGGTTAGGAATCCTCGACCAGTGAATGGAGGTGTTAGCACTGAAAACGTTAATGGTGTAATCACCATTGTGTCATTGTTCTCAAATTTTATTGTGTCTTAGTCCATGTCCAAAGTTTGATTCATTTCCAATAAAATTTAAAAAACAGTCCCAACATCAAGGTATGTTTAAGTGAATAGGTATCATAGTGTTCTACAGTCCTAAAATAAGTTAAAATCTCTATTTTGTCTTATTTTAAAGTTGAAAGTTAGTCGATGTTTGGGTAATAAAATTGCAGTCATCTAGTCTGGAATAATAGCTACCTTTGTTGCAAATTCAATGTCAAAATAGTCAAAACAGTAAAGGGCAACTATTTCTCAGAAATGGAATTCATATATTCCACACAGTGAAAATCGCAACTATTTCACTGAGATTTTGGTTATCTCATAAAAGAGGCTACAGGTAAACATGTAATCAGTTTCTGAAGCAGGAAAATTAAGGCTTCATGGCAACTAGAGTTCTTTAAAATCAAAGAGCAGCCGGAAGAAAACAGCTTAACCAGGAAAGAGGGAGATATGGAGAAGAGAAGCAGAGAATGTTTAAAGGGAGCTCGCCGGGAAATAAAATAAGGAATGAAGCAACAGAGAAGAACCGCGTGCAAAAGGAATAGATGACCATGATCTAATCACAGATCCAAAGGGGAGCAAACCGACGGCTGAGATTAAAGCGCACATGGAGAAACTTCACACGTCGCAATTTTTAAAGTTTATTGGTAAGTCAAATCGCATGGTATCTTAAGTGATTTGCGATGCGATGAGACGAAGAGAAAGCAAAGAAGACTATTAGATCTAGGGGTAGATCAACGGTGGAGATTAAAATGCAAATGGAGTGATTTCACAAATCGCAGTTTTTAAATTTTATCGTTGGGGCTTCGCATGGTATGTTAAACGATTTGTGATGCGATGAGGCGAGGGACGCGTGTTGGCATAGCATACCAGCGCGATTTTGAAAATCGCAGAATTTAAGGTTTAGTTGTTATCAATATAGAGTTAAACTTGCAGGCGGCCAATTTACAATTGCTTCCTATTGGTCTACTAGATGTGGGGCCCAAGAACCATATTTCCGATTATATGCATGTTGTTTTGGGAAAATTGCAGTTTTTTATAAACTGATCGCTATTGATTGCATAAGTATGTATGTTTTAAATGCTTCCGATGCAGGATCTGCAATTGGTCCCACTTCTTTACCATGTCACCTTCGCTCTCATTGCACATCGCACTTCACCATTTTCAACATTTAACTCCCACATTTCATAATAAAACTTCCAATGTGCGATCTGCAATTGGTCCCACTTCTTCTCCACATCATCATCCCCTCTCTTACCATTCATTCCGCTCCATGTCTCCCCTATCAATTAAACCTTTTTCAAATGGTCTCTTTGTAATTTCTCGTAAAATGAACCTCCTCCGTTATATCCAAAAGTTTCGTGTTTTCTGCCATTATAAAGGGGTTTCAACCAAAAAAGGGAAAGGAACAGCGAAACAGTGACAGAGTTTCTCTCAAACAGTTTTCTACCACTACTCTCAGTATCAGCACTTTTTTCACTAGGCACCAGGTAGCATTCAAGGAATAACCACACACCATTTTCAATAGTTTTTTGTACATACTAATAGGAGACAACAACATTTCATTCCCATTTTTTTTATGATTTTTGCTGAAGATTGGTTGCACTAAAATAGAAGAGTGGTCTTTGAATAGACTGCCACCTTACACAACCATTTTGGAGTGACAAAATTCATGATGCCTTCGTGATGTTTATCTTGTTTTTAATATAGCACTTTGTAATTAAGACTAAGGGATAAGCCTCACCTCTTTCATGAGGTTGTAATGACTTTTGAAATAGATTTACTTTTTTCTGTGGAATATGACAATATCATATTTTGTATATATATGCCAAAATGATATGAAGTCAGGGATGGTTGGTGGTTATTGAATTTTGACTTATATGAAATGTAATATTTTTATGAATGAAATGGAATGATACTACTGAGGACTTATTACCAACTTGCTGTGTGTATTGTCTACTTTATTTGTGTTTCCATATCTCCTTTCTTCCATTTCCAGTTTGCAAATCATCATAATGTTATGTGTTTCTATTAGTCTCTTAAGTGTGTTATGTGTTTTATCAGTTTTTGTTAGTCTCACATAGTGAGCATTCCTGATAAATATATGTTATAATAGTGGAAGAGCATCACTCATGATATTTATTATTCATGATATTTCAGTGAGGATCTTGTTAGACTAGAAATAGCTTTCTCTCAATGGAATATTTTCAAACTGCTACTTTTGTAAATTTCTACTAAATCAATAGATTTTTGTTTTACAGACCTATTAATTTTCCTCTCATCCTTCAATTTCCTCTCATCATAGACTACAAACTTTCATCTTGCTACCACATCAAATTACAATACCCTCTTTAGTAGAACAGTGGATTTGACCGGAATATGTTTTCAGTAAATCAAAGTTTGTACCATCTTCCAATCCCATAAAACAAATCATTAAATTTATTTATAGTTTAAGATGTGTCTGGTCAGGCGCTTACTGCAGTCCAAGTGCTGATTCAAGCACCAACATCTTTTGGTGTGTCTGTTGGGAGATGAAGGCCTTGTAACGAAGTATTCTCCTGATTCTATTGTTATGAATTGCTGATAATCAGTTCTTGATGGTGAACAAGAATTGGTGACTTGAAGAATAATGCAAATTTGTTCACCTGGCAACTCCATGAAGAGGAAGAGGGGTTTCAAGACCTCCTTATACAAGGAGGAATCATAGATATCCAGCTGTGACTCTAGTTGCTGACCCAAAAAAAATCATCAAAGATGCTAAAGGAAAACAAAGATCAGTTGAAGCCACATCTCAATCAGTGAAGAAGGTACACAAAAAGTACATTCCAAAGCGAGAGGTACCTCTATCTACGTTAGAATCTAAAGAGATTTTAGTTTCAAAAAATTATACTGAAAAATCTCAAGTTGAATCTACTCCTCTAGAAAATAAAGTGGATATTGTTAACCTAGGTTCAACTAAAGGTTTTTCTTACTCATCACCTAGTAAATCTGAAATAAGTATTGCTCTAGTTAAATAAGGAGAAACTGAATTTCTAAGTGTTGAAAATAAGTCATAAGAGTTTCTGTTGACTGAAGGGGAATTAGAACAAGTATTGGATATTGCACCCTTTCTTCATAGGGATATTTTGACTGAAGAAGATTTCAAGACTATTTTAAATTTCCTTTAGTCTCATCCTGAATACCAGTCTCTTGTCACTCCTCAGCAAGAATATTTTCCTTTCTCTCCAAATCCAGTTGTTTGGTCATCCTCCTCTCATCCACTTGAAAAGGCTATACCCGAAGGTATTACCTTTAACTTATCTAATTTCCTTGCTCAACAAAATAAATTTTAATTAACTCCATCCCCTTAAGAGACAAATTTCAATTTTGATTCTTTTACTGAAGGAGAATTAAAGACATCCTCTGTTCATATTTTTGAAAACCCACTCTTCTTAGTTCCAAAGCTTGAAAAATCATCTCAAGGCCCCTAATTTTCTTCTGTCCAAAATCAGAATCAAAATTCACCAATTGTAATTCATATTTCTCAAACAACTACATCAACTATACATCAGCAAAATATGGTTCTTCCTGCCCTTAAAAGGATGTAGAAAATAGTGGTTGTGAGATATACGCCACTTGTTCTCCCTCAACACATGCATGCACTTCCCCAAGGAGATTACTTGAAATATCTTCGAAAATACACTGGGAGGGAGAAGGAGTTTCTATTGAAGAACATTTAGTGGCTTTCTATAGTTATGCTGACAATCAAAATATTGAACATGAAGATGTCTGGTCAAGACCCTTTGTTGAGAGCTTGGATGGTGAAGCTCAAAAATGGTTTAGAAGTTTAGCTCCAAATTCAATTACAGGAATTGATGAATTATAAGAGAGATTTTTGAAGCATTGGGGTGAATTAGATGAGTCATTAGCTAATTTTACTACGAGGTTTAACAATATTTATCAAAACATTTCTGAAGATATTAAACCCACTGAAACCACAACTATGATAAATTTTGCAAATGTTTTAGATTTTGAGTTTGCCTTATGGTTGAGAGCTGAAAAAGCACAGACACTGACAAATATGTAAGAGGCTGCAATTGGAGTGTAGTCTAATCTCATGGCTTCTAATAAATTAAAAATGGAGGAAGAAAAGGCAACAAAAGACAAAAAGAAGATGAAAGAAGAAAATTCTTCTTCTTCTAAATCTCTTTCAACAGAATAAAAGATCAATCAAATGTCCAATTTGATCAAGGAACTTTCCTCTAAGATGTAAAAACTAGAGGTACAAAATAAATCAGTTGTTAGGGCCAATCAAAACGAAGCTAATAGAAATTAGGCTCCCTTTAGAAGGCCTTTTTAGCCTCAACAAATCCTACAGCACCCAAGGAGGAATGTTGATGATCAAAATGTTCAGCCTCCTTTAAATAATTTTTTTGAAGAAGAACAACAAGGAAATGAGGAAGAAAATGAAGAAATAAACCATGTGGGAGAAACTTCATAGTCAACATGTTTGACATTGCAGGAATATGAAGATAGATCAAGAATTTGTTTGTTTCCTGATGATATGAATGCTCAAATTTATGCACATAATGATAAAAAACAACAAGAAGTTCAAAACAGAAATTACCCTTTGAGGTCAAAAGGTCCTGTTTAGCATCCCCAACAAAAATCAGATTCAGATAAACAAGCTGCTAAACGGAAGGCCAAGGTAAATGAGGTTCATCCACCTCAAAATTATGCCCCAATTGTTAAAATTACTGCAGAAAATAAGGAATTAGTTCCAATTTATTTCAGTTTCAAATCTAAATTGAATAAAATCAAAATTCCAGTTCCACTCCTGGAATTATTGAAAAATCTATCATATAAAGAGTCTTTTAAGAGTCTATTGCAGCCTCTTCTTGCCCATGATTCAGTCAACCTTGAGGATGAGCATCCCATCATTTATCTAGGATGTCATGTCCAAGATCAAAATGATGACAACTCACCTCCTTTCTACCTATCACTCAATATACATGACAAATTGCTGCATAATTTTCTATTAGATTCTGGAGCTTCCCACAATCTCATGCCAAAGAAAGTAATGGATGAATTGGGATTAGAGATCACTAAGCAATACCATGACCTTTACACCTTTGACTCCAAAAAAGTCAGGTGTCTAAGAGTGATTAATGATTTGGTTGTTTCCCTTACCCAACTGCCTATGAAGAGCTTAGTGATGGACATTGTGGTTGCTGACATTCCTTCTAGATTTGGGATGTTACTTTCCAGATCTTGGTCTAAAAAATTGGGAGCTACCCTTCAGATGGACATGTCATATGCTACCATCCTAGTATTTGGAGGAGAATTCAGAAGGCTGTATAGGGAAACTCAAATGGCCTACATAATTAGTGATCAGGAAAATCCATCAAACCACCCCATATATGCTGAAGAAAATTAATTGGGGTCATCAATTTTGCACCTTGCTGCTGATGATAATGATTTCCAACCTGAAATAAGTGAAAAAAAACACTCTTAAGGTGCAAATGCGCAACATTCAGAAGGAGGACATATCTAGAAATTATACTTTGACAGATCTTCTTCAAGGGAAGGATTAGAAGACAATGTAGTCCTCATTTCTCCTACTCATCATAAGGTGACCATATCATACAAACTACAATTTGCTACCACTAACAACACGACTGAGTATGAAGGCAGCATAAGATTTGGGAGAGGAACAACTAATTTCCTTTGGTGATTCAGAGTTGGTGGCTAAGCAGGTGAGAAATAATTACCAATTGAAAAATTCCAAATTGAAGAATTATAGGAATGAAGTCTAGGATTTGATTGAACATTACTTTTTTAGCATCAATATAAATTTTGTCACAAGAGAAGAAAATCAAAGTGTTGATTCACTAGCTATTATTGCTAGTAATTTCAAATTTCCTCTAGATGTTAAGGCAGTCTATGATGTTCAAATAAAAAATAGACCTTAAATTCCTGATAACATCAAGTACTGGAAAGTATTTGAAGATGACAGGGAGATTCAAAATTTTTTGGAGTGTGTAGAAGAGTTTGTAGAGATACAGATTGATGATGAGAAAGAAATTGTTGAAAACCAAAATAGTAGCCCTTTTAATAAAACTATGGTTGGGAAAAACATTATAGATCTGAAAACTAACTTTATTCCTAAGGGTTTAGTTCCTTTAGAAATATTGTTTGATAATAATGATGTTTTCTCAAGCCTGCAAGAAAGGTTGATGGAGAGAGTACAATAGAATGTAATATTGGTACAGAAGATCAGCCAAGATTAGTCAAAGTGTCCAAATTCCTTCCTCTGGAAACCAGAACAAAATATATCAAACTACTGAAGGAATTTGTTGATATTTTTTCATGGCCTTATATTGAGTTGAAAAATTATGATAAGAGCATAATGGAGCACAATATCCCTTTGAAAAAATATGCAAAGCCTGTAGCACAAAAAATCAGACACATCAATCCCATGCTGCTTCCAATCATTGAGAAAGAAATCAAAAAATTATGGGAAGAAAAGATTATTTTTCCCTTGAGATTTTCTAACTAGGTAGCTAATATAGTCCTAGATCAGAAAAATAATGGAGAAATAAGGGTTTGTGTCGATTTTCACAACCTGAACCGGTGCTCCTTGAAAGATAACTATCCACTACCCAAGATGGAATATATCTTGCAGAAGGTTGTAGGATCCAAAAGACTATCAATGATTGATGGCTTTTCAGGCTATAATAAGATTTCAGTTGACAGGTAAGATAGAGAAAATACAACATTTACCACACCCTGGGGCACATTCATGTACAACAAAATGTCGTTTGGTTTGATGAACGCAGGTGCAACCTTTCAAAGGGAAATTGATATTTCCTTTGCGGGAGAAAAGGATAGATTGGTGGTCATCTTTGGAGACATCACATTATATTCAAAATGTGATGAAAACCACTTGAAACATTTGAAGCAAGTTTTTGACAAATGCAGAAAGATTGGTTTGTCCTTAAACCCCAAAAAGTCGTCTTTTGCTGTCCAACAAGGTAAGTTATTGGGACATATTGTAACAGAAAGTGGCATTTGTATTGATCCGGCAAGAGTAGAAGCTATTCAAAAGATTGGTTTTCCTAGAAATAAGAAGGAATTGCAGTCATTTTTAGGGAAAATCAATTTTCTGAGGCATTTTGTTCCTAACTTTGTAGAGCTGATCAAACATATAAATGATTTGCTGAAAAAAGATGCAAAATTTAAGTGGCAAGATGAAACAAAGAATTCTTTTTCAGAAATTAAGTCCGCCTTGACTGAAGCACCAGTTTTGATTAGTCCTTATTTTGAAAAGGATTTTATGATTTTTTCATATGCTTTAGAAGAAACAATTGTAGCTGTCTTACTACAGAGGAAAGAGGAGGGTTTGGAGCAGCCAATTTCATTTTTCAATCGTGCATTAAGGGATGTTGAATTGATGTACAACTTGACTGAAAAACAAGCATATGCACTAGTTAAGGCTTTGAAGTCTTTTTGAGTTTATAACATGGTTACCGATAAAATATGTAACTCAATTGGTACCTTCTTTTTATAGGTAGCAAAAAAAGCACCCGATTTTGAAAAGTGGTGATGCAAAATCACTTGTTTTTTTTTTGTTCATATTTATGACACTTTAATATTTTTATTTATGAAGTATGAATATTTGTTTTAAAATGTTAGTGATTTTCTGCTAATTTTAAAATGTATTGATGCATCATCAACCATTTTTTTTAGTGGTGATTTTCATGTTGGCAATAAAACATAAAAATAAAATACGAAAAACATGACAAACAAAACTCAGATAAAAAAATATATATAAAAACAATAAAAAAACAAATAAAAATGTAAAAATAAACAAAATTAACTTGTAAAAATAAAAAATTTAAAATAAATAAAAACAAAAATATTTGAAAATTATATTAAAAAATTAGAAAAAAAAAACAAAAATTGAACCCAAAAAAAAAACCATCAAAAACATTTTTCATCTAAGTTATTAAAACAAAAACCATATAATTAAAAAAAAATTAAAATATAAAATTTAAAAATAATTAAAATTCAAAAATTCAAATTCAAATCCAAAAATAAAAAATAATTAAAATTTAAAAGAAAATTAAAATAAAAAAATATGATTAAAAGAATAAAACATTTTCAAACCATTAAAATATATATATATATATAATTAAACCATTTCAAAAACTTTAAAATGAAAAAAAATAAAATAAAAGGTTAAAAAAAAGAATTTTAAAATTAAAATTTAATAAATTTAATAAATAAATTTTAAATTTTAAATTTTAAAAAATAATTAATCTAAAAATATTTAATTAAAAAAAAAAAACAAAAACAAAAACAATTAAAAAAATTAAATTTAAAATATAAAAATTGAATTAAAAAAATAAATAAATTTATGAAAAAAAAAAAAAAACAAATATTAAATTTAATAATAAAAATACAAATTAAAAAATTAAATTAAATTAAAAAAATACGAAATTTAAAAATAAAAATAAAAATAAAAAATGTTTTTGTAATGAGAAATGGTGGAGCTGCCTAGGTGGCAATGGCGGTCGGCCGCTGGGTGGGTGAGGGGTTGCTTTCAGCCTCCCCGCGTGCCCAGTGGCTGGCCTCCGCCGCCACCTTGGCGGCGCCACCCATTCTCATTCCAAAAAGAATATTTTTCTTAATTTTTATTTTATTTTTATTAAAGTTTAATCATTTTTTATTATTATTATTAAATTTTGTATTTTTGTTTTTAATTTAATTTATTTTTTCTTATTTTTTAATATTTTTTCTTTATTATTAAATTTTATATTAAGTTTTTTAATTTAATTTAATAAAATTCAACAATTTTTTATTTTTATTTTTTTTAATTTATTTAAATTTAATATTTATTTTTAAAATTTTGTTTTTTTTTAATTTTATTTTATGTTTTTTTAATTACATAAATTTAACATTTTTTATTTAAATTAAACTCATGTATTTTAAATTAAGTTTTTTTTTTTTTAATTAAACATATATATTTTTTTAAATTAATTTGTTTTTAAATTTTTTTTTTTAATTTAACATTTTTAATTTATTTATTTATTTCCATTTTTATTTGATTTTAAATTTGATTTTAAATTTTCATTTTGACTATGTTTTTTATTTATTTTGTTTTTATTTTAAATTTATTTGTTTATTCATTTATTTATTAAAATTTAATATTTTTGTTTTTAAATTTAATTTGTTATCTTAATATTAATTATTAATAAAATCTAATTAATATATATATATATATATATAAAATTAAATTTATTTGTTTTTTTAATATTTCTTTTTTTGAATTTAATAATTTTATTGGATTTTATTTTTTTTAATTTTTAATTTAAATTTAAATAATGTTTTTTTTTTTTTTTTTTTTTTTTTTAATTTTTAAGTTTTAAATTTATTAAAATTTAATATATTTTTTTCAAATTAATTTTTTTTATTTTAAAATTTAATTTTTTTGTTTTTAATTTAATAAACATTTTATATTTTATTTTCTAAATTTAATTTGTATATTTTATTTTTATTTTATTTTTTAGAATTTCCTTTTTAAATATATATATTTTTTTAATTTAATATTTTTATTTTGTTTTTTGTTTTTTTTTTAATATATATTTTTAAATTTTAATTTTTAAAATGTTTTTTATTTATTTTTTTTTTTGTTTCTTAAATTTTAGGTTTCATTTTAATGTTTGAACTTTAAATTTTTTAATTTAAAAAAATATAATGAAGTTTGTTCTTTTTGCAATTATTTTAAAATGTTTTTTTCAATTTTTTTTTGTATTTTTATTAGAATTTTTTATTATTCTAAATTTTTTGTTTCAACACTTTCCGTTTTCGAGGTGGTTTTTGCACAAAATTTTTGCATAAGAAACTTGGCTTTTACTTTTATTTTTAAAAATGTCGAAAATTTGCTCCGAAAAAAAAAAACAGGTTATTCCACAATACAATGTTTCATTTTCAAGGTGTTTTTTGCACCCAAAAAAATTGGCTTTTACTTGCATTTTTAAAAAATGTTGAAAATTTACCCTGAAAAAAAGAGAGGTTATTCTAGAATATAAGTTTTCATTTTCGAGTTGTTTTTTCATTGTTTTTTGATGTTTTTTTGGTTAGAGTTCTCGTTTTGAGGTAATAGTTCATGTTTCATCAGTAACTATGTTTTATGTGCTGCATTAAAAAATAATAGCTTTTGTGCCCGATATCACTATTAAAGATGTGTTACTGCAACTAGATACAGATGGAAGGAGAGAACGATGACTGACCAAGATTCTGGAATTTGATGTTGAAATCAAACCAACTAAATTGATAAAGGGCTAGGGCTTGGCTCGTTTGATGGCTAAATCTAACTGCAAAGATTTAAATCTGAATGTAGAGGCAGCTGAAGAAGAAGATGGGGAAAGTAATGCTAATTGTCCTGAAATATTTAATTCAGATTGGTACAAGGATATAGTTTACTTCTTGTTAAATTTCAAATGTCCACCTAAAATGGAGAAGTATAAAAGAAGAGCTTTTAAACTGAGAGTTGTGAAGTATTTCATTTTGGAAGGCCATCTTTATTGGAAAGATCCTGTTGGAATCTTGTTAAGTTGTGTAGATGAAGCAGAATCTCAAGAGATCATGACAGAGATACATGCATGAGTGTGTGGAGGTTATTTATATTGGAGAGCTACTGCAAAAAAAATCTTAAGAGCTGGCTATTATTGGCCAACTCTTTTCTCTGATGTTTATGCCAAAGTCAGAAGCTGTGTTGAATCTCATAAATTTGCTGGTAAACAGAAATTGCTACCATTAACTCTCATTCCTATTTCAGCAGATGTTCGTTTCCAGCAGTGGGGGCTAGACTTCATCGATGAACTTCATCCACCTAGATAAGGACAACATAGATGGATTCTTACAGCTACAGGCTATTTCACCAAATGGATTGAAGCTATACCAACCAAAAATGCTACTGATACGGAAAATATTATGTCAAGATTTGGTTGTCCATAGAAATTAGTAACTGATAATGCAATGGCCTTTAAGTCCACCAATATGTACAACTTTTGTCAATAATATGGGATTGAATTGACTCATTCCACACCTTATTACCCTCAAGGTAATGGTTTGGCTGAGTCATCCAATAAAAGTTTGGTAAGGATTATTAAGAAAATGTTGCCTGAAAATAAGAGGAATTGGGACACTCAGCTGATACATGCTCTGTGGGAAGATAGAGTAAGTGGTAAAAAATCAATTGGAATGTCTCCATTTCAGCTTGTATATGGTACAGAAGCTATAATGCCTTTGCAATTAGCTTTTCCTGTGATGAAGTTCCTACAAGATGAAGTTGATCATGAAAACCTAGTCCAAAGGAGAATGCTACAGTTGATAGAGGCACACCAAATCAGAGAATCATTGCTGGAAAAATTTCAGAAGTATCAGGCTAAAGTCAAATCTGTTTTTGATAAAAGAGAAAATCAGAAGCTGTTTCAGGAGAATTATTTGGTGTTGCGTTGGGATGTTAGGAAAGAAGACCATGGAAAGCATGGTAAGTTCTATAATCTGTGATTTGGGCCATTTAAAATTGCTAAATTTTTGGAGAATAATATTATTCTGCTCAAACATCTGGATGATGATTAACTGACTGGAGGCCCAGTCATTGGTCATTTTCTTAAAAGGTTATTTATTTAGTAAGTCAGTTGAGTCACTCCATTGTAAATATCCGATGTGATGTGTCAATAAACTCCAAGCCCAATGGTACTTATGTCTATATATATGGTTAGTCTTGATTCCAGTATGTCAATGGTCAATCCTAGTCTCTATTTTTAAGAAGTCTTCTAAGTTTCAAGAGTTTTTGAGGCACTGAGTCTACAATCCTTGAAGCCTCACAAGGAAGACTTCATCCCCAATAGGAGCCACTGTTAGCACTGAAAAATTTAATGGTGTAAACACCATTGTGTCATTGTTCTCAAATTTTATTGTGTCTTAGTCCATGTCCAAAGTTTGAGTCATTTCCAATAAAAGTTTAAAAAGAGTCCTAACATCAAGGTACTTTTAAGTGAATAGGTGTCATAGTGTTCAACAGTCCTAAAATAAGTTAAAATATATGTTTTGGCTTATTTTAATGTTGAAATTTAGTCGATGTTTGGGTAATAAAATTGCAGTCATATGTTTGGAACAATAGCTACTTTTGTTGCATTGTCAAAACAGTAAAGAGAAACTATTTCTCAGAAATGGAAGTCATATATTCCACACAGTGAAAAGCGCAACTATTTCACTGAGATTTTGGTTTTCTCAGAAAAAAGGCTACATGTAAACAGGTAATCAATTTTCAAAGCAAGAAAATTAAGGCTTCATGGCAACCATAGTTCTTTAAAATCAAAGCGCAGCTGGAAGAAAACAGCTTAACCAGCAAAGCAAGAGATCCGGAGAAGAGCAGCAGAGAATGTTTAAAGGGATCTCGCTGGGAAATAAACTAAGTGAAGCAACATAGAAGAGTCGTGTGCAAAAGTAACAGATGGCCATGATCTAATCGTAGATCCAAAGTGGAGCAGACCGACAGCTGAGATTAAAGCGCACATGGAGCGACTTCACACAATGCAGTTTTTAAAGTTTATTGTTAAGTCAAATCACATGGTATGCTAAGTGATTTGTGATGCGATGAGACGAAGAGAAAGCAAGGAAGACTGTCAGATCTGGGCACATATCAACAATGGAGATTAAAGCACAGATGGAGTGATTTCGCAATTCGTATTTTTTGAATTTTATCGTTAAGGCTTCGCATGGTATGTTAAGCGATTTGTGATGTGATGAGGCGAGGGACACATGTCGGCATAGCGCAGCAGCGTGATTTCACAAATCGTAGAGTTTAAGGTTTAGTTGTTATAACTGTAGAGTTAAACTTGCGGTTCTGCCGATTTGTGATTGCTTCCTATTGGTCAACTGGATGTGGGGCCCAAGAACCACAGTTCCACTTATATGCATGTTGTTTGGGGAAAATTGTAGTTTTGTTTAAATTTATCACTGTTTATTGCATAAGTATGTATAGTTTTAAAGATTCCAATGTAGGATCTGCGATCTGTCCCACTTCTCTACCATGTCACCTCCACTCTTATTGCACATCGCACTTTGCGATTTTCAACATTTAACTCCTGCATTTCATAATAAAACTTCTGATGCGTGATCTGTGATCGGTCCCACTTCTTCACCACATCATCACCCCCCTCTCTTACCATTCATTCTGCTCCATGTCTCCCCTATCAATTAAACCCTTTTCAAAGGGTTTATTTGTAATTTCTCATAAATGAACCTCCTCTGTTATATCCAAAAGTTTCGGGTTTTCTGCCATTATAAAGGGTTTTCAACCAAAAAAGGGAAAGGAACAGCGGAATAGCAACAAAGTTTCTCTCAAACAATTTTCTACCACTACTCTCAGTATCAGCACGTTTTTCACCAGAGACCAAGTAGCATTCAAGGAACAATCGTACACCATTTTCAATACTGTTTTTCACATATTAATAGGAGACAACCACATGTCATTCCCATTGTTTTAATGCTTTTTGCTAGAGATTGGTTGCACTAAAACAAAAGATTGGTCTTTGAATAGACTACCACCTTACACAACCATCTTGGAGTGACAGACTCCATGATGCCTTCGTGATGTTTATCTTGTTTTTAATATAGAACTTTGTAATTAAGACTAAGGGATAAGCCTCAACTCTTGCATAAGGTTGTAATGAATTTTGAAACAGATTTACCTTTTTCTGTGGAATATGACAGTATGATATTTTGTATATATATGCCAAACTGATATGAAGTCAGGGTTGGTTGGTGGTTATTGAATTTTGACTTATATGAACTGTAATATTTTTGTGAATGAAATGGAATGATAATACTGAGGACTTATTACCAATTTTTTGTGTGTATTGTCTACTTTAATTATGTTTCCATATCTCCTTTCTTCTAGTTCCAGTTTGCAAATCATCATACTGTTATGTGTTTCTATTATTCTCTTAAGCATGTTATGTGTTTTATCAATTTTTTTTAGTCTCACACAATGAGCATTCCTCATAAAATATATGTTATAACAGTGGAAGAGCATCAGTCATGATAGTTATTCTTCAAGATATTTCAGTGAGAATCTTGTCAGACTAGAAATAGCATTCTCTCAATGGAATATTGTCAAACTTCTACTTTTGTCAATTTCTACTAAATCATTAGATTTCTGTTTTACAGACCTATTGATTTTCCTCTCATCCTTCAATTTCCTCTCATCATAGACTACAAACTTGCACCTTGTTACCACATCAAATTATAATACCCTCTGTAGTACAACTATGGATTTGACCGAAATCTCTTTTCAGTGAATCAAAGTTTGTACCATCTTCCAATTCCATAAAAAAAATCATTAAATTGATTTATAGTTTAAGATGTGTCTATTGAGGCGCTTGTTGCAGTCCAATTGCTTATTCCAGTGCCAACAGGATGGATATATGATAAATCCTAGAGACTAAGAGGCAGGAAAAGTCCTCATGGTGTAGGTGGAGAAATTTGGTGGAATCCATGCTTGTTTAGGGCCTAGTGATCTGGTTGGGATTGCGGTAAAGCCCAAGGAATTTTTTTTGGTTTGGTTTTGAGTCCCACATTAATTCTTGGAATATGGAATGGGGGTGATTGGATGAAAGAAATATTTGGTTCATCCAATATATGGTTGGGTGGTTCATGGAAGTCCTATACTTGGTTGGATTTTGCATTCACTAATAAGAGCTTCTTCTCCTTGGTATTTTATGTATAAATGTACTTGTTTATATGTGTATTTAATGGTTTTTATATCCTTATTATTTATGTTGGTTACATGTCAGTTATGAGTATGTTTTATGACAAACGTGATGTATGTTTCTCACCATGTTTTGATTAGAAAATGAGTACAAAAAGAATATATGTCCTAATAGATGGTAATGCAGCTATTGTGACAAGGAAAAAATGCATCTTTACAATTCTTAGATAAGTATGGGACTCCTATGCTCAAACCTGATTTGATGACCTATAGATTACATATTTGCGACATGTTTGATGAAATTCCTATCATGGCTAGTAGGGTTCAGATTAATTATTTGTCTCAAAGTTTAAATTAGTATATTTGTTGTCATTATATTTATCATTTATGAAGTTTTCATAAAGTTATGGGAAGTGGCCTGAGTCTTGGCCCTAAAAAAGTGGCACAGAATCTGGGGTCACTAGCATAGAACTAGGTGTAAAAGTCCACATTCAATGGAATGCCTTGTTGTGGGAGTGACTGGAAGGAATAAATCACTTGTAGGGCTTGTAATGGGAGCGGATAAGGGTCCAAGTTAGTAAAATGATGAGTTGTCTCATGGGTTACCACTTTCAATGGTTGGTTTTTTCCTAAAGTTTCTGTAGTATGTGTGGAAAGTTAGATTGGTTGTGTTATGTCGCTTCCATTTCCTTAAGGTGACCTAGGAGGTTGAATCACATCAAAGTAGCCTATCGTCACATGTTTACCCTAGTGGACTGCTTAAATTGGGTAAATTTCGGAGGAGGGTGCTACAAAGTGGTATCAGAGCATGGTTCACCCCTTGGACTGGATGGGTGGTGTGTTGGTCATGCATACATGTCGATTGCATATGTTTTTTGTATGCTTATTTTCTATGTGCTTATTATGTAATATGCATGGTGATGTTCATGGTTGTAGTTGTGTTTCCATGTGGAAGTTGATGGAATTGATGATTTGATGTGTTTATCATGAGTATATGTCAATTATGCATTGGTTATGCATGTTAATGTTTGTATGTTGTTATGCATACATTGACATGGAGATAATTTTCGTGCATCAAGTCATGGTATGTGATCAGTATGGTCATGAATTGGTAACTAGATAATGGTTGAAATGATGTTTATTACTCTTATGATTATGATTATACATGTATCATGCTAATCTGGTTGATCTTGCAGATGATATATCCTCCCATGAACTATACTAAGGCATGTTGATTATGCTATGATTGTTTTAGCTGACATGGTATACTTGAAGGAAGAATATAAAATATGACTAGCAAGATGGTAGACTACAGTTCAAAAGATTCTCCCTATGGATCTTATGAGCAGTGTGGTGGTGGGAATTCTTCTGAATTAGAAGACACATTGAGAAGTTTAAAGGAAAAAATAAGAAGTGGCAAAGAAGATAATGACAGGATCATGCAGACATAGGAGAAACAAGCCAAAGTTAATGTAGTAAGCCTTCAATGTTTATCAAAATTGCAGAGACAATGACCACTTCGGATCAACCATGGATAGGAGGAAAATACTAATGGGTCATATGGTATTAGATCTTCTGGTGGGAACAAGTTGGATAAGGATGACACGATCAAAGATGTAAGGCTCTTGGATACTCCGGATAAGAGATGTGATGGACACATGTTTTACTCTAGTTCTAGTTCTGACAAGAACTATGATCATCATCATTATCATCCTTATAGGAGGAGTGACACGGGATGTTTTCTAGAAGAGTTCACAAAAGCAAAGCCACATACCTTTCATGGGGATTTGAAGAAACCAGAAGATGTTGAGGCATGGTCACTTGGGATGAATAAATTCTTTGAGTTGCATAAGTAGACAAAGAACATGAAGGCCATAATAGTTATGTTTAGCCTCAAATGGAAATAATACACATGGTGGGAATATGTGAAGTGGGTTAGAGGCATCAGGATAAAAGAATTTAGTTGGCATGAATTCAAGAGACTCTTCAGGAAGAAATACTTGTCAGAGAGGTCCTACGACAACAAATCTACGTAATTATATGAGATAAAGATGGTATCGATGATAGATAAGGAGTATAAAACCAAGTTTCTAGAGCTATTGAGGTATATACCGTATCTTAATTATGAAAAGGATAAATTTCATAGGTTTTTCAGTGGATTACCATTAGAATTTAGAGATAGTATTGAGTATGACGAGCCTCGTTCACTTGAGGAAGTTGTTGGGAAATTGAAGCACTGTTATTATCATTCAAAACATAAGAAAAAATTTCAGCAAGGTTGGAAAGGGAAAGACAAGCTAAAGGTAAATAGCGACCAAAAATAACAAGACCTGAGGACGCAGAAGAGAAAGAAATTTTTCAACCTAACAATAAGTTCAATTTAGTTATACAAGTACATGAGTCACAATAGCAGAATAGAGCTAATGGTATAGGTTGGTTTTAGTGTTGGGCATGTGGTAAGGAGCATATTAAGATATTTTGTCCATAAAATCAGGGTGGTAGGCCTCATATTTACAGTTCACATGAAGCACAGACTATTGGGGAAGTTGAGAAGAGCATTCCTAGGATCTATGCAACATTGGAAAATAGGAAAGAATATCACTATACATCTATCATTGAGATTGAAGCTAAGCTTTGTGATCAAGTTTTTTCTATTTTGGTTGACCCTAGATCTAATTATAATTATGTTAACCCTAACTTGGTGGACAAGTGTGGTTTGAATAAATAAGCGCATGTAGAATATTGGTTAGTGCAGTTGAATACAAGCACAAAGAAAATAATTCATCATAGGGTAAGAGCTTGTGCCTTCGAGTTGAATGGTATGCCTACATCAACACATTTGAATGTGTTCCGATTGGGATCGTATAGTATGATTTTGGGTATGTATTGGCTATATATTCATAGGACTAAAGTAGACTACTATGATAAGGCTATCGAGTGTATGGATGAAAATCAACAACAAATAATCATACAAGGTGTTGTATCTTAAGAGAAAATCCCTCAGTTGTGAAAGGAATTAGTTCTTAATACATTTTAAAATTGTGTCACAGAAATAATTTTATCATGAGTTCTTTGTTATATCCCTCTAGAAACTAGTTTTCTAAAACCCTTAATGATCTAGAATAATAAAATATTTCACAATGCCATTGACTGTTGATATCTTAATGGAAAAGAATAACTGTAGAGGAAACTCAAAGTAATATGTTGTGAACACATAATCTATTACTTTTATGTTTCAGAGAGAATTCATGGAGATAGAGGAAACTCAAAATAATATGATTTAAACACATAATCTATTACTTTTAATTTTCAGAGAGAATTAATGGAGAGAGAGGAAACTCAAAATAATATGATGTAAACACATAATCTATTACTTTTAAGTTTCAAAGAGAATTGGTGAAGGGAGAGGAATTGGAGTGAAGGAGCGCTTATTAAAACTATTTAAATCTTACTTAGAAATGTAAATCAGATACCAACTGCTTCTTTAATTCACTTAATTCAAGGAAGAAACAACATAAAATGACACATGAAACACGAATCAACATCAAAAGTTGCAGGAAACTTGTTTCTTATTGCATTCACCCATCAGAAAAATAATTACAAGATGTAGTCTCCAAGAATTCTAGAACTCATAACCCATCCCCTCTCTTTCTCTCTTCCTTAAATACAAACAAAAGAAATTTTTAACTACTCGAGCTTCTTGAAACTCCTACACTACCTAAACTGTTAAACTACTTATTACATTGTAATTGAGGACATAATTGTAGTTTCGATCTTAACAAAGAAAAAAAAATAAAACTAGAAATATAATCCTTTTGCTGAATCTGATTTGTTGCTGATGTGTCTCCTTCCGCTTTTTCTATGATATCCTAACAGTCTACATAAACGCATCTCTACTCGACTCTGCCCATGCTTTTGCATTTTGAACACTATCATCATGTCACCTACTACTCGACTCTGCCTCTTCTACTCGTGCCCACATCGTTTAATGAACTATCGCAAATGCATACCATTGTTCTACACGTAGCGTCGAGTCTTTTCTTAGCTAAGTCTACCCTGCATTCAGACTTTCCTTGTAACTGCCATAAGACTATACTTTAAAAGATATTCCAATTTTCCTTTGAAAACTATCGCTTCCATCCCTTTATCACATTTCACATTTCGGCATTCATAACATATTCATGAGCGCCATTCCTCCTCAGCCTGAGATGTGCAATGTGCAATAAAGGTAGGGATGATGTGGCAAGTGGAGGTGGGGCCGATCGAAAATCACAATCAGAAATATAAAAACTTGTTACATTTCACATTTTTACATTCATAACATATTCATGAGCGCCATTCCTCTTGAGCTTGTGATGTGCAATGTGCGATTGGAATATATTAAATCATATTTCTGAGCTGCATCACGTCTGCTTCGTTATCGCACTTCGCACTTCAGCGAATCCTATTATCTTATGATCGCTATCCCTTCTGAACTTGCGATGTGAGATATGCAAAAGGGTCCCACGGCTGGACTTTAAATACTTTAGGTTTAAGCTTCGAACTATATCGCATCCGGTGCTCATATTGCATTTTGCATTTCAATTATTCAACCTTGTTCTATTCCTCCTGATCTTTGCGATATGCCATCAGGCCTTCCACATGCGATTTTGATTAAGCCTCCTAACACTGGTTATATATGTATATTTGTATGACTTGACCTTGACCTGTGTGCAATGTTCTGAACGTGTCAATCGGCCCGAATCTTGAACTATTCTGCACGCGAATAAGCCCGAATTGACCCTTGCTGCACGGTTTTCTTCTTTGTTGCTCCTCTGGCTTAGATTACACCTCCAATGTTGTTGCTTCCCTGATTTCGTTTCCAGTGCACATGTGATGGTGAATCCTCATTGAGCTTGTGGTTATCCTTTTGAGCATGTTGCAGGTCTTCTTGAAATTTTAACAACTATTCCTCAACAACCTTGAATTTATCATAACCTCTCTTGACTTGTAGCTAAATCAAATTATGCTACAACATAAGGTAAGAAGAAAGAAACATAATTCATAATGGTGACAACTATGTAGGAAAAGTGCAGTCATAGGAAAGGGTGTGTGTTATATGTAGTGCATATTTATAGTGATAAATGTAAGGAGGATGAGGATTCAAAGATATTAAGCAAGTACATGATCTTACAATAGTTTCGGGATATGGTTATAGGATATATTTCAGAGTTCCCACCTCATAGGGAAGTAAAATTTTCTATTGAGTTTTACCAGGGGCAACACCAGCATGAAAGGAACCATATAGGATGAGAACTCTAGAGTTAGTGGAGCTAAAGTTGTAGTTGAAGGAAATGTTTGACAAAGGATACATTAGGCCAAGTGTATTGCCTTGGGGTGTAACAATATTGTTTGTGAAGAATAAGGATGGTACTCTCAGGCTATGCATTGATTACATGAAGTTGAACAAGGTAACAATCAAGAATAGGTATCTGTTGTTGAGGATTGATGACTTGTTTGATCAATTGAAGGGAGAAATAGTGTTCTCGAAGATTGATTTGAGATCAGGATACCATCAGGTATGCATCAAGGAAGAGGAAATTTACAAGAAATATTTCCAGACTAGGTATGGGCATTATGATTTTGTTGTAGTTCCATTCAGTTTGAAAAATGCTCCAACTAATTTTATGTCATTGATGAATAATGCGTTGCGTCCTTATTTGGACAAGTTTTTTATTGTATTCATTGATGACATCTTGATATATTCTAAGAATGAGTAAGAGCATGTCGAGCATTTAGCAACAGTATTGAGATTTCTAAGAGAACATCATTTGTATTCCAATCTTATTAAATGAAATTTATTATAGACTAAGGTACATTACTTGGGACATGTTGTTTCCAAGGAAGGCATAGCAGTGGGTCCAGAAAATATAAAGGCTATCATGGAATGGGTAGCTCCAAGGAATGTGGATGAGGTAATATCATTCATGGGACTAGGAGGTTACTATAGGAGGTTCATCATGAACTTATCTCAGATTTCATATCCTATTATGTCACTGGAGAGGAAAGGTAAGAAATTTGAGTGGATAGAAGAATATCCAACAAGTTTCGAGTAGTTGAAGCAGTTGTTGATAAATTCTCCAGTGTTAAATATTGCAGATCCTGACAAAGAGTTTGTGGTGTGTACAGATGCTTGCAAGAGAGGACTTGGTGGAGTAATTATGAAATAATGACATGTAGTATGTTATGAGTCACAGACACTGAATGAGTATGAGCATAATTATCCAACACATGATCTTGAGTTGGAAGCAATCATTCATGCACTAAAGATGTGGAGGCACTATCTTCTTGGAAGGAGGTTTGTATTGATGAGCGATCATAGTGGATTGAGATACTTGTTTGACTAATGGAATCTGAATGTGAGGCAAGCTAGATGGTTAGCCATGATCAATGAGTTCAACTTTGAGATTGGGTACATCAAGTGTAAAGAGAATAGGGTTGTAGATGCTCTTAGAATGTGGATACATGTGAATCATATATCAGCTATGAGTTATTATGGAACATACTTATATGATCTAATATTACAGGAAGGACAATAGGATGGTAAGTACATGGAACTTATGCACATATTATAGTAGGGTACAGGTGATTAGGATGTGGAATATCATCTTACAATAGATGGCTTGATTAGATTTAGGAACAAGATATATGTGCCATACAATAATGAGCTCAAGAAGCTTGTATTTAGAGAGTTGCACGTGGAACCATATTTAGGTCACCCAGGGTATCAAAATACATTGACAACAATGAAGAAGCTTTATTATTGCCTGAATTTGAAGAGGGAAGTGGTAGAGTTTATGGCTAGATGTTTTCACTGTCAACATGCAAAAGAAGAATGTAATAATCTAGGTGGAATACTACTATCGATTATGATTCCATAGTGGAAATGGGAGGTAATTTCCATTGAATTCATCACAGGTTTTCCGAGGAAATCTAGACAACATGATTCCATCATGGTTATGGTGGACAAGTTGACAAAGCTAGCATAATTCATTCTAGTAAAATCTACTTATTCAGCTAGTGATGTAGCATATGTATTCATCAGAGATGTGGTAATATTACATGATGTTCTGTGAAATATTGTGTCATACAGGGATGCTAAGTTCACTCCCAAGTTTTGGAAGGAATTATTTGCAGGTTTAGGGAAAAAGTTGGAATTCATAACAACTTATCATCCACAAAAATATGGACAGATAGAGAGGGTTAACATGATTTTGGAGGACATGTTGAGGATGTATGTAATGCATCAACAGAGGAGATGGGAGGAGTACCTTCCATTGGTTGATTTTTCTTATAATAATGGTTACTAGGAGTCATTGAGGATAATTCAATTTGAGGAATTATATGGGTGATGTTCTAATACTCTCATAAGTTGGAGTGATCCAATGAACATGGTGTTGATATGAATAGATATGTTGGCGGAGATGGAACATGAAATGAAAGTAATCAATAAGAATGTAAAGGAAGCATAGGACAGATAGAAAATTTATGCATATTAGAACAATATGTCTAAGAAGTTTCAGGTTGGGGAGTATGTGTACTTGTGCATCAATCCTAGGAAGATCTCCTTGACGATTGGATCATGTTCCAAGCTGACACCTCGATTTTGTGAACCTTTCATGATTCTTGAAAGGATTGGACTAATAGCTTATCAACTTTCACTGCCTCTAACAGTGAAATTCCATTATTTTTTCCATGTTTCATTACTTAAGAAGTATGTTAAGGACGTTGATCATGTGATTTACTGGTCTGTATTATAGGTGGAGGCAGAAGGATAATTCCAACTGGAACCACAATGTATTTGCATAGAAGGATGCTCATGCTATGGAACTGAGAAATCGAGCAGGTTAAAGTGTAGTGGAATAACTTTGGGCTCAATGAAGCTACTTGGTAGATGGTAGATCAGATGCGGGCTATGTATCCTTCTCTATTCGATGGTTAAGAGAATTTTTTTGGTATATGTTTTGGTATGATGTTTTGTTGTATTTACATATTTATATGGATGTAAATACTACCATGATTTGTGTTATAAAGCTCCAATAAACAATATGGGTGTCATGTCATTATGATAGGACCATGTTTTTCATGTTGGTTTTCTTCTCAGCAAGTTGATCATTGAAAATACTGCAACAAGATAAGTTATAAAGCTCCATGGGTTGTATGTTTTTATTTTAGCAGTCTTATTGGTTGTAGGTGTCATTGAACACTGAAGACGATGTTCCCCCAAGGGGTAGGGTTCTATAACAACCCTCGTCAAAATTTCATGTAAATAAAGTTAATAAAGGCAAAATAAAAACCATGGTCATGG
This sequence comes from Pinus albicaulis, assembly GCA_034641835.2. Lineage (NCBI taxonomy): Eukaryota > Viridiplantae > Streptophyta > Pinopsida > Pinales > Pinaceae > Pinus > Pinus albicaulis. Next base: position 343,669,105 of record CM076574.1, on the reverse strand, counting down.
GACACGTATTCCAAGCTAAATGCTAGGAAAAACATCCTAGTGTGGGTGTTAATTTTGTTAATATGGATAAGGAAATTAGAAAGGAAATGGAAAATAATTTCGAAAGGAAAAGTGGCATTTATTGGAATTTATTTATGAAAATACTGGAAATTAGGAGAAAAGGAAGGTGAAAGGTCACATGTTGCATGTGAGAAGGAAAATGAAATAAATAATTGAAAATTGAAGAAATTAGAGGCCTCATTAATAAAAGGTCTTCTGAGGATCAATTGGTAGCTTTTCTTAGTTCAGTTTTGGAGCTCTCTCTATTCTCTTTCTCACACTCTTGGACACTTAGATTTTTCTTGGAGCACTTTAGCATTGGATTAAGAAAACCAAAGGAAGGAAAAATAAGGCAAGGAAAGCAAAGATCAAGAAAGGAAGAGCATGATAAAGAAACTACAACACATTTACTTGTAGGTATTTATTTGCATGTGTGATTTCCTTGTTGGATTTGGCATGCATGGTACATGCATGTGTGTATTTGGTTCCCTTGTTTTCATTAGCATGGGTTTTTCCAGGTGTAACAATGTTCTTCATCCTATCCTTTCCATTTCCATATATCCATGGTATGATGGGTTCTCGTATATTTGGTTGAGTTGGATTGACGGATGGTTTTGAAACTAAGTGAGGTGGTCTCTGAAAGAAAGAAAACATGGCCTAGGAATACTTGAACCAAACATGGATTGCAGTAAAGCATAATTTTATGTGCCTCGGTAGGCCTAGGAACCCCTGACTGGTGAATGGTTGGATATATGGTAAATCCTAGAGGTGTGTGCCATCGATGAGGCCTCAGAATCCTTGACCATTGTATGGTGGGATATATGGTAAAGTCTATGTTGGAAAATATATATAGGTGTCAGTTAAAACGACTTTCCTCTTAATGAAATTAACTTGTGATGTTTTCATTATTAATATTATATTTCTTAATTATCTTTTCTGATCATCAAGATTAATTCCAAGCAATAAAATAAGAGAAAAAAATATATAGGCACACTACCAGGGAAAAACCCCCCTCGAGGGGGAAATCTAGTCATAAATTCTTCCTTCAATAGATTCAAGATGAGTCAGCCAAGACCCTAGACTTAGAGACTTACTCCATCAAGTCATCCTTGATCTTCCTCTCGCTGTCATTATTTTTTCACCAAGACATAATCCTTCTCACTGTTATGACGCCGAGACATCATCCTTGTCACTATTTGCATTAAGACATATTCTTACTATGGATGCTCCAAGCTATTATCTCGGTGGTAAGACCAAACGCTTAACAATTCACTGTCAAATCCGAACCTACAACCTATCCGAGCTACTGTGGTGTCCGAAATTGCAATTCTATAATTTCTGGAATTCAAAAGTGATCCAAACTTGCTTGAATGTAATGAAGTCCTTACGCTGGTATTTATAGTGGTTTCCCGCAATTAATAAGCCGACATGAACCATGAAGAGATGTGACTTTATTGTAGGCTGACATGAATCATTTATTCTTTTGAGTCCGACTTGAAGAGAATTATTCCAACAACAAGGATACTTTAGACTTGATGGAGGAGTCTTCACAAATTGAATTTGAAAATAACCTAAATCCTACAATGGAGACTTGACCTATAAATTTGACCCAAGCATGAAACCCATGCTTTAATAATTCAATAATAAAAATTATTTTTGCTTTTCTTTTGACAAATAAATTACATTTTGACTTCAAGTACAATAATGAAGACCGGACCTAGTTACATTTTCCAACACTCCCTCTTAACTAGGGAGGTATTCATATTTACATACAACCAAATAGGTACATGGAATATCTCAAACCATATCATCTATGAAGAATTTTAGGCAGTGCAATGCCATGGAATAGATTCCTGACCAGGGAAATCTATCCATTGATCTCTCAACAATTTAGGTAATGCAATTCCATGGACTAGATTCCTAACCAAGGAAATATATCTTCATGGGACTAATATGGACTCATGCTTTCAACATTTCTAGGTACCATTAGACTTACTAGTCATCAACCCAGAAATCCAGGTGTGTGTTAGAGCTTAATGACCAATGCCACCCTTCTAACTTCGAGACCTAGACATCAACACAAAGTGTTGGCCAAATGTCGTCCCAAGAAATGCTTCACTCACAAAGCCTCAACACTCCTTGATACAACAGATCAAGGATGACCAATCTCTCCCAATCAAGCTGATTTGTAATCAACATGCTATCAAATCCTTCAAGATATTTGCCTGTAAAAACACTATTCCATTCAATAATATACTTTCACATGTACATAAACAAATACAAACCTTCGAGGTATTCTAGACAACTTGATGTTGCTTCTCATATTTCCAAAGTAGGACTATCAACTGAATCTCTGACGGAATATTCCTCAATTATACGCTTTCCTTTCCTACTTCTCATGCAACAACATAGTCTTCAACATCATTCTCTAATTTTATTCTCTCACTCACGACCTTCACTAAAACTTATGACTGTTTATGATTGTTGGTCCTGGTCTAGTGCATGACCCATGGAGTAGAGAATTATATGTGCACTCCCTATTAATCAGAGAGTGTCTAATCATTCATATACAAGTAATATTCTAAACTATCCTCTTATCCTAGGGAGATTTCATCCAGGCTCCCTCTTAACTTAGGGAATTCTACTATGACATCGGAGAATATTTCATGGATTCCATCCTTCTTATCAGAGTCATTCATGTATCATTCTTATCATATCAACATTAATTTAAGATCATATTCACCAATCTTGAAGATGATGTACCTGCACAACTTAGATAGCAAGTACAACCAAAATTATAGAAGCATGAAGTTATCCATATCAAAATTTTATAACAACGAAAGCATTAGACTTTTCAAACATAATCAACAAGAGAATATACTTCAATATTTCAATTTGTTTCTCAAGTTTTGTTACAAGCCCTAAATCAAATCCACAACTCAAAATATTAAACTTATCTAGGGTTTCAATATTATTTCAACGAGATTACAAGTTATTTCATATAGCGCAACCTAGAAGTAATTCAAACAAGTAATGTGTCTAAAAATTATCATAATTCATATGTTATATTCCTCACTAGGATTTCATACATGAGCTTCAACAATAAAAACCAATCACAACTTAATCAAAATCATCTAATAGGGTTTTATGTAAACCCTATATTTCTATCTATAAATTCTCAGCAATCACTAAATAGATTGATAAATTCTAGATAGGTATACATAATAGATAATTTAACTACTACTAGGGTTTAGATGATAAACCCTAGATTTTCCAAACAACATCATCCTAGACCATCAGAATTTTACTAGGGATTGTTTCCAAACACAGGAGTCATGACCATTAACACTTAGGTCAACACACATATCTAAGAATTCATCAGCATATCATAAGCACATCATATTTCAGGAAATATTAATATGTTAAACATATATCGAGCTAGAACAAGCTAGGGTTTCAACCAAGTGGACACATACCTAGGGTTTCATTCCTAGGACTCTAAATACATAAAAAAGGTTTTTATTATCAACCAAACCCTAGGATCTAGGGTTTCATAACACATTAAATAAAACCCTACTATTTAAAACTTTCAAAGGTTCAGGATCTCAGAAAAAAATCATTCAATCCTAACAAGTTAATATTTCATGATCATATGACATCATCAACAAATAATTCAAATATAATTTCACAATAAACTTAAGTAGGCTAGGGTTTCACACATTTTCAGCATACCCTTAGGTTAGGGTTTTCTAGAGAACTTGTCTAAGGTTCTATAAAACCAATTAAGTATGTAGAGAGGGGTAGATTTATCGATAGATGAATCACCCTAAAAAATAATATCTATGATTCAAGATAGCTAGGCATAACGATGTTAGTAATTTAATGCAATCTTCAAAAATAATATGATCATACTTTTAGGAGAATCTAGTATGGTGTATAGTTTGAGACATACCTGGAACCTGATAAGGATTTCTTGAAGTGTTCTATTTGTATTAAGCCATAATCTCTTATACCTGTAGTACATACTTACGAACACAACATGTGATACCAAGGACATTACCTAACTACTTAAGTTAGATCTTCTACATAATCATGGAGGATGGAATCCTATGATAAGTTGTTCATCTTTTTAATTGTTAGTAGGAACCTTTACTTGTCATCCTAGTTTATTTGTAAACTCTAGAGAACAACTATTAAGGTTCTAATATAAGGTTTTTCGTATGATATCTAGGGATTAATATCCTTATTTAACCATTTAAGATAATATAAATTTAAACACATATGTACCTTGAGAATTACATACCTCTAACTTTAAGTGTATCTTATTACTTACTTGATTTTTCCTTGGGCTGGTACCTTGTGCTTCAAACTTATCCAATCATATTTTCAAGACTATAGGACAAACTTCAAATGAGATGATACCACTTCATGCTTTGATTCCATTTTATAACTTATGAAAAAATTGTATTTATATACTTGTAGTGTCATCCATGTCTTTGTCATCATAGAGATAGTAGCGCAATCCTTGTTGTAGATATAGCCCAAGCAATGAATATCTGTATTTAGTCTTGAGTTTTCTTTATTGTGATAACACTGATCTCTTGACTGTGGTGAATCCTTCACACTTTGGTAGTACCAAATACTTCATAAAAGGTCTTCATTGTAATGTAGAGTTTGTATTTAACTATAGTGACATTAAAACATCGTTTCTGAGCTCCTTAGGAGACACATAGACCTCCTCTCTATAGTCTTAACTCCTCATTGTGGTGCCATGAAATTGTCCAAAGAAACAAGCCTTCACTATTGTGACAACGAATCCTTCTCATCCTATAATATCCAAAATTGTCTTCTATGTTGGAGCACCAAAACTATCTCACTAGAATTTGAACTTCTATTTTATTTGTTACAAAAAATTATCATTGGAGTTGATCTAAAACAAATATTGCATCTAGACTGTGATAGGTACCAAGACCTTATTTTATCTTGTCTGAGCTCTTGTAATATATTTTTCTGATTTTTGGTATGAACCTTCTTACAAAAATAGAATCTAAAATTCCTTTGGAGTTGGAAGTGAACCCTCATCACTGTAATTACACCAAGATAGAGGTTGCACTGTGATTGTGGTATGGAAGTATTAAAAATGTGGTAGACTGACCCCAATATGCATTCCCTAGTTGTGAGAGTATGTCTTAATATGCTCACTACCCTTCCTCAAATTTCCTTTGACTGTAGCCATAACTATGATACGATGTTGGAAAATATATATAGGTGGTAGTTAAAATGATTTTCCTCTTAATGAAATTAACTTGTGATGTATTCATTATTAGTATTACTTTTCTGAATTATATTTTTTGATCATCAATATTAATGACAATAAACAAAAGAAGAGAACACAAGATATAAGTATGTTGCAAGGGAAAAACCCTCCTCGAGGGGAAAACCTAGTCATAAATTATTCCTTCAATAGATTCAATATGAGACGACCAAGACCCTAGACTTATAGACTTCCTCCGTCAAGTCATCCTTGATCTTCCTCTCATTGTCATTGTGCTTGCACCGAGACATCATCCTTGTCACTGTTATGACACCAAGACATCATCCTTGTCATGATTCACACTGAGACATCATCCTTGTCACTATTATGACACCAAGACATCATCCTTTTCACTATTTACACCGAGACATATTCTTAGTGTGGCTTCTCTGAGATCTTATCTCTATGGTAAGACCGAACCCTTAACACTTCACTGTGAACTCCGAGCCTGCAACCAATTCGAGCTACTGTGGTGTCTGAACCTACAATTCTATAATTTTTGAACTTCAGAAGTGATCTAAACTTGCTTTATTGTACTTAAGTCCTTACACTGGTATTTATAGTGGTTTCCCATAGTTAATAAGCCAACGTGAACTATGAATAGATGCGACTTTATTGTAGGCTGACATGAATCATTTATTATTCTGAGGCCGACCTTAAGATAATTCCTTCAACAACAAGGAGACTTTAGACTTGATGGAGGAGTCTTCACAAATTGAATTTGATAATAATCTAAAGCCTACAATGGAGGCTTGACCTATACATTTGACCCAAGCATGAAACCCATGCTTTAATAAGTCAATAATAAAATTTATTTTTTCTTTTCTTCTGACAAATAAATTACATTTTGACTTCAAGTACAATAATGAAGACTGAACCTAGTTACATTTTTCAACAATATGGAGGGTGGTGTCTTGATTAGGCCTAGGAATCCCCGACATGTGAATGGTGGGATATACGATAAATCCTAGATACTAGGAGGCAGTAAAATTACTCATAATGTAGGTGGATAAATCCTGTGGCATTCATGCTTGTTTAGGGCCTAGTGATCTGGTGGAGATTGCGTTAAATCCTAAGGAGACCTGGCTTGGTTTTATTTTTAGTCCCACATTCATGCTCGAAATATGGCACGGGGTGATTGGCTGAAATAAAGATTTGGTTCAGCCAATCTATGTTCATGTGGTTCGTGAAAGTCTCATACCTAGTTCGATTTTTCAATCAATAATAAGAGATTCTTCTCCTTGGTATTATATGTGTAAATGTATTGGATTTTATGGTTGTTATATTATTATTAGTTCTGTTGGTTACATGTTGGTTATATGATAGACTTGATGTAAGGTTCTCACTATGTTTTGATTATCAAATGAGTACATAATGTATATATGTCCTAATATATGATAATGCAACTATTGTGATATGGCAACAATGCCTTTTTATGATTCTAAGACAAGTATGAGACTCCTATGCTCTGATCTGATTTTATGACCTATATATTACATATTTGTGACATGTTTGACAAAATTCCTTATGGACATGAATATATATATATATATATATATATATATATATATATATATATATATATATATATATATATATATATATTAAATCTCTCCTTTTGCACTTAATAATGTTTTCTTATGCTTCAATATTTTCTTAGGAAGGTTTAAAGGTAATTGCATATTTGTGCCTAATTTGTAGAATATTGTGAGAATATTTGGCAGATTATGCAGATTTGGAGAAGGAGATGATTTAGGGACTTTCTCCCTGCCATTGTAAGATCAATATTGGAGAATAAATGAGCACAATATCAGGAAATTAGGGAGAAATATTGGAGAGATTCAAGGGGGTTGTCCATCCTCCTTAAATCTCAAAGATAGCTAAAGGATCCTCATCAGATCCCCTCCAGCAATTCGAATTCCAGAGGCAGCCAAGCGACTCAAGACCAAGTGCACTCAAGCCATAATTCACTTGGAGTCAAGTGGAACCATTACCTATTTTTTAGGGAGTTGTTGGTAGCTTCCTTTGAGGATAAATAAAGCTAATCGAGAGCTAATTAGGGTCTATTCTATTCCATTCCAGTCCGGCCATTTGATTCTGGTCCATTTGATACATTCCATTCCATTCCATTTTCATTCCATTCCATCCCATGCCATCCATTTTCCATTCTATTAGGATTTTTCTGTTTAAGACCTTCGAGATGTAATAAGATTTCATTTTAATGCAATGAGTATTTAGATGAATTTTCGTTGATCTAGTTTTAGAGAGCTAGGCTCCTGGATTAGGGCCCAATCCATGTGCCTCAACTTCTATGCCTGTTACCATTCTTTTCTTTTTATCATTTAGCTAGTTTGTTCTATCCATTAGTTATTTTTTGTATATGTCATTTAGTTAATCTTGCTTCTGATAGTTTCAGGTTGCTATTTCTAATTGCTGCTGTAGGTTTTCATTTGCTTAATAGAATGGAGGATAAAACTGTAAAAGTTGTGGATCTAGACTTCCCTTCTCATCTTTGTCAATAGAGCTCGAGGAGGGTAGACTTTCCCACAGGCCAAAAAATATCATTTATGTTCACTGTTTTTATCACGAATTCTTTTTTTTCTTTCCATGCATGAATATGTAGGTTTGTTTGCAGGAAGCAGTATTAAAGTTCCAGAGAATTTCACCCTCGCCTTCCCACTTAATTTTACATCTCTGCTGTTATGCTTCTATCCCCTTCTATTTTTCACTGATTTGTAGCTGCCACACCCTTTTTATTCCCTAAAAAACTTCAAAATGACTGAGTTTGCCTTCTATTCCTTCGTTTTCACATTCTATAGCTATCACAACCATTTTAATGCAAAATACTTGACAAACCATCAAAGTTTGACCTCCACCATTTTCTTCTCAGTTCTCCTGCTACCGTACATCGCAATCACACCTCGCAACATTTACCCTTTTCTTTTAAGACTTACCGCTCCGATCTGCCGATTGCGATATTGCGATCGCGCGCCGCCGCTAGTCCCACCGCCACATCACCCATCTCATTTCACACTTCACACTGTTTAATTGGTTTTCGTTAACACTTTCCACTTCCAGCAGCCGATTATGATATTGCGATGTCGTGTATCGCAATTCACAACATTTACCACATCGAAAATCACAATGTTTACCTCGTCGCACTTCGCACTTCGTAGATTTTACCTTTTCACAAATTGCACTTCTCTCCCGCTCCCAAATTGTACTCCCACTTCTCTGCCATCACACTTCTCAAAACATTCCGCCCCAAAGCCATTTCTGAGCGATAATAAGGTTTTATAATGTTTAACCCCGCTCTTTCCACTTCTAAGCCTTGTTTCATGCATTAATCCCTCCATTAACCTCTTTATCCCTTTTTCCTCTAAACTGCAAGCGTACTTCTTCAAATTATAATGAGGACATGAAAAAATGCATAAATAGGAGCATGATAGATAGAGCCGATTGTCCAAGTTAAGTGTGGTCTAAATTAGTTTCATTTTGGCAATTTAAATTAGTTTCATTTCTTCCATTTCCTTTCTACAAATTGAATTAGTTTCTTTATGTCATTTCCTTTCTGCAATTTATTTTAGTTTCATTGAAGTGTGATAGACTTCACTGAGAACCCCTAGAAGTAGCACCCTTTCGTAGAGCGGAAGAGGATGACATGAAAATAATGCATCTACTATGTATATATCATTGTACCCTCCAATTTTGTACGAACCTTGGGTTTATAAAGTAAAGTAGGGTAGCCCCTGGGATTTGCAGCACTCTTGGTGCAATACCAAGGCTCACCACTTTTTGGCGTCATTGCCAGGGAGGTGTCTAGTAGATGCTTTGATTTTATTTTTAGAATTCTTTTCTGCTTTCGTTTATTTTCATTCCATTTCATAAATATTAAAAAAAATACAAAAATATCTTATTTTCATGCCTCATAGGAGTAGGGATACTCAGAAATTTTTTTTTTTTAAATTACTTATCCAATACCAACCCCCCCACTTAACCACGTGGTGCAGTAAGAACCACATCACCATACACTTTTTAAGGTAGAAGAAATGGATGGATATGATGACAATGAAGAAGATCTTATTGGGTTTCCCATTCAAGATATTGACATCAATGTACATATTAAGAACATCCCTCCATCTTTCCTTCCCAACTTCCATGGTATGAGGACAGAGGATCCATAAACATTTCTCTTTGAATTTGAGATACTTTGTAGGTCTTATGGCTACTTATTACACACTCAAAAACTGATATTGTTTCCTACAAAATTGAAGGATAGAGCTCTTAATTGGTTCATGAGTCTAGGTACTAATTCAATAAGATCATGGAATGATATGGAAAAGATATTTCTAGAAAAATACAAATATCGTTATCTTAGAGAAGAAATTTATAGAATTAACCAAGAATAATATGAGAGCTTAGAGGATCTAATAGAGAGTTTCATGTATAATGTTAAGAGGGAAAAATTGCATCATTTAGGATTTGACACACTAAAAACCCAATTACTTAGAACAATTAGGGATGAGTGGATTGATCTCCTTAATCTCATCAGTAAAGGAGATGTATATCAATTGTCATTTGAAGAAATGTGTGAAACATGCAAGCACATATCAAGAGGAAGGGAAAGAGTAAGTAAGTCAACATCAACATTCGTAAGGTAAGATGAACTTGGAAATTTGCTTGAAAACGTTAAAACATAAATTCTTAGCAATCTAAGTGAACAAGTAGAAATTTTAAGAATGAAAAATGAGCAGAAATAAGATGTTGATATTTTTGTTATCCATGCACAATCATATGCTACTAAATGTTGTTCACCATTCCCCAGGTTTAAAGAAGTTTACTAGAAATACAATGCAAGGAAATCAACAAAGAAGCTATGTTATGTAGCTCCAAGGAGACCTTGGCATCCTAGTCAACTTGATATGATGCAAGGAACCACTTCACAATTTCAAGCTTATTAACATCCATCTCAAACTAATTGGGACACACTCCCTCCTTGGCAACCTTGGCCATATCAACCCCAAAACCAATCTTGGAAACATGGTTGGCAAGGTCCTTATTGGGAAAATCCTCAACATCCTCAATATTTCCCACAACAGCCTCCATACCCAACTCCATGCTATCCCTACCATCCACCTCCACCAAAACCACAGCCTCAACCACATCCATCTCATATATCCACCCCCACTCAACTACCTATACCACCATTTCCAAACCCATACAATGAAGTATCTCAGCTCACTTACAATGCTGAGGTACAACACTACCAAACATATCCTCTTGCTCTAAATGGTAGGAATCTTAGTTCAATAAAGGTATTGCAAATAAGATATTTTCTTAATGTCATTGAAGGACAACATCAAGAAGAAGAAGATCCAAATGAGGAGATCAAAATATCGAGGGCTGCACTTGATGAAGAGCAGAAATCAGAATCAGATGTTGAGAAAGTTTCCTCATGTTTACCAGCATTTCCTCCATGTGTTCAAGAGAACAATCAGAAGAAAGAGGAATATTTGACTGCCATAATAGAAGAGGACATCCAAGGTGATCCAAATCAGCAAGTGAATCAGGGGCATCACAACTATATTAACATAGGGTTCCAAATAAGTTGAAGAAACACACACTTCTCCAACAGTACTTGATACAATCCCAGTAAAAAAAAGTCGTATCTCATATTCAAGTACACATCAAAGCATGTATTCCAAGTGTGCACATGATTTTATCTGTCATTTTTATGTGTACATGGCTCTTGAAAGTATTCCTATACTTGAAAAAGGTTTTGTTTTTTTCAAGTAGGGTGGGAAAGTGAAAGAGAAAAAAAAATAAAAGAAGGGGAAAGAATGAAATCTCAAGTGAAAACCTCTTTTGAGGCATCTGAGATTGGCCCACTAATTGAAAACCTCCATGAGGCGGTCATTGGGTTGGGAAAAAAAAGAGAAAAATAAAATATCCTAGGTGAAAACCTCCTTTTAGGTGCCTAGGCAGACCTACTAGTGGGAAACCTCAAAGAGGCAGCTAGTAGGCCTTATAAAAAAAAAAAAGGTGAATTTCTCTATGTATCTCTCTCTAATGAATGCAGGTGCTCTCCAACCTTTGCAAGCTAGAAAAAAGCAAGTTGGCACAAAAAATAAAATTTGGTCAATACCCTGGTTAAAGGTAGTAAAACTTGGACTTCCTCCTCCTGTGCTCGGAAGCTCCAAAAGGACCTTAAGCAGATTATCACATGCATCTTCAGAATCACCGAAGATAGCTTCAATAGCCATATTGGCAGCTTCAATATCACCTATAAAAACAAATCAATGGTAAGGCTCAGGTATGCAATCATCTAACCCTTTCTTCGAATCTATTTTATCTTAATAAGACATTAAAAAGTGTGAGAAGGAAAGTTTTTTTTATATAGCCAAAATCAGTAGCAGAGCAACCTCAACCTTATCTAGAAACTAGCCTCACTTTGTCCACCAAGAAAAGGAACAAGACACAAGTTAAAAGGACTTGAGAAAGTGGGAAGTAAGTAGTTCATTGTAATGGAAGACAAGGAGTGCGAAGGGATAACAAAGGGTGAAATCAGTTCACAAAAAAATAACTGTGAGTTTACTTTACATGCAATAAAAAAAATAAAAAAATAAAAAAAATAAAAAAGAAAAGAAAAGAGAGAACAAAAAAAGGAAAAAATAAAATAAAAGGTGGATCTTCCACCTCTTGGCATGCAAAACAGATTTTCTTAAGGCATCTGAGGACCTCCATGAAGCACCTACAAGAATAAATTCAAGAATAATAGCAAGAAGATTAGCAAGAGGAGCAGTGCATGGGCCAACAAACTAAAAATGAAATAAGCCAGCATGTAGGAAAAACCATAAGGCGGGGAGGATGAATAGGTTGCTCAGAGGATGAGCAACAATTTTAGTAGGACGGTAATGATGGGCCTCTAAATTAGACATAAAATAAGGCCCATCTAACCTTTCTTAAGCCCATATACCTTCATTATGCACACACACACACACACACACACATATATATATATATTAAATCTCTCCTTCTGCACTTAATAACATTTTCTTATGCTTCAATATTTTCTTAGGAAGGTTTAAAGGTAATTGCATATTTTTGCCTAATATTGGTTATTTTGTATAATATTGTGAGAATATTTGGTAGATTATGTAGATTTGGAGAAGGAGATGATTTAGGGACTTGCTCCCTGCCACTGGAAGATTAAGATTGGAGAATAAATTAGCACAATGTCAGGAAATTAGGGAGAAATCTTACAGAGGTTCAAGGGGGTTTTCCACCCTCCTTAACTCTCAAAGGCAGCCAAAGGATCCTCATGAGATCCCCTCTAGCAATGTGAATTCCAGAGGTAGCCAAGAGACTTAAGAGCAATTGCACTCAAGCCATACTTCACTTGGAGTCAAGTGGAATCATTACTTATTTTTTAGGGAGCTGTTGGTAGCTGCCCTTGAGGATAAATAAAGCTAATCAAAAGCTAATTAGGGTCAATTCTATTCCATTCTGGTCTAGCCATTCAATTCTGGTCCATTCGATACAGTCCATTCCATCCCATCCCATGCCATCCATTTTCCATTCTATTAGGCTTTTTCTGTTTAAGACCTTCAAGATGTAATAAGATTTCATTTTAATGCAATGAGTATTCAGATGATTTTTCGTTGATCTAGTTCCAGAGAACAGGGCTCATGTATTATGGCCCAATCCATGTGCCTCAGCTTCTCTGCCTGTTACCATTCTTTCCTTTCTATCATTTAGATAGTTTGTTTTGATCCATTAGTTATTTTTTGTTTGTCATTTAGTTAATCTTGCTTCTGATAGTTTCAAGTTGTTGTTTCGAATTGTTGTTGTAGGTTATCATTTTCTTAATAGAATGGAGGATAAAACTCTAAAATTTGTGGATCTAAACTTCCCTTCTCATCTTTTTCAATAGAGCTCGAGGGGGGTAGGCTTTCCCATGGGCCAAAAAAAATGATTTCTGTTCACTGTTTTTATCACACATTCTTTTCTGTTTTCCCATGCATGAATTCGCATGTTTGTTTGCAGGAAGCAGTATTAAAGTTCCAGAGAAGTTCACCCTCACCTTCCCACTTGATTTTCCATCTCTGCTGTTATGCTTCTATCCCCTTCTATTTTCACTTATTTGCAGCTATCACACCCTTTTTATTCCCAAAAACACTTCAAAACGACTAAGTTTGCCTTCTATTCCTTCGTTTTCACATTTTGCAGTTATCGCAGCCATTTTAACGCAAAACGCTTGATAAACCATCAAAGTTTGACCTTTGCAATTTTCATCTTAGTTCTCCCGCTATCGTACATCGCAATTGCACTTCATAACATTTACCCTTTTCTTTTAAGACTTACCACTCCGATCCGTCGATTGCGATCGTGTTCCGCTGCCGGTCCCACCGCCACATCACCTGTCGCATTTTTCACTTTGCACCATTTAATTGGTTTTCGTTAACACTTACCGCTTCCAATAGCCGATTGCGATATTACGATATTGCCTATCGCACTTCGCAACATTTACCACATCAAAAATCGCAATATTTACCTCGTCACACTTCGTACTTTGTAGATTTTACATTTTCGCAAATCACACTTCACTCCTGCTCCCAAACTGTGCTCCCACTTCTTCGCCATTGCACTTCTCAAAACATTCTGCTCCAAAGCCATTTTTGCACTATAATAAGGCCCGCTCTTTCCACTTCTAAGCCTTGTTTCATGCGCTAAGCCCTCCATTAGCCTCTTTAGCCCTTTTCCCTCCAAACTGCAAGCACACTTCTTCAAATTAGAATTAGGTCATGAATAGGGTTATAGATAGGAGCATTATAGATATAATAGGGTTTGTTTAGCCGATTGGCCAAGTTAAGCATGGTCTAAATTAGTTTTCTTTCTGCAGTTTTTTTAGTTTCATTTCTGCCATTTCCTTTATGCAAATTGAATTAGTTTCATTTTTGTCATTTCCTTTCTACAATTTATTTTAGTTTCATTGAAGTGTGACAGACTTCACTAATAACCCCTAGAAGTAGAACCCTTTCGTAAAGCGGAAGATTATTTCATGAACATAATGCATCTGCTTTGTATATAACACTGTCACCTCCAAGTTTGTACGAACCCCGAGTTGATAAATAAAAGTAGGGCAGCCCCTGGGAGTTGTAGTACTCTTGGTGCAATACCAGGGCCTACCAGCTAGTAGGGGTAAGATAAAGTACTTGTATCAAAGTTTCCATTAGTATATTTTTTCCTATGTTATTTATCATTTTTTATTTTTTCATGTAGTTTTGGGTAGTGGCCTGAGTCATGGCCTTGAAAACTTGGCACATAATCTGAGGTCGTTGCCATAGAAATAATTGGAAAAGTCCACATTCGCTAGCATGAGTTGTTGTGGGAGCGTCTAAAAGGTCTTAGTTGGTTGTAGGGCTTGCCATGGGAGTGGTTGAGGGTCCAGACCAGTCAAATGATGAGTTGTCTCAAGGGTTGATCACCTGGAAGAGTTGGTTGGCTCCTGAAGGTTTTGTATTATGTGTGGAAGGTCAGATTGGTTGTGTTAATGTTGTTCCACTTCCTTAAGGTGACCTACGAGGTTGAGTCGCATCATAGTAGCCTATCGTCACATGTTTACCCCAGTGGACTGATTAAATTGGGTAAATGTGGGTAGAGGGTGTTACATCAGGATCCACAGAAGGATATGGGTTGAGTTACTAGTTCCCAAAGCCTTGGATAGATTGGGTATAGGGCGCTATGGTTTATGTTAGTGATTTCTGGACCGTAGAGGTGGAATAACTGTGGATGAGGGTTGAGGTGGTTTGGCCTAGGGAAACCTTGGTTTGGTCTTGGTTTGGTTTATTCCATGAGATCCCACATTCATGCTTGGAATATGGCACAAGAATGTTTGGCTTAAAGAGATATTTGTTTCAACCCAATCTATGGTCAAGTGGTATGTGGAAGTCACTCGCTTAGTTGGTATTTCATATATTAATAAGAGTTATTTCTCTACTTCAATTCATGAATATTTATTGTGATTATGTTGGTGATATTATGGTTGAGTTTCGATGACCTCTATGTTGGTTATTTGTTGGTTACATGATGTATGTTATCTATGGATCTTGTCGTGATTTGTTTAGTTATCAAATGGTTGATGAATATTGACTAATAAAAGTTGTTGCAGATATGTGGAGAGGGCATAGAGAATTATTTATTATTCTTAGATTAATCTTGGACTCTTATGATCAGATATGAATTCATGACCTATAGCTTACACGTTCACCATATGTTTGATGAAATGTCTAGTGTGTTTTAGGAAATCTAGGTCAAGTTTTGGCTTTAATATTGAATGATTAGCATTGTCGTTATGAGAAATATGATTCTAGAAAGTTACATGAAGTTCTAGGCAGTGATCTGGAGACTAGCCTAGAAAATTGGCTCAGATCTCGGGACCGCAGGAAAAAAAATGGAGATCTTAGGTTATAATTGCATGGAGTAAGGATTGTGAGTGTGGTTAGAGGCTCACAACCACATGCAGGCAGTGTCAAGGGTGAATTTATAGGTTCAGGTTAGAGAAAATGGGTTCCAAGTCATGGATCGGTCACCTGGGGTGATTTTTCAACCTATGAGTAACCCGTGGCTCTTGAGGAAGGTTAGTAAGTCCCAGTTGTAGGCCCTACTTCCTTAACTAGAACTAAGAGGTTGGTTCAATTCATAGTAACACTTGTCTCATGTTTATCCTGGCGATATTGTGAAATTGGGTAAATGTGGGAAGGAGTGGTTACAGTTACCCCTATGGCTACTTAAAATTTTAGCTAGCATAAAACAAGAAGGTTTTTCAAAATCCCCCATGGGGTGCATTGGAATTTTTCCTATTTTAGGAACAACATGAATTAAATAGTGAAGACTATATCATCAATTTTATTGACTAGGATAATGTGTTGATGATTTCGTATTTTTTTCAGTTTGAATTAATGGAATTTGATTATTTAAAGTTTGTTTAGATTACTAGCATATTTTTCTTACAAAGTCTCTACATCCACAGTGAGGGAAGGAAAATGTGGACATATGTTTTTGTAAGCCACTCTTTATGGCCTTAGAATGACTATTTGGAAAAATGTCCCATTAATTTCTTGGATAGAAAATAAATGGCATAAGATGCATCATAGACAACATTCATAGACATTATTAGTGGCTGACTATGGTGATGCCCCATAGAATGGATTGATGCATTTAGGAATGTTTTTTCCATTATAGCTATGGTTTTTCCATAGCCACACACATATTCCTTCCTATTATTTTTTGTAACCTCATATAGCCTCTCTCTCTTTTATGGGGTTAATTTTCGTAACTTCTTCTTTTAAGGATTTGGTTCATTGCGACTCTTTCCTCTAGAGTGGTTCCATTGCAAGCATGGAAGTTCCTAACTCTGTTTCCTTAGTGCCCCCACCTCTAGTTCACCCAATTCTCACTTAGAGCTCGTCATGGTGACTTTGGAAAGTCTAGGGGAAAAAGTTGTTCATAACTTGATCTCCAATTTCTTATATATCTAATAATTTTCAATTTAGTTCCCTTCCTCTTAATGGTAGTATGGGTAAATATTATTTCACGGATATTATGAAGAATGTTCCTCATTCTCCTTGTCTCCTCGTTCATGAAGCTCCTAAAATCATTATTCCCATAAAGGAATACACAACCTTTAAGGAGGCCTTCTACCATTAAAAAATGGGCTTGTTTGTTGTTTCAATGACCCATGGCCTTGTTTAGTTTATTTGCATTAATGGATTTCAATAACTTGGAAACTTTAGTTAAAAGAAGATGATTTTATTTATGTTTTTGCAAAGGGTTACCTCATTGTTGAGTTTGATCTTGCTGAAGATAGGGATTTGATTTTAAACCCTAGTGTTTGGTTTTGGGTGAAATCTAGCTTATGTATGAAACCTTGGACTCCTTCCTTTTATCCTATAATTGATTATCTCTCCTCATCTCCTATGTGGGCTAGAATTCCAAATCTATCTCTGCATTTATGGGGTAGAAACAATTCCTTCTCTTGATTTGTGATGTGTTTCCTCTATGAAGAAGAATGTTAAAACCCTTAAGGAATGAGGGTGGATTGGTAAGTTCACTAGAATTTAGCCTAGTTATAGCTTTGTTTTAGAATGGATCTCTAAAAATTGGTAATATAATGTGTGCATTGGTAATTTATATTGTGGAAATGGTTTTTTGGATTTTTTTTTTTTTTAAAGTAAAGAGGACAAGGATCTAATCTACATATTTTGGACCTACTTCATGGACTTTGAAATAATGTTTGTCACTCACTAGACTCTATATTTTAATCCTACTATGAAAACTTATTATGTGCTTGTATGGATTATATTGTCATATATTCCCTTATTTCCTACAATTATGGAATTTTCAAAGCCATAGGTGACAAATTTGGCTGCTACACTACTATTTCTTAGGGAAAGGACAATAAATTCTCTTCTGCCAGAAGTTGTATTAAAATGGATTTTGCAAAAGGACTCCCAAAGGAAATTTAATGTAACTTTGAGGGATAGTCCCATATTTAGACTCTATATTATGAGTAAGTTCATTTTAAATGAATTTTTTGCATGCATATGGGAACTTTGCAAAAAATTGTCCAAAATATCTAGCATCTCAGTCTCCTTCTATCCCTATGCCATATTCTCAAAGTAATGATGATTAAATCCCATCAAAATCCTCCCTCTAGTAATATATATTAAGCTTTGAAGTCTACAAATGTATAAGTTGAAGAAGATCAAATATATCTATATTAAATTCCTTCAAAGAACACTGATTCTTTTGTTGAGAAGTGACTACTTCTAAGGATGTTGACAAAACCCCTACTTCATATAAGAAGGAAGAATATGCAAGTTTGGAGGAAGAGAAGGAGGTCAATCTCTCCTCTTTTTCTCCTTCCTATTTAGATTTTCTAAAATGTGATCAAAGTTAATCTCCTCCATTAACAAGAAGTAGAAAAGATTGAAGCAAAAAATCCTGAAACTCTAGTGCCCATCATTCTTTATCCTCTCATGGTTTTAGTGAGGGTCAGTTCCAATTAAGTTTTAGATTTTTTTTGTTTTGTTTTTGTGCCATCTTATGCAAGAAATTTGTAATAATCTACTCCTACTCTCAAGAAGCACTAGGCTAAGTCTTAGAAGGCATATTATTGGATATCCCCTTCTTTTGTTGGGAGGAGGATAGTTTTTTACCTTTTTTAGAATCGTTAAACATTTTTGTTCTATAATATTAATTCCAATATACTTCAACTATGTATTCTAGGTGCAAGTTTTTTGTCCACTACAAAATTCTTATTCAGATTTAAAAAAAAAAGTTTACCCACAAATATATCAAAATGATTTAACACCCTTAAATGAAGTATATAATTTATACTTAATTTACAATTTCATAAGACAAAAATTCATTTCAACATCTTTAATTTAGATTTTCATTAAAAAAAACATCAAATAAAAACATATAAAATTGTTATTAATTTGTTATCATATTTTATTTCATTAAATTAGAGATAAAATATTTTATAAATATTGACTTAAATTAATATATTTTAATTTTCTTTTTAATAAATATAAATTAACTCCAAAACTTTATATATATGTTTATTGTTTTTAGTGAGATTTTTTGGAAGTTTTTTTGGTGGGTTTTTCAGGTCTATTTTCTCTAAAATTCGGTAGAAATTTATTGAAATCACAAGCTTGATGGTAATCCGTACACAATCTAAATGCTTTAGGGGTTTTTCAGGATATTGAATCCACAAATCAAAATTTCACCTAAAATTTCACTAAAGAATTAAAGAATTAATTAATATTGTTAGATCCATAATGTAGATAAAAGTACTTTCTGACCTAATCCTAATGATGTGATTTATCCAAAAGTACTTTTATCTAAATTAATTAATATGTTTAATGAGGTTTAATGGTTAAAAAAATATCTCCGAATGTGGATGATTTCGGCGATTGGTGGAATGTATGTTCCATGTGCGGTAGCGAGGTGTGGCCACATGGCCACCCACCTGCGCAATTACTTCTCCATTTATGAGACCAGCCATCGCATTAATGATGCCAGCCCATGCACTAATCATCTCCATCGAATACAGAGTTCACGCCACCGCCATCTTGTCCCGCATCCCTGGTTTAATACGCTGATGGCTCATTCGGCCTCTACTCCTGTTCACCTTGCTCATTGTTCTCTGGCTCCTCAGTGCTGTTGTTGCCTCGAGAGGCACTGCTTGCTTCTGGGCTACCTGGGAACTCTATCGAATTATCACCTCCCTCAGCATGCTCTTTATCTTCGAGCCTGTCACTCAAGTCACAGGGGTGACATTCCTCTGTTTTCCAATTCGACTCTCCATTTCTTGCCCATCCATCTCACCGACCTCCACCCAATAATTAGCATGCCTCGCATTCAGCACAGAATGTGCAGCTGCAGAGGGAGCTCTCGTGGTCGAGCTTATCGACCCCAGTCCTCTTTTGATGCTGATACCGAGCTTGAGGATGTTGTTTGTGGCCATATCCTTGAAACCAGAAGCAAAAGAGGGCAAGCGGAGTCGGGGCTTTCCACCCATGGCTTCGCTTAAACCTCGCAACCTATCCCCCATTCCACCGATCCTCCTGTTGCTTTCCACCACACTTCTCAGCGAGCCGAATTCCAATTCATATGCTCCATGGAATGCCCTATCCTCACCACATATATCACTGTCTCCCTCCAAGAAGAAGCAGCCAGCTCCAAGCCTCCTGATAAGCCCGCCCCTCAACCCCCTTTGGCTCTTGAAAGGTCTGCTAGTGAGAACGTTGCACCGGAACAGCATGGGGAATGCAAAGCCAAGGAAAAGGAATTGGATGCACCTGTCACCACCGACGAGGATGAAAGTAGCAGCGATGAATACCGCTACAGGGTCATGGAAGAACCTCTGCCACCGACAGATATCAAGTGAATTCAGCCATCACATATGGAACACGACGTTTTTGCCCAGGTTCATTGGGAGATCTTATGGTTTTCGTTTAATTTTCCTCTGTTGAACATGGAAAACATTTCTCAGTTTTGTCAAGTTTTGATTTCATGGTTCTATCTGTTACTCTGTCATCATGCAATTCCAGTTTCCCCAGCGAGGGCAGCACAATCTATGTCTATGGGACTGATTTCCCCTACTGGGGCAGTCCAAAAACCTGCTTTTTGAGTTTCAAACCCAACCTCAGGCTCGTTCATCTAAAGTTGTGGTTGCCATGTATTAATATGTTTTATATATAAATAGAATTAGCATTATTCAAGAAAAAAAAAAAAATAATAAAAATGGTTAAAAAAATATATTTTTATATCCTTGAATATCAAATTTATATATTATTGAGAAGCTGTGGTTGCCATGTATTAATACGCTTTATATATAAATAGAATTAGCGTTATTCAAGAAAAATAATAACAATAATAATAATGGTTAAAAAAATATATTTTTATATCCTTGAATATCAAATTTATATATTATTGAATTGAAATACTTGTAATAAATTTTATTTTAAAATAATATCATCAAATTCAAATAAGTATTGACCTTTGGTATTGAGTTCATATATTATGAATTTAAATAATTGTGTGGAAAGACACTTTGCACTTCAGTATGAGGGAGATATTGTAGTGTTTATAAATTAGTGTAAGCATTTAAATATTTATTCAATATGCCACATGTAATGTCTATAAAAGGAAGCATTAAATATAAAATAAAATTAATAAAACATAATGTCCCCTCAAATAAAAAAAAATAATAAAAAGTAAAAAGAAATAGAAATAATAAATCACTTTAATTTAATTTATTTCTCTCAAAAGTTACATTTCATAGGGGAGATATGTTGTCCCATAAAATTACATTTAAAATTTTTAAATAATAATTAAGAAAAATAAAAACTGTGTAAAAAAAAACTTTCAATATCCAATATAAATTTTAATTAATAACAAAAATATTTTTTTATGGAAATTATAAATAAAAAACTTCAATATTTATGATAAAATAATTAGTTGTGAAAATTTTCTAATTTTCTAATTCTTTTACTCAATTGAATTTGACAAGTAACATCTAAACATGTTTCATAAATGTGATATTTTGATTTCCATATTAAACAATATAATTTTATATAAAAAAAAAATTGAAATTTGAAAATTGAAAACATCTTACATCAGTGTAGACTATAAATAAAATATTTAGATTCCATATTAAACCACATAAATTTATATCAAATTTTAAAATAGAGGTATAAATAAATTGAAAGTTAAAAACTTCTTACATTTTTATTTTCATATTTCAATATGTATATTAAATAAAATATTTGAATATCCATGTTAACTTCAGGGGCTTCACTTAATGAATCTCTAACATATCACGTGCGATCAAAGCATATTAAACAATACCCTTAATTTGAGTACATATTGGAAAATGCCTCTAAAAATCACATTATTTAACCCCCTACCAATATAAAACCAATGCACCTTCCCAATTTAAAAAGCCCCTACTTTCACTATATATTGTAGGTATCCATTTTTTCATTAACATTTTTTATACACCTTTATATTTTTTCATTAACTTTGAGCTCCATTTTTTATACATGCCAATATAAAAACCCTTTACCCCCTATATAGCCCCCAATATATTATATCATTTTTTCCTCATTATATATCCTCCAATATGAATCCACGTGCTATAGTATTGCTCCCGCAGTCAAGCCCTTGTGGTTAACTATTGTTTCAATATCAACTTAATACATATAGAAAGAGAGAAAGAAAAACTATATTTTAGCATTGACCACTTTATATAAAATAATTTTATATCAACTTGATATTTAAAGAGAGAAAATAAATTAAAGTAAACCAACATAGATCCATATTAATCTTAATCTATCAAAAACCTAGATAGATAAACTTTTTGGAGATGAAAACACTTTTTCAAATTTTACATCTCTCAACCCTTAAGATGGATCTATGTAATTCTATGTCACAAGGTGAACTTTAACCTTGACGTTCGAATTTCCTCATAGCCATTGACCAAGTCCATATATCAAAACTTGTGACTTCATTTCACAACTCAAGTTTGTAATTTATCCTTGCAATTTCCATGATGTTGATTTCTTACACACACACACACACACACACACACACACACACACAAAAACACACGAACCTAATGGAAAACCTCATTCCAACCTCATCAAAAAATTCAAACTCAAATTGAACTTAATCATTGCCAAACCTAAACTTGAACCCAACATAGCCATGTGACATTGAAACTTTATTTTTATTAATAAAATTACAAATAAATTTTCCAATAAAACTAATCATAATATGGACATCCCATTAAAATAATCCAAATAATAATAATTTATATTTGTAACCATTAAAATTTCATATAACACACACACACACATATGTCATAAATTAAGAGCTATTTAATCATATAAATTAAAATAATAAGTTATATTTTTAACCATTATATTTTAAAAATTCAATTTAAAATGTAATTAATAAGCATATAAAAATTCAATATTTAAAATAAAATTTTGTTAAGTTATATATTTATCTATCTATATATATGTTTCATCAATACTATACCTATCAAATTAAAAATTAAACTTTAAAAATTTGTCATATATATATATATATATATATATATATATATATATATGGAGATGTGAAATTTAGATAAATATAAATAATATTATTAAGAATTAGGATAGGTCTAGCCTGGTTCAATTGGTGATCACCATGATATGAAGTATTATATAAACAATTTGATATTCAAGTTCAAGTCTCCATAAGCCAAGCAAAAAATAAATAAAAAATGGATAGATCATGGAGATGAATCAAATATCTCGATGTGCAAACATTTCCTCAAGTTTCACACTAAAAGATAGATTTCCACCTTGAGAAATTTTATCGTGATCATAGTGAAATTCTCTTTGGAATGAATCAAATATACATTTCCTTAGGTTTTACACTAAAAAATATATTTTCATCTTGAGAGATTTAATCTTCTTAGTACTTGGTAGATCAGAAGTTACTGATCAGAATTTAAGATAATATGGATCTATCCTGATTATAGTGAAATTCTCTTTGGAATAAATACCATCCTAGATCCATATTAAGCCCGAATCTATCAAGTGCCTAGAGGGATCTCAAATCTCTTTTCATAGTAAAAGAGGTTTGTATGTCAAGAGATTTGATCTCTTTGAACACTTGATCATGATCCAAGGTTAAGATGGATCTAGACTCATATTAACAATAATTTTAATTTTACTATTAGATGTTAGAAATTTTGTAATGTCTTATGTCTTAAACAGAAGACATCTCTTCTAGCTCAATATGGATGAGATGTTGTAATGTCCTGTGTTAAACAAGGACATCCCTTCTACCAACTATGGAAGATATGTTGTAATGTCTTATGTGTTAAACATTTTAACTTGGAAAAATTATATAAAATAAATAATAATTATAATTATTAATAAATTATTTTGATTTTGTCATAGAAATAAAAAATTTAAAAATAAAATAAATATTTATAACTATGATTAATAATTAATAATTAAACTAGTATAGATCCATAGACTCATTAAATCTCTTGAGTTGTAAGTCTTTTTAAGAGTGAAAAGAGATTTGATCCTTCTCTATACTTAATGCTTGGTAGAACCGGAGTTAAAATAAATCTTGACTGATAGTATATAAATAAATTCATAAATTATTTTAAAATAAAATAATTGTATTAAATTTATTTTAAAATAAAAATTGAATAATCATTTTAATCACTAATTAATTATATATATATCTATATATATATATATATATATATATATATATATATATATATATATATATATATATATATAAAATTTAATTTGTAAATTTTTAATTAATTACAATAAATTTTGTGAATGAAAAGATAATAACTTTTCCATAAATGGTAGTTTTTATGGGGGGAAATAAAATTAACAAACTTAAACCGAGTTATAATGTTTTGATTAATTAATTAATTTATTTTCAAGTTTATTTCTCCAAACAATTTATATATTAAAAATATTTTTCTTAGTTTCTCTTATGTTTAGTCATGTAATTGATGATCAAATCAATTATTTCACCTAGACTCAACTAGGAAGTATAACCTTGAAAAATCTGAAAAAATTAAACCAATAATTTTTCAATAACAAAAATGTTTTAAAAACAAACTAATTAAATTAATGGTCAAAACTAAGTATATATATCAATGGTATTTAATTTAAATATTATTTTAACACCACTAGATTTAAGAGTTTGATTATTAATTCATACCATACACTGCATTACAGACCCTTTTTACATCTAAATAGTTAAAAGAGAGCAAACACAAAATCTCTTCTTACCAATATCTGAATTTGGTGATGAATTCTCAAAGTTTTAATCACCCTACACTCTTGTCCCTTAAAATAATTCACTTCGTACAGCTTTGTCCTCTCAAATATGTAATCATCCTACACTTTTGTCCCTTAAAATAATTTACTTTAACATTTCCTACAGATTTGTACCCTAAAACAATTCAATTCACTTTAACATTTTTCTACAGCTTTGTCCCCTAAAACAATTCACTTAAAGATGCAATGGCAAGTTGCTTTCAATCACTTTTGAACAACCCGTAAAATCCCTTTTTGGACTTCCCCGGGTGATTCGGCGGATCCTGCATAAGTATTTCAGAGTCCCACCGCTATACAAAAAAAAAACGTGAAACGAAGAAACAAGTGGTGTTACCTATTTAGATTGCGTTGAATTCTGGTAGCAGTAGTTGACGTGCATTATCGATATAAAAGCGGGGCACTTCTCACACAATTTGCTTAATTTATTGTTTCCTTTCCTATCAACACTTCTTTTATTGCTAAAATATCCATACAACAACATCATCATCATCTTTTAATTTTAATTAAAAAGGAAAATATTATATCATATTACATTAAAATATATGTACATCGTTGGGTCAATACCACCATATTGTTATCTACATAATTATAACATTTATTGTTTTTATTTTTATGTTATTTTTTATTTTGATATATTACTAAATTTAATATATAATCATTTTAATATTAATTATGCGTGTATACAATCCAATTACGAATAACACTAATGATTATCAAAATATTTAAAAATTTATATATTTTATTGATTTATTATATAATTATTTATTTAGTGAATGGCTTTTTCACAAGTTAAAGTTTTATTATTTAATGTAGAGTTTATTTATATAATTTATAAAACTTCGATTTATTATTCATATATTTTAATTTATTTTTTATGTTAATTTTTTTAATAATAAATTAAGAAAATACAGATTTAGATAATCATACCATGCTTAAGTCTATCACTATGGAAACGAGACTAATGAAAATTCATCAATCTCTTTACTAAGTGATTTTTAGAGCTAAAATTTAAACCAAAATGTAGGCGAAGTCTATTTTCAAAACTAAAAGTTTCTTCCAAGTTGGCATGTTCATACTAACAAATAGAATATAAAAAATAAAAACTATTAAACTAATAGAAAAACATAAATATTAAGTTGATTCAAATGGTTCCAACTATGGGATCTTTGCCTCACTACCTGGTATTCCCTGTGAATGAGCCAGATGAACCTCAATCCTCTCCATTCTTTGATCTAGGTCCTTCATTTGCAACTATAACTCATCCAACATGAGCAAGATCTCATCTTTAGCATTATTTCAGTCCAAAAGCACATTTCCTATTAGAATTTTCATCTGCCAATATAATTCTATGGTGTGTAGGTATTGATTTTTTCATTGTCAGGTGTGACCAATGTCCAAAATCCATATTGCTAATTTTGCTACAATTTTTGTGTCTAAGAGAAATTATCTTTCCCCTACTAGTTCCTACTCAACCTCATGGAGTTCTTATTGGATGTTTGAAGAAATCTGATCATGAAATTGAAGAGTAGTGGAATTTTCCTTGAAGCAGGCTCTCGAACCTCCCTAAGTTTCATAATAAGTTTCTCCCAATCGATTGAAGGCTCATTGTATAGGCATGTTAGAGTCAGGGGACCGAGACAAAGAGAGAAGTGAGAGTGCACAACCAATAGAGGGATGAAAATCACCTAGTGGAACAAGAAAAACTTGGATAGGGTAGATCCTATACCCCTACCAACCCCAAACCTAAGAACTATAATTCTGAAACTGAAGGACCAAAGAATGGGCATGGAATTCCATAGTCATAACCAACTAATTTTTTCTTGAGAATGACAAGAAGGAAAATAGTCAAGAAATCTAGTAGATAATATGAAGTTCAAAGGGTGGATGTTGGAGGGACTGGTCAACCTAATCCACTAGACCAAGTTGGGATAGCCAACTAGACTCTACAGACAACATATTAAGATGTAATCCAAGTCAATCTTCGTGTAGGTTCAACTGACGAAATTAGTTTAGCTAGTTAAGAATTATAGTTATCAAATAATAGTATTTAAATACGACATATGCGTATGATGAAGAATGTAATGACTATTGTGGATTAATATAAAGGGGTTTTTTGGTCTACCACTACTTCTTGTCCTCCTTTATTCTCTCTTCCATATGTGTTGTGTATATCTCTTTATATAAAATTTGATTGGCGTATGGATATGTTCGAAACACATGTGCACAATTCCCTAAACTGCAACATTGGTTTCGTTGCTAACAAATCTTAATCTTAAGTCAATCTAAAAATGCACACATATTTGTTGAGTCTAGAAGAGATACAAGAGTTGTGGGAGACATATCAATAGTTACTTGAAGAATTATGTACAGAGAAATCAATTGCCATTAGTGGACACAAGGTTGCAATTTTTCACTCATACCCATGCGAAATTCAATGAATCAATACTTTCAAAACTGAAGAAATAGGTTGACCAACCTTTTAATGCATCAACCCACAATTCATGAACAGTTAATTTCAAAGATTATTAGCAAGGAGAGAAAAAAATTGCAAGAGTGGGCTGAAAAGATACTTCAAGATTAATGTGAGGAGAAAACAGTAGA
This sequence comes from Pinus albicaulis, assembly GCA_034641835.2. Classification (NCBI taxonomy): domain Eukaryota; kingdom Viridiplantae; phylum Streptophyta; class Pinopsida; order Pinales; family Pinaceae; genus Pinus; species Pinus albicaulis. The sequence goes on along the minus strand of CM076574.1, from coordinate 343,641,706 downwards.
TGACTATGCCTCTAGTAAAAAAGTCAAAGAAAAGCTCTAGATAGACTTCCATGAAGGGTTCTTCTACAGTATCCCTTCTTTACCACGTAAATTCCTCTTAGAAAATGGGATCAACCATATAGTCAAGTGTTCAAAAATGTGTAACTAGGTTTGGTCTTCATAAATATGAAATGTACTTTTGATTCTTGTATTTTTTTAAATGAAAGAAAAAATATTATTCTTATTTTTGAAGCATGGGTTTTGTGCTCAATATATTTTATTTTAGAGGTCAAGCACCCATTGAGTGCTTCTAGATTTTGTCCTAGGTCATGAAGTCAAAAGAGTCATTGTCATAAGTTGAAGACCCCATCAAGCACATTGTAACTTGTAGAGACAATTATATTTTCATTAAAAGTGTCAAAATACCCTTCAAGGCCAAGTCAACTTGGGAACTGGGAAGTCGACCTACTTTGAGGAGCCACGCCCACCTTAAGAAGCATATATAAATGAGGGAACTCGACCTCATTGATACACATACATCACTCACTCATCCAAGTGAAGAAGAAGAAGAGAAAGAAGGCTAGTGAAGAAGGAAGAGGACGAAGAAGATTGTTTCTGGGCTAATTTTCTTTCACACATGTAAAGAAGTGAAGCTAGGGTTTTCTGCTTCAAGGTCGAAATACACTATCTATTGGAGGAGGATCAAGTCTGGTGGAAGAAGGGTCTACTAGGTCACCTTCTATCCCTAAAAAAGGAAGCAAGGCAAGAGAAGCTGTTGGGAGGCCTTGGAAGGCTAATTTCACTCACACGTGTGGATGCAGTAGCAGTTGTAGGGGGGGAGGGGGTGAAAATTTCAGACCTACAGTAGAGGACGAAATTCTAAAGGTAAGGGTCAAAGTTGTGCTGCCAGAAGATATTTGACTAGGCTTGACTTTGACAAGGGAATTACGTCATTAGGAAAGGTTGGAATTAATCTTGGAGGGTATTGGTCTTGGTCTAGATGTCTTGGAATTTGTCAATTGAATAAATTATAAGTATTTATTCTCAACTTGAGAGGTTTTGGCCATAACTTGAAACCAACATTTTGTGTTCTTGTGCACTATTTCTATTCTTATTTTGGTAGTTGTTTGATGATATAAGAACATAAAAATAAGTGAAATAAGTTAATGAGTAAGAAAAATTAAAATTACAACATAGGTAGTTATCATAGAAAGAGAAATCGTCACTAGTTTTTCCCTATATATTTCTCATCAAGGTATAAAAGCTAAGGTTGCTAAAGGCATAATGAAGATCTCTACTACGTTAAAGAAGTTCCTAAAGAAGTGCACTAAGGTGGAAAGTCAACTCCATAAGGGAATTAAAGAAGCATGGGATCTCCTATTTTCTTCTAAGAAGGAAGTGAACAAGAAATCTTCAAAGGATGAAGGACTATTCTTAGCACTCACTGGTGCAATTCAAGATGAGAATATTTGGGTAATCAACAGTGGAACATCAAGACATATGATGGTCCAACACAAGAAATTGAATACATTATCAAAAGGGAAGTCCTATTACTCTATAGAACTTGACGAAAATAAAATTTACCTTGTAAGAGTAATTGGATCAATTTCACTTGAGTTGGAGAATGGAGGAAACATTCATCTTAACAATATCTTATTTGTTCCTGGATTTCTTAAGAATTTACTTTCCATTTCATGTCAAGAAGACAAGGGTGATAAGGTTTATTTCATTGATGGAAAGGTTGTAGTATGGGGTAAAAACTCAAGCAAAAAGGATGCAATAATGATTGGGATATCTGAAGGAAGACTTTACAAATTTTTAACTCCCCTCGCTCAAGCTTTGGTTCACATTGAAGTTAGCCCATGTGCAAATTGACATAAAATATTGGTCATCTTCACTACAAAATATTATCAACCCTAAATTCAATAGTGAATGGAATCCTTGAAATGAAGAATATCAGGGAGTATGCAAGGGATGTGCATTGGGTAAGAACACCAAGAGACCATTTGGAAGCAGTGCTTCAAGGTCAAAATAAATCTTGGATCTTATTCATTTTGATGTTTGTGGTCCTATGAATCCAAACTCACTTGGAGGTCATCTATATTATGTCACCTTCATATATTACCATTCAAGGAAAACATGATTTTACCTAATGAAATCCAAGGATGAATTATTCACCAAATTTTAAGAATTCAAAGATGAAGTAGAGAACCTTACAGAAAGGAGAATTAAGCTATTTAGGCCTGATAATGTTAGGTCCCTATAATACTAATGTAGTCCCTTATTTTTATTGTTAGCGTAGCCCACTTATTGTTATTTTTGTGCCCATGTAGTCCCAATATTGGTATTATTTCCCCATAGAGGCCCATTATTGTTATTGTTGTGCCCTTACATTATTATTATTATGTCAGCTCTGATTATATTGTGACCCCTTAGACTCCTATATATAGAAAGGAGGTTTTTTCATTTGAATCATCCAATAATTGTTCATTTATGTAATGTAAAGGAGGTTTCCCCCTCGAAGAGTATATTTTTTAAGTCTTTGATCTACTATTTCTATTTTTTTGTGAGCTGGTTGCATAAAATTTGGTATCAGAGCTTTGAATTCTAGGGTTTCGCTTCTTTAAATAGGGAAACTTGGAATTTTTGCTATAACGTTTTTTCTACGAGGCTTCAGAAGTTGAAATTTTGATCATGTGGAGCCACAATCTTGGTTAAATTCATGTAAACATTTCAGATATTGTTTCACTACATTTTCAAAGATATGATCTGGGGAAGTTAGTGTTTTTGCAAGCTCCAAAATTCAGTCTCAAATAGGTGACCTAGGGAAAATCATCATAACTTTTGTTTCAAGCATCAGATTTGAATTTTGTAAAAAATAGTTGAAAGTGCATGGAATGTAGTTTTCCTTGTATCAAGTTTAGGGCCGAAGGAGGAAATAGTGACACGTGGAACTCTGTACAAGTTCACTCTACCAAAACAGTCTATAATCAAGTCATCGTGGGAGATCAGGCATAACTATTTGTTGAAGACTCCAATCTCGATCGTACTTGTGGGGTTGGAAATTATATTTAGAGTGCTACAACATTACCAAATTTTGAACCTTGGAGATCCAAAATTATAGATTTACAACTGTTTAAAGAGCAAGCTCCTAAAAGAAAGAAAAATGTGTGTATTGTTTTTTATAAATTGCATAATGTTTGTTTGAAAAATCAGTTGAAGTGATTCCAAAGTAATATTGAAGCATAGATACCAGTAATGGGTTACAAAATTCATCCAAACCAAAATAATTCCACACCTATTAATCCCTCATAAAGCTCTACTATGACGCATGAAGAGGAAGAATTGCAACATGATATCTCAAAATTACGGAACCAAGTGCAACAAATTTCGTTCTCACAAATAAATACCAAACATGAACTAAAAGGGGACATGGATGGTTAAAAATGAGACATGAATAGTTTAAAATCAGACATGGAAGGTTTAAAGGATGACATGAAAGCTAATATGGATGGTATAGAAGCGAAAATGAAAGGAAACATGGAAGACTTGAAGAATGGTTTAAAAGTAGATTTGACAAAGTTGCTACAAGAAATTTTTCGTAATGACGAAAATGTATTATATGAAACTCACAATGAGAACAAAAGAAATGATAAACATGATTTCATAGACTCTAACATTAAATTGAAGACACACCATATTCCAAATATCTATATGAGGAAGTTTGATGGCAAGTACCCGGTAACATGGATACTACAGATGGAGCAATATTTTGATCTCCATAATGTGTAACACACACAAAAGGTACGAATTGAAAATTTATATTTAGAACCCAATCCGTTTGTATGGTATTGATGGCTTTTTTCTCATAAATCACTTGTCACTTAGTCAATATTTATGGAGGAAATTATAACACATTATGAGGATACAAAGAGAAACAACTTCTTTAGCCAATTGATAAATCTCAAACAAAAGGGATCAATGGTGGAGCACATTGAATACTTCCAAAAAATGAATATAAGGGTAAATGATATTCTAGAAGAGCATAGGATTTATGTCTTAATAGGGACTTTAAAGGATAACATCAAACATGAGGTTCACCTTTTGGAACCTGATTCATTAGAGAAGGCATTCAGGTTGGCCCAAAAAATTGAAGCAAAATTATGGCAACAAGGAAGCCTACCAGTCACAACTATAAATATGGAAGTGTTTATGCTCCTAGCATTCCACAACTACAAGGTTGACACCACAAAATTTGGAATAAAAAAGAGAAAAAATTCTTTGGTACAATTTTGATTGCAAATACTCTAAAGTTAATAAGTGTGTTGAGAAGAAATTATTTTACATAGATTGTGAAGAGGAGGAAGAAAAGGAACAAGAAAATTCAAAAGAAGAGGATATACACCAAGAGCCAGCCCTAGAAAAATAATAAATTAATCCTACCATATCTTGTAATGCATTGGCAAGAATTTCACTCCTCAAACCCTCAAGATAGAAAGGACATATCAAGAAGAAAAATGTAATAGTGCTAATTGATTTGGGTAGTACCCATAATTTTATTCATTTTAAGGTAGCCAAGGAATTGAATTTCTCCCTATATCCAACACCAAAGTATCAAGTGATGGTTGCAAATGGAGGAACTATAAATTGCTCTGGAAAGTGTCATAATATCAAGCTAACCATGGGGAATATGTATTGAATATTCCAATTCTCTCCATTCCAATGGGTGGTGTTGATGTCGTACTAGGAGTCCAATGGTTACAATCTTTTTGTATGATAAATTTTAATTTTCATGAACTTTTCTTGAAATTTGTTTGGGAAGGAAAGCAAGTTGAATTAAGGGGTATTGCAGGGAAACTAGGAAAGATAATTATATCAAATGGAATTACAAAGCTTCTAAAGAAATTAAAACGTGGCATAATTTCACAAATATGCTCACTAGAGGTTCAAACATCGAAATCATCTATTTCTCCATATCTTCAAAAAGTCTTGGACAATCATTCCAAGGTATTTGAGACTCCCAAAGGCCTCCCACCTATTTTTGATCATGATCATGCTATTCATTTGATTCCAGGAAGTGTTCCTCCAAACATTAGGCCTTACAGATATCTCTATAGCCAAAAGAGTGAAATTGAATGTATGCTTGCATCAACCGATGCAATGAGTGCTAAGTGGAGTATTAAGAAATCATGAGAAATTAGTCAGTTACGACTACCTCTCATGGAAATGGTCATAGATGAATGATTTACTTAAAACAGTTGAATACCATAAAATTATATCTAATACAATGCACTGTGAAAACCCCTCAATACCTAAATAATAAACCTAGTCAAATTTTTTTTCAGCTCCAGTAGTATTAGTGCACAATAAGGATGGATCATGGCGCATGTTTATGAATTATAGGGATCTCAACAAGATCATTATTAAAGTTAAATTTCCCATTCCCGTCATTGATGAATTATTGGATGAATTACATGGATAAATGTACTTCACCAAGTTGGATCTTCATTTAGGATATCATCAAATTAGAATGAAGACTGAAGACATTCCGAAAAAGAAAATTTAGAAATAATGAGGATCATTATGAATTTTTGGTCATGCCTTTTGGCCTTACTAATGCACCTTCTACATTTCAATGTTTTATGAATTCCATTTTCAAACCCTTCCTTAGAAAATGTGTGTTAGTATTTTTTTGATTATATACTAATTTACAAAAAGTCTTGGAAGGATCATGTTCAACATGTTGACAGAGTACTCAAACTATTGGAGGATAAACAACTATATGAAAAAAACTCCAAATGTTTCTTTAGAGTACATGAGGTGGAATATCTAGGTCATATTGTATCTAATGAGGGTGTTAAAGTAGACCCTTACAAAATTAAATCCATTAAGGAATGAAAAATCCCCACAACCATAAAGCATTTGCGAGGATGTCTCATGTTGACAGGGCATTATCGCAAGTTTTTTAATAATTATGGGAGAGTAGAAGCACATCTAACAACATTAATGAAGAAATATGAAATTTCTTGGACTCTAGAAGGAACTAAGGCCTTTGAACAGCTTAAAGAGGCAATGTGCTAAGCACCGGTCTTAGCTACGCCAGACTTCACAAAAACATTTATTGTGGAATATGATGCCTCATGAAATGGAATTGGTTCTATTTTAATGCAAGAAGGAAGACCCATTTCTTTTGAAAGTCATCCAATCAAAGGAAAGTATTTACAAAAACCTATTTATGAGAAGGAAATGTTGGAAATAATACATGCAATAAAGCAATGGCGACCTTACCTAATGGGAAGACACTTCAAGGTAAAAACAGATCATGATAGTCTTAAATACTTTTTGAAACAAATATTATCTTGAGAAGAGGACCAAAAATGGGTCACAAAATTTTGGGTTATGACTTTGAAATCATCTACAAAAAATGGAAGCAAAATTTTGTTGTAGATGCACTCTCAAGAAAGGATGAGGATGTGGAAGCGTTTCTTTATTCCATTTCTATTATCCAACCAGATTGCATAACCGAAGAAAGGGATGAATGGAAGAATGATGAAGAAGTGTGGACACTCATTCAAAAGTTGCAGCAAGATCCCAGTACATTAGATACATTTAGATGGAAAAATTATTCATTATGGCACAAACATCACTTATATCTTTGTAATAATTCCCATCTCAAATAAAATATTCTTTTGGAATTCCACACCTCTCTCTTAGGTGGGCACTCGGGATATTTAAAAACTTACCACAAGGTCAAGAAGGTATTTTTTTGGGATGGTCTTAAGTATGATATTCAAAATTTTGTGGTGGAATGTGTTATCACCAAACTGGGACTAATTGGGCTATTCAACAGTCAATTTGGTGTAACTATTTCAAACCACTTGGGGTTGGAAGCTATCCCTTCCAACTAGAGAGGGCTCTCTCAAGAAAAAGGAAAGATATTTAATAAACAAGATTATAATGAAGATGACTAACTCTTATATGTTTTTATATGATTTTTTTCAATTGTAATATGAGTGAGGGATACCATTGGGCATGCAATCAACTAATGGACTTCAGTTACAAAAAAATGCAATTCATGAATGTTAAGGAAATTAAGCTTATAAAATAACTTTTTTTAGAAAAAACATAGTACATGAAGGAAGTTGGAGCATAAAACTATGAATTCCAAGTAATCATGATACTATGAATCTGATAAAAATATATATAATAGAAATACACAAACATATAATCTCCAAAATAATCTCAGGTCTGAAAGACAACTGCTGCAACTGTGTATTAGCTTGATAGACAGAAATTACGTAATAGGCTTCTCATAACATTCCAACCCTTTCAAACTCAAAAAATCCCTCATTTATAGATTGAGGTCTCATACAATGGTTTTCCACCTTTCTAGTTTCTAATTCCTACCTAAGAGAGCTATTTCAAATATGATTACAACATTTGGAGACTTCCTAGGGTTATTTTATGTTTGGCAGAGTTTGGATACAAAAGGACTCTTATTTCATTAAATAGCTCAAAAAATAATTTTAATAACCCTTATCAAATGAAACCAACTAATTTTCTGAATGTACTGGACTGTTGATGTGTCATTATGCCACGTGGATGCTGAGCTGGACCTCTTCCAAGTCGAATTTTAAATTTTTTACACAAATCTGGCTAGTGAAAATTCTGAAAAATAAGCCTCAAAGAGGAGTGCATAATTTCCAAACCCTGGTGGATTTGAAACAATTGAGAGAGGTTTTTGTATATGGGCTTGTGATTAATAAAAAACTCCTTCATATTTCCAAAATTCGTTTTCATTTGGTCAAAGTTTGAACTTTAAGTCGATTCCAAAATCGTCATGTACGAGAAATTTCATAGTGCTCATTTCGTAGCAAACTCCAAAATCCACCTTTTGCATAAAATTTGACCTTTTTGACTATTGGAGGGTCTTCTTTGGGAATAATGAGGTAAAAAAATTCTCTAATCCACCTCTGTTCTGAAATTTTTGCATAAGTTTTTCCTCAAAGAAACCTACATCGAGTTCGTAGCGAAAACTCAACCTCAAGGTTGGAGCTCGCTACGAACTTGCCTAGTTTCTCAAAACTTTGCTCCTTCTTCCTTTTTTATCCTCAAAAAAATTTATAAAGCTTGTATATGCCTAGTTATGATAGCATAAGACAAAATGCGATAAAAAAATGTGTGGCCTACCATGTTTCATGGTGTAGCATCAACATCTTGCATAATCATTTTAAGACCCTTTTCTTCAATTCAGCTTGTACCATCTCTATCAAACCAAAATGACATGCCGAGGTGTTGGCCAACTGATACACTGGAGTTAAGACCTTATAAACCTGAGTTGGTGAGCTATCCAATTGATGAGTTGGTATTCTTTGTTGACTTGATGAGCTGTTATCCACATGAAGTTTGACTGTTGAGCTGTCCTTTAAACAAATGGCCCAATGATATTCCTGATCTCATTTGATGACTCATCTTCCTCCTTAAATGCGTTGAATGCCCCAAAAATACCAAAATTTCATAATTCTAGAAAAATATAGGGTTAGGTAGTTTCATAGCGAATTCACTGCGAAATTGGGTAGAAGTACCAAATTTACATGAAATGACCAATTTCAGTTATGCATAAGACATTTTTGGGATTTTTATTTGGCATTGACACCTATCACCTTAATGATGACCTTTAAGACCCCCACATATGTACGTTTTTGAAAATTTAAAATTAAAAAGACGATATTCAACCCTAAGTGACTCAACCTAATTAACTTAAGACCAACCAAATTTTTATCATGGATAACAAAATGTTTGGTTTTCTAACAAAATAAAGTTGAGACAATTAAGACCCCAGGTTTGTTACAACCTTTATCCATTCCAAGTCAATTTTTGGAGGACATTGCAATGGATTTTATCACAGGTTTACCCAAGTCCGAAGGAAAGAGTGTCATCATGGTGGTAGCTAATAGACTTACCCAGTATGCACACTTTTGTGCATTATCTTATCCATTTAAAGCCAGTATAGTTGCTATTGTATTTATGGAAACAAGAGCTAAAAGCTATATGGAAACCCAAAAAATATTGTAAGTGAGAGAGATCCCATCTTCATGGGAATATTTTGGACATAATTATTTTCTTGCCTGTGTACTCAATTAGCTCATAACTCATATTATCATCCTCAATTTGATGGGAAAACTGGGATAGTGAAAAAAAGTTTGGAAGGATATTTTTTTGTTTTGTATCTGATAAGAAAACACAATGGGTCAAGTTGTTACCTATGGTTGAATGGTGGTATGACACTTCCATACTACAACAAAAATGATCCCATTTATGGAACTTTATGGATATCATCCACCGTTTATCACATCATCTTTAAGAGAGAATTCTAAAGTTCAAGCTGTGGAAGATCACATCGAGCATCAACAACAAGTTCTCCAACTCTTAAAGGATAACCTCACTTTGGCGCAGAATCGAATAAAACAACATGAAGATCAACATCACAACGAAATTAGTTTATATGTATTCGACTGGTTATTTTTACGACTATAACAATACAAAAAAAATTCCCTCAAGCAAGCTAAGAAGGATAATAAATTATCACCAAAGTACTATGGTCCTTACAAGGTGTTGCAAAAGATTGTTATCATGGCATACAAATTGTATCATCTTGCATCTTCATGAGTGTTGAATTTACACGATCTTAGGTATAGGTTAGAGTTTTAAAATCATTGACGCTACCAAACCAAGAATCTCAACCATAACTACTTTTTAGATTGGAAAATATCAAGTAGTAAATCACACATGCACAAGTGTAGAATTGTTTTATCAAATATTTTACTATAATAAACAGACCAATCTTCATTATATTAAACCAATATGAATAATACAACAATCTATGGTATACAAGATACAATTACAAACAATTTGTGCAAACTTGATGTTGTATCTTGTCCTATCGGTCCCTCGCTTCCATACTGCTCTCTAGTCGCCCATTATTCCTTCAAAGGACAACACTTTGAGACTCCAGGAGGGATGCCACCTAACACTACTGCATGTAACTTATACTACATGTATACGGGCTGATCCAATATGTTTTCTAGGCTACCCAATTTCTGAGCTCCAATATGCCAGGATAGCAATCACTGTCTTCCATCAAAGTGCTGCACTTTCGGCACCAATATTCACCCAAACTTTAGCTATCTTCGTCACTTCAAGACTACTATTCTATGGATACTTGGGTAGAAAAAATTCTACCCTACACCAGTCCAATGGAACCCAATCCAATCACTGCAAGATATGCACCTATTTGGATTTTCTTCATGCCAAATATAGTTCCAACACTTGGCTCCCACAAGCTGCCATTTAAACTGATCCAAAACTAGTCAAATATTTGACCCAACACACGACACAACTGCCGCTCCAAGTATGATGTATTTTTGTCCCTGATTAGGGCATGTGCACGTTGTAACAACCCTTAAATAACCATAAAAATAATCCTTCTTTTGTTGTGGCCTAGGAAAGGTGAGGTGCTCTCATTGTGGGATGTTGTTTTGGGAACCTTGCAACCCCAAAAAATCCCACGCTACCCTGTTTTGAAGTGGTTAGGTATGTGTCCTACCACAATTCTTTTTGTCACCTAAAAACAAACCCAAAATAGGCCTCTCCTTACCTCCTCACTTCCTAAACATACCTGCATATACTCGTGATGTTACTCAACCTCTTTTCTAGGGAAAAAAAAAAACCTACAAACAATTCCTAGAAGGCCCGATGCAACCTTTTCTCCCTCGTTATAGTAGGCTTTCTTCTCCAACCTTAATAGAATTTCCCTGGCTCCCTTGAACGAGTTCTTCTTCACCTCCAATGAGCTCTTGTATTGCACTTTTGGATGGTCTAAATGACCTCCACTCACCTCCTATGTATACACAAATAGAAGGGCTCCATGAATTAATGAAGGGTCATGTCTATTGGATGAATTCTCTTCAAGCCTACATGACTTAACTATCCAAACAGTAATGACAACTTCAAAAATTCATAACTCAAGTTCTAGAGCTTTGATTTGAATGATATTCCAAGAATTAGAATAGACACGCCAATCTCTATTACTTCAAATTTTCTCATGCTCAAATTCTTCATGGTTTGGCCCAAATATCGATGGGTGAAAAACCCCATTCTTGGGTTCCAAGCCCACAAGTGACTCTTCTAGCCATTTTACCTCTAAATTCAAAACCCTACGGCTTGAAGTACCCCCCAAGCTACTCAAAAATCAACACTCCCTAATAATGAGGGAGGTACTTCCAACACTAGGTAGTAACTCATCATCAGCATCACTACTTGAAACACTCGTCCAACTCTTGGTGCTCACCACTGCAGCAATCCCTGAAGCATGAACTACACATATCCCAGAAGTGTTGCTATCAATGCAAGCATATTTCTTCTTATTCTTAGAATGTATCACTTTCCGATCTCTCCATGATTCCTTCTTGGAAGTTGTAGGAGCACCCTTTCTCCCCATTGACCACCCACTCTTCTTGGGCTGAAAATTATCCCTCTAAACCTATAAGCTCCCACTAGAACTTGACTCCCTCTAAGCCTCTGGAACCTAGAACTTATTTGATGGAACTTGTATGTGCCCCTATGAAGCCTGCACTTGCCCCTACTTCTCTATAACCTGCACCTACTCCATCTTCTACTTCTTCTTTCCATGATCCTCAAGCTTTCCCATAAAACTATAGAGACAATGATCTCTAACTCCAAGCACAATCCCAGCAAAGCTAGAGATTCTAGGTATGAGTCTTGCCTTCCCATCATGGAACAAGACCTCAAACCCCTTTTTATCGATCATCGAAACAAAAATATCGCTATATATGAGTCCTGGTACAAACAATACATCTTGGACCCACATTACTTGTCATGTCTCCATATTGAATGGCACAACACCTGATCCTCGGATATCCCACTGAATCTTGTCGCGCAACACCATGTGAAAATTTGAGTCCCATTCAGCTAGAGTCTCAAAAATCTCCTATGAACCTATCATATGTTTCGTTGCACCACTGTCCATGTATCATCCATCCTCATTGATAGTACCCTATGAGAAATGAGATATCATAGAAAATTCCACCTCCTCCAATCTCCTGGTGAGATTATCTATCTCATTTGAAGTGGCAACAATGACGACTAGATTCCATTTTCTCTTCTCGTAATGTCCCTTATTCTTCCTAAAACATCTCGATGAAAAATGACCCATCTCACCACAGTTGAAACACTTGACTTTACTCAAGTCCTTCTACTTACCCTTCATTCGTGTTGTAATTGCCACGTCCTCATATTCCCTTTTCATTGGATGAAGATCATCATCTCACAAATATTCATTAATGAAGTATTCCCACAGCCTGTTCTAGTTTGGAAATTTCTTTCTGGAAAAATTCCCTTTGATGAAAAGCTTCTACTCCTCGGTGAACCCTTTCAAGGCAATCCTTACCATATCACTATCTGAAATAGTCACACCAATGACAACAAGCTCATCTCTAACCTAAGACAACCTTGTTAGATACGAAGTCACTTCTTCACCCATTACCATCTTGGTAGACTTCAACTTATCCTCCAATACTACTACCTGGTTCTTAGTCTTATTCTGGAACAAATTTTGAAGAGTCATCCACCTCTCATTTGTAGTGTTCTTCCTAGAAAAATGAGGTATTAGGGGATCCTTCACACTATATAGGATGATCAATCTTGCCCTCGTATCCAAATGTTCATACACTTCCATCTCCTTCGGTTTAGTTGGCTTCTTCATGGATTTCTCGGAAAATTCCCAAATCTTGTTGACCTGCAAGACCAACTTGATCCTTTCCTTCCATGGACTATAGTTGGACAACCCTTCCAACCTATCATCATACCAGATACCTTCCGGCAACTTCGACATTGTCACCTACAATGTGACCAACTCCCTCTTAAGTTCTACTTTGTTGTGCACAACTCTGATTCACTGATTTCCAACGTATCTCAGACACGCTCTGATACCATGTTGAATTTCCACGATCTTGGGTCCAGGTTAGAGTCTTAAAATAATTGATGCTACCAAACCAAGAATCTCAACCAAAACTACTTTGCACAATGGAAAATATTAAGCAATAAATCACACATGCACATGTATATAAAATTTTGTAACAAATATTGTACAATAATGTACAACCCAAAATTTTTTATATTAAACCAATATGACTAATACAAAAATATATGGCACACAATATACAATGAAAAACATGTTGTTCAAACTCAATTTCGTATATTTTCCTATCGGTCCTTCACTTATGTACTTCTCTCTAGCCACCCCTTAGTCCTTCAGAGGACAACACTTCAAGACTCCAGGAGGGATGTCACCTAACACTACTGCATGTCACTTTTTCTCTATGTACATGGGCTGATCCAATTTTCTCTCTAAGCTGGCCAATTCCCAAGCTCCAATCTGCCAGACTAGCAATCACTTTTGTCCATAAAAGTGCTACACTTTCAACACCAATATTCACCCAACCTTCAGCTATCTTTGTCACTTCAATATTGCTAGTCTAGGGATATTTTGGGTAGCCAACATGCTTCCATCCACCAGTCCAATGACACCCAATCCAATCACTTCAATATTTTCACCTAGTTGGAGTTTCTTCATGCCAAAGACAACTCCAACTCTTGACTCCCATAGGTTTCTAATCAAAATAATCCAAAACCGGTCAAATATTTGACCCAACACACGACACAACTTTTTCTTAAGGTTTGTTGTACTGTTGTCCCTAGTTAGGGTATGTACATGTTGCAACAACCCTTAAATACCCATACAAATAACCCTACTTTTGCTGCGACATAGCCAAGGTGAGGTTCTATAATTGTGGGTTTTTGTTCTAGGCACCTTGCAGCCTAAAAAAATCCCATGTTGCCCGCTTTTGAAGTGGTTAGGCCTGCATCCTACCATAGTCCTTGCCGTCACCTAAAAACCCACCTAAAACATGCCTCTCCTTACCTCTTCGTTGCCCAAAAATACCTGTGTAGATTGCTAAGGTTACTCGACCTCTTTTCTAGAGAAAAAAACCCTACAAATAGTTCCAAGAAGGCTGCATGCAGCATTTTATCCCTCCCTATAGTAGCCTTCCTTCTATGGCCTCAACAAAATTTCCCTAGCTCCCTTGACCAAGTTCTTCTTCCCTTCCAATGAGCACTTTTATTGCACATTTGGATGGTCTAAATGACTTCCAATAACCTCCTATTTATACACAAATAGAAGGGCTCCATGAATTAATTAAGGGTCATGTCTATTGGATGAATTATCCTCAAGCTTACATGACTTGGTTGCCCATACATTAATGAAAACTTCAAAAATTCATAACTTAAGTTCTAAAGCTCTGTTTTGAGTGATCTTCGAAGCATTGTAATCAGCACGCCAAGCTCTATCACCTCAAATTTTCTCATGCTCAAATTATTCATGGTTTTGGCCCAAATCCCGATGGGTGAAAAACCCCATGCTTACGTTCCAAGCCCACAAGTGACTATGGTGGCACTTTTCCCTCCAAACCATGAACCCTAAGGCTTGGAGTACCTCCCAAGATACTCAAAAATCAACACCTAGTGCACCCATTTTTCCATGTTTCATGCTTAAAGAAGGTTATAGGTGATAATCTTCCAGTCCAAAAAATATTTCAAGAAATTGATGAGGAAGGAAAAATCCTCTTGGAACCTGAAGTAGTCATGGAAAAAAGAACTCGACATCTACGTAATCGATCAATTTCATAGTATCTAACCAATTGGAAGAACTTACCCACTGAAGACTCGACATGGGAGGATGATAATTTTATATAGAAGCATCCAAAACTACTCAAGCATTGAGGACAACACTCTTTTGAAGGAGAGGGACACGTTAGGTCCCTCTAATACTAGTGTAGCCCCTTATTGTTATTGTTATTGTAGCCCCATTATTGTAATTTTTGTCCCCATGTAGTCCCCAATATTGTTATTATTGTGCGCCATAGAAGCCCACTATTGTTATTGTTGTGCCCTTACATTATTATTGCTATGTCCGCTCGGATTATATTGCGACCCCTTAGACTCCTATATATAGAAAGGAGGTTTTTTCATTTGAATCATCTAATAATTGTTCATTTGTGTAATGTAAAGGAGGTTTCCCCCTCGAATAGGATATTTTTTAAGTCTTTGATATACTATTTCTATTATTTTGTGAGCTGGTTGCATAACAAATAATGGAGGAGAATACACATCCAAGGAAATTATAGCCTTATGTAAGGAGTCTAGGATTAAGAGGGAGCTGATAGTCCCATATAATCCCGATCAAAATGGATTTTACGAACAAAATAATCGGTCCATTGAATAAACTGTAAAAGTTATTCTACATAATCAAGATTTGTCGAAATTTCTATGGAGTGAAGCAATGAAGACACTTGTATACATACAAAATAGAAGCCCCCATAGGTCACTAGATAACATGAATTTTGAAGAAGTATTCATTGGGAAGAAACGAAATGTGGATCATCTCTAAATTTTTTGTTTTCCTGTCTATATTCATATTCCGAAGGACAAGAGAAAGAAGTTGGATCCATCAGGAATGAAGGGAGAATTTGTTGGTTACAATAATTATTCTAAGGCCTATCAGATCTACATAAAATAAAGACACTGAATAGAATTTAGTCGAGATGTGATATTTGATGAAAGTATTACATTCAATAAATCAACAGATCTCCTTATGGACTTTGATGATGAAGAACTACTAGTATTTGAAGAGGAAGTTAGTAGGGAGGAAGAAGAATCAATGAAGGTGAAGGTCCCAGTGAACCTATACAACCTGTGGTAATTCTTGATACTAGAAAGACACCTAATTGGTTGAAATATACTCTATTAGATGTAGAGGGAAATGGAGCGGATAAAGGGACATTTAGGGAAATAAATAAGCCCAAAAGATATTTTGGGTATGCAACATATATGAAGAAACGAATAGAAGCATAGACGTCAACCTTTGAAAAAGTTTTCAATCATCAGGAATGGAAATATGCCATGAATTTATAATATCAATAAATAATGAGGTATGGGGTATGGGAGATCGTACCTAGGCCTGAAGACAAGTTTGTGGTAACTACTAAATGAGTTTACAAGATAAAGCATGCATCAGATGGGAGCATTAACAAGTATAAGGAAATGTTTGTGGCTAGGGGATTCTCTCAACAAGAAGGCATCAATTATGAAGAGACATTTTCTCCAACAACAATGTATACAACTATACGATCATTGGTCTCTTTGGAAACATAAATGGGATGGAATATACAACGAATGGATGTCAATACTGCATTCTTGAATTCCACAATTGATGAGGAAGTATAATAAAGCAATCCTTGGGATATGAAGTCAAATATAGAGAGGCATATGTTTGCATATTGAAGAGGGCATTATATGTCCTTAAGTAGGCACCAAGGGCATGGTTTGAAAGGATGGATGTGTACCTAAAAATATTTGGCTTCATAAAGAGCTATGTTGATATGAATCTCTACATCATGGGTGTAAAAGGTGAACCTATGATTATTATTATGTGTGTGGATGATATTCTCTTGAAAAGTGTACAAGGTCGAATCCAAGAATGTAAGAAAAAACTAGTAGAAAAATTCAATATGAAGGATATTGAGCTGATGCACTACTATTTTGGACTAGAATTTTGATAGAGAATTTATGAGATCTATCTAGGTCAAGGGAAGTATGTCCTCTAGATGTTGAAGAGGTTTGACATGATGGATTGCAAACCAATGACAACCCTAATGATCACAAACTTGAAAAGACTAAGGAGTTCTGAATCAGGCCCAGTGGATCCAACCAGGTATAGAGAATTATTTGGCTCACAGATGTACTTGGAAAATACACGACCAAACATATGTTTTGTAGTGAATGTTCTTAGTAAATTCCAAGTGGAACTAAAACATAATCATTGGATAGCAACCAAGCAAATCCTGAGATATCTACAAGGAACAATCCCATTAGATGAAATTTCAACCTAAAAGTGCCCATGATTTTTTCATGTAATTTCCATGTCATAAAATGTAAACCAATCAAAATCCTTTAAATTTAAAAAGAGGTATAGGAAAATATTTTGGAGGGAAAAAAAAACTATTGTTTAAAAATGTATTATTGGCTTATCCTCGTATAGGTTTACTCAAATTTCAAGTGTAGAAACTCGTTGAATGTGGAATTATATTCCACATCTAATGAGTACCCATTATGCATAATTTTGAGAAGACCCACATTGACAAAAATTGAAGATACCTTACGTCAACACGTTTTTTTAATGTATCTTCATTTTTTGTCAATGTGGGTCCTCTAAAAATTATGCATACTGGGTATTTTCTAGATGTGGAATATAATTTTTCATCCAACGAGTATATACACTTGAAATTTGAGTAAACCTATAAGGAGATATGCCAAAAATACAATTAAAATATATTTTTCTTCTCTTCCCTCCAAAATTCATAACTATTATTTTATGATATTTCCTTAGGAGGCCACTTTTGAGGCTAGAATTTACTTTAATGACTACTTCCTGAAATATAAAGGGAGGAATGATGTCCACTTGATTAGATATACAAATTCTGACTGGGGAGGCGGCGAGAAGGATGGAAGGAGCACTACAGGAGGATGTTTTAGTTTGGGATCCTCCATGGTATCATGGATGAGCATAAAAAAAGAATAAATTTCTTTGATTAGTGTTGAGGCTGAATATATTATAGCCAATGAAGTGAGCAGAGAAGTTGTCTAATTGAGGAAGTTGTTGTCTGACTTATTTGAAGGACCAATGGACCCTGTAGTGATACATTGTGATAACACCATTTTTATAAGATTGTTTGAAGAACCAATGTTTCATGGAAAGAAAAAGAATATAAACAACAAGTATCACTAAATTCAGAAGCTAGTACAAGATGGTGTGTTGCAGCTACAGTATATCTTCACTGATGATAAGGTATCTGACATATTGACAAAATTTCTTCCTAATAAGAAGCTTTTGTATTTGAGAAAAAACCTTGGTTTGATTTATATATCCTCCCTAATTTAGAGGGAGAGATTGGAATATCATTCTTCTCTTCACTTGGGAATATAGAATGGAGGATTGGGTAAGCGTCTAACATTCAATACTCTTTGAGGATGAGGTATGGCATCCAATACAAGAGTAGTCAAGGACCAATATTCTTTGAGGACTAGATATCCAAGGTAATAATAGTCCAAGGAAGGACATACTTTGTGAAAACCCAGGTGGGGTATGTTCCTTGAGAGATAATGATGATGGTGTCTATAAATCATTGGCCTTGCTAGCATTGTGATATGACCTTGTGGAGAGATATAGTTGTTAGTCATGGCCTTGCTATGTGACAATGTTGGTCGTTATGATGCTAAACATATGGGTTACCATTATGACTCTTCTTATGATATCTCTTCATATTGAGAATGTCCATGTACCATTTATGAATACCTCCCTAGTTAAGAGAGAGTGTTGAAAATGTGTAACTAGGTTTGGTCTTCATAAATATGAAATGTAATTTTGATTCTTGTATTTTGTAAAATGAAAGAAAAAATATTATTGTTATTTTTGGAGCATGGGTTTCATGCTCAAGGTCTTTTATTTTATAGGTCAAGCACCCATTAAGTTCTTCTAAGGTTTGTCCTCCAGTAGATAGAGAAACAAACCCATATTAGAGAGGCATAACCCTAATGGATTCATGAAGGAGAGAAAGTATCCAATTGAGTCTAATATCACACAGGAAAATTGAGCATATGGAAATTAACAAATTTTGATCTGTAGTACGTCAATATCCTATATTGAGTGTAACAAGTCCTAGAACAAAATATTTCCTTAATCAATGGCTACATATTGAATTAGAACCCTCCTCGATCTAGTACATAAAATAAGACCAAGAAAATTTGAGCAATCAAGTTCTCATTGAGATACTGAAAATAATTAAACTTGGGTCACTAAGAAAGAAACCAATGATGTACTTCTTTATAGTAGAGATCTCAAAGAAATGTTACTCTTGGAAAACTTGTTAAATGTAGAAGAAGACACAAGTTTTGTAGATAGTTTTGATGAACCATTGCATCCCCAAATGAATCAGTTCACCAAACATATAGAAAAAATGTGTCAAACTAATGATATATTACTACCAACTATAATTGTTGAAGTCAAAATTAAGGAAATTATTGCTACAGTCGATCAGTCCTAGAAGGTGAAAGTTGGCCCTTTGATCGACAAGATAACTAACCCTATCAAACTGGTACACCAATCAAGAAACCATCCTAATAAAGTAGTCAATTCACCACTAACTAATCAAATGAATATAAAAAATCCAACACCAAAATCCCGAATAGAGAGAAAAAATTGGGTTGAGTCATATCCATATATACGAGGGTGATGAAGTTCTGAAAAGGAATTGGTTCTTCTACGAAAAAATTTGGGATGGAAACAATATAAAAAATGAAGATAAGAAAATGGCTCAATTCACAAGTGACTTAAGGAAACTAGTACTGAAATGGTTCATGGAATTTATAGAAAATCAAACAAGAAAAAATACTGATATAAAAATTAGTTTCATCTCATTTTTCAAGGCCTAATATTTCAAAGGGTTTGCATCCCAAAATCTCAAAGAAATTAAACAGAAGTCAAGGGAGTTAGCCTATGAATATGATAAAAGGTTTAAATATTTGTTGATTATAATAATTTATATAATTGAGTAATCTCTCTTGGTATATTGGTATATAGATGGAATCCAACAAAAAAATGGAGGATCGATATGCATGCATGCGATTAGATCATGTTAAGAAGCTATAAAAAATGAATAACACAGTCATATTGGTAATGACTAGTTGTCAACTTCCTCATTAATATGAGTAGTTGTACAAATATTTGAAAAATATCACTCTCAAACATAATGATTTATGGTGTACAAATTGTATGAATTAAGGGCAAGCTAAATATAATTTTAAATTTGGATATTCCATCAGGTGCAACTTGACTTGTTCTATGAAACTTGTCAAATATCAATCAACCATACCACAAGATATTGTGGATACATTCTCAAGAATGCAAAGACACAGTGGTATGCCATATGTGAGGAAGATACATATTCAACCTAAGAGTGCTAGCTAAGTAGTAAAAAGAATACTAACTATCATTTAATCTATCATACTCAAATATTCGACTAGTTTATTGAATAAAATATGAAAGGAGGAATAGGAAACACTTATCAATACATATGAAACTATTATCAAGGGAACAATTTTTATATGCCATTTTTTCACACATGAAAAAGGATTTGAACCTATATATTTCGCCATCCATTACACTTTGCATCAATCCCATGCAAATCCAAAAGCAAAAATATTTACAAAAGTTATAAGAATCCTAGATTGCATTGGCTAACAACCCTAATTTAAGACTCCATCACACTTACTCTCTTAAAAAACTGTGATGGCGTAGGTTGTACATGCAAAACTTGCACTGGTCAGTGCAGTTTTCCTTTACTATAAGTGCGATGACACCTGGAAATGAGGAAAAATAGAATATAATTTTGAAGCTTCCCCTTCTAGAAGCTTCAAGTGTCGATTCTTCCATTTACTGTTAAAGATGATATTGAATTACTATTAGTAAGGATTTATCTCTTATCCCATGGTCCTCATCCCCTTTCAAAGTGGATCTAGCCCTAGTATGGTGGATTTAAAAATTCTTCATTTTCCCTCTAAAACCACTACCTGCTATAGAGTAGTGGTTGTATTTTGGAGACTCGGATTCTTGCACATATGCTACTCATTTAACTTTAAAGGTCCATAATCCATCATTTTATATTGATGAGATTGTAGGCTTATAATTATGGCAAAGAAAGGATGAAAAATCTGGGATAGTTTCACAAAATCAAGGCCTAAAAAGAGATGTAGTACTTCTTTATTATTATTAATACAAAGTGCATTGTTTTTCCCATACACTATGTATTTGATTTTACACGTGTAGAATAAGATCCCTTGATCTCTTATTTAAAGTTATTTGAATATATCATATTGCATATTTTAGTCTCTTTTCTTGTTTTGGTTGATTTATAGGTTCCACTTTTGGAAAGAAAATTTGGGGCCTGAGAGAACAAGTGAATAGTAGAAGGAAGCTTTCATTGGATTCCAATTAAGTATTATTCTTATGTTTAAAATATCTCTAGGGAAAGACATGTATTTTTTCTTGTTGTTTCTAGGTTAAGCCACCAAACCTATCGATATAAATTCTGTCTGTAGAAGGGATTTATCCATAAAAAAACAATGCTATCAAGGAGGAAGAGGTCATGGAGGATGAAATGAAATATTTAGAATAGGTAATATTTGAGGTCAAGGTCAAATATACCATTTTAAATTTTAGCAAGATGGTCATAATGAACCTAATTTCCCTCTCAAATAAAAGGAAAAACTTCATTTTTATAATATATATGGATTGGGAGATCACTCCTTGGAGGATTGTCCGAAATTTTTTGAAAAGTGAATTAATAGATGAGTTTTTAGTATGCTCTGGTTAGTATATTGAAGTAAAAAGTACATGTTGTAACCAAATTGGGTCTAGACAAGAAAATCCCCCTTATAGAGAATATGCCATTCAACCAAGAGTGAGTACTTCTTATCCAAACACCCAATATGAGGAAGATCTTATGAGGGAAGAAGCGAAATTTTTCAAAAATAAAAAATATTATAGTTCTACTAACTAATGAAATCATAATGAAATGTCAATAAAGACAATATTTTCTAAGAATATCTAGAGATACTTAAAGATAATAAATCAATTGGGAAACTAATTGAACTATTAAACATATTAATAAAATATAGGGAGGATTAATAACCATAAAATAATATTCACTTGATATCTTAGGAAAAATTTCATGAAGATATGATCCACAAGTTAAATTAGAAATAAATTTGTATATGGTAAACCAGGTCATTTTTTACTTTCGATCTAAATTTAATATCCTCCCATGAGATGCTTGGAAAAAAATTGGCAGAAAGACATTGCAAATAAAAATAAACAACTTGAAGTACATTGATCAGAGATTCTTGGATCCCATTGGAACCTTAAATAATTTCCAAACTATAGTAATGGGTATTTCATTTTTTTTTCTACTTTGAAATTATTGAGATGATCAAGGGAATACATTCATACTCAAAACTTGTCAAATGTCCTAGGGAGTGGAAATGGAAAGTGATTATTTCCATGGAAAGAGATGAGATAAATCTTAAAGGAAAAAATACGAAAATTATAATTTCCATTTTATCCATGCAAGGTAAGCCTTGGATAGAAGCTTGGGATCACACATAAACTGAACAAATATTTCAAGTCATGCACAAAGAACCAAACATTGTATGAGTTATTTTGGTTGGTTCAGCCTTATGAATCAATGAAAACTTAGATGCTAAGTTATATGAATGGTAGCTAGAAAACTCCAATTTAAAGGCTAAAGAATGTTTGTCTATTGAAGCAATTCCATTTGGGAGGATTGAACCCTAATTTTCCATAAAATCAGTACGCAACCTCTATGAAAAGAAAGTAAGAAAATTTTGACATTTATTCCAACATACTTAAAATTTTCCTTGGGTACCCTGTTAATATTTAGTGAAAGTTACT
Source organism: Pinus albicaulis (assembly GCA_034641835.2). Taxonomy (NCBI): domain Eukaryota; kingdom Viridiplantae; phylum Streptophyta; class Pinopsida; order Pinales; family Pinaceae; genus Pinus; species Pinus albicaulis. The sequence goes on along the minus strand of CM076574.1, from coordinate 343,619,061 downwards.
CTCCATTGAGTCATATCAACAAAGAATCTAAAATCATTATAGATCAAGGAGGAATGATGAGCCTTTTCTAGAATTTTATAGGATAAATAATATGATGGTGGGAGACCCATGTCCCTTGAATTTAGACTTGGATGATCACTACAACATACTTCATTGAGTAATTTAATGAAGGGAACAAGTTGTTAGTAAAAGATAATATCCAAAAATTAAACCTAGTATGTGATCCTATAACCCATATTGAACATTATTAAAAATCAACGGAAAAGTTTTTTTACAAAGATGAAAGAGTCTAGCCCCATATGGCCTCATATGTTTCTAGATACATTGGGAAAATTGCGGAATAAATGGTACAAAATCAAGGTGGAATGAGGAGAAAAATTCCATTAGAATGAATAAAAAATTTGAATTCCAACCTAAGGAAGATGAACTATGCCAATAATACCAAGAAATCTGATACTTCATTGAAATTCCAAGTCCATTCAAAACAATAAGAAAAGGGAAAATTAAATTGGAACCAATTTTGACTTCAACCTAAAATTGACTATCATGCCATCAACTACCCCACTCAACATGGAAAATTTTATAATATAGGGGTAGAGATTTTTATGGAAATGGAATCACCAAAAGATGCAAAGGAAAGTAAAAAAAATATTGAAAGTGATGCAACCATAAGGCCAAAATTAACCAAAACATCAACACATGCAAGGTTAGCGGAATTACCCCACATTTTCCCCCTTAGCTTGACCTCTTTATCAATTTAAATCAAATGCATGCAGAAGTTTTAACCATGGTTGATAACTCCTTATAATAACCTTTACCTTTTTACATTGTCGCCCTTTGCCTTACCTTATTTTGTGCATGGCTTTACATTATACAAACATCACGAACCTATGGGTTATGGCCCACATAACTCTATTGCACATAGCGGTTATTTAACTTCGGAGTTAAATATAACATACATACTTGTGCGATCAACAACGCTTCACTTTATAAAAGATTAAGAATAACCTTAACCCTCTTCACATATACGTAGAACTTCATAATATGTAGGGTCCACAACACCTTGAACCAATCACAATGCATTGCAAGTCACAAAACTTAACAATTAACATTCGTGCTAAAAATTAAACCGTAAAACTTGTAGTATGCACTCTTGCGCTATGCCGATGCGTGGTCTCCCCCGCCGCATCGCACATTTCACTCTTTACCACATCGCAACAAAAACAACATACCTATGATGTCTTAAAGTTAAACCTTAAAATTACCGATATGTGATTCACCGTTCGCCGTTGGTCTACTACTCGATCCAACGGTCCTCACGTTCACCTCCATCTCATCGCATCGCAACTTATCTTGTTTACTTTTCAAAGTCCTCAACTTAACTTCTAAAATCGCTGATGTGCGATGTTGCACCACACTGACACACATCCTCTTCCGCAACTCTGCAACTTTACCTTGTTGTGTAATCTTTGTCGTTTAATTTCTTGCCTTCATTTCTGCCCGCACTTAATCTCCGTTGCAGATTCTTAAATCTTCGTTTCTACGATTTAATCTTGTTCGTCCATTCACCTCTCTGGAATTTCTAAGTGTTCTCTACCTTCGTTGCTTTCTCTGCTTTATGCCACTCTACTGCTCTGTTTTCTTCCCACTTCTCCACCTTTGCTCATTCAGAATACTTCATGTCTATCTCTCTTGAGCTTATATTTGTTTGTTATTCATTTCACCATCTCGAACTTGAATACAAAATACTCTATGTATTATTCCCCTTCTTCTAGATTCCGTAATTCATTCTTTATTTGACTTGTGCACACATCTATTGGATCCAGACTCGAATCACACGGATTCTACCTAGCTATTTAATTCCATTACCAATCAGAAAGACTTATACATTCAATTTGAATTCATTCATCATGGTTTATCACAAAGAAACCATAAATTCACAATTACATATCACTCAACATGTAAAAGGAATGACAAACACAGTCATAATAAATTCAATTTATTCATTCATTAAACAAATGTACAGATACAAATAAAAACCTATTTTACAATATAAATTTGGCCCGATATGCCTTTACATGGCCCTTTTCTCTTCCTCTCTCTCTATATATGCCCGTAGGCTTACAAAATTAAATCTCCTATCTAAGAATGTTCATTTTTTCACTGTTTTTGCCTTTGAGGCTTTACAATTATATAAAAAAGGTTATGTAACCAATTTTAGTTCAAATCCATAGGTTACTCAAAAAAATACTAAAAATCCTCTAATTCCTCAATTTGTTCCTAAAATCTCTTCTTTATCCCTTGAGGATCTCAACTTTCAACTAAATCCTAAGGATCCTCCATAAATCATGAACTACTTTCTAATCTAGGATTCACAATATTTCATAATATATCAATCCACACCAATCACTCATCAATCACTCATGTTATCCTACATTCAAGAACATTTACAAATATGCCTCTCAATATTTAATTAAATCCTATTCTAAATGTCTCACCTAAATTGCTCAAAATATTGAAAATTATCTTAATTAAATACTTAGGAAAACCACTCTTTTGAAAAACACAAGACCCCTTAGATTCTACTAAATGTACACATTTTTGGAACCATGATGCTCCTGCATCAAACTCCCAAGGTAGAAAATATTCATGATCTCCAGATCATGTGCTTCTAATATTTATCCTCCTGGATCCCATACTTTGTTATGTAGTCTGACTTTGGCTGTTGTTGTTGTTGTTTGTTTCTCTAGGTCTCCATACTTTATATTGAATTTCCCCACTAGCTATGCTTTCACAGCCTGTTGTTGTCTTTCTCTTGCTGTTGTTGCTTTGCTTCCTTGTTGTTGTCTCCTTCTAAGACACCTTCATCATCAACTTTCCTATCCTTTCAATCTCCATGTACAGTTTATCTTCTAACTGGTACTCTCTATGCCAATTGTTGTTGCAATCTGTCCACTCATCCTCAAACTGTTGTTTTTTATTTTCATTTCGAAGATGTTAGATTATTACAATTTCGCTTACATCCTTACCCCCTTGTTGCTTCTGAAATTCTATCTCATCTCCAAACAACCTCTGTTCAATATATGCAAATTTACTTTCACAAAGTAAACTGCTTTTTGAATCCCTGAATGAAATAACATTTTCTTCCAACTGTTGATTATAATTCCATTCTCCTTCATCATTATTGTCTTTGAAGACAAAAATTTATTCATTATCATACTGCCTTTGAACTTCATTCTTACCTTCAAAAGATAAGATGTCCTCCATCTCCTTTATTACAACCTCGTTTGTATCTTCCTCATCACCTGCAAATACATCATATACTTGACAATTTAAACTCACCTCCATCTCCATAGATGTTATAAACATCTCTTCTCCTTCGGCTATAATTTCCTCTTCACTTTTAGGCTCTCTTAACAACTCTTCTAGTACTCTAATCTCTTCCTTACACTTAAAAAGTATAAAGTCATCTCTCGCCTTCCTCATAAAAGTCTCCAACAGTTCTTGTTCTTTTTGGCTTCTCATGACAGTAAAAAAATTCACAATATCTTCATCTTGTCCTTCTTTCACATCTTCATTTTCTTCATCAACGAAAATACCTTGCTCATCTTTACAAAATTAAACTTCTTTTTCTACCAATATAAGCCAAAATTCCTCTGCTTACAACTCTATCAGTATGCTGAGAAACAATATCTTTCTTCAATTATGTATGAATTTATTCATGAGATCTGACTATCTCATCCTTCTTCTTTAAAACAGAATTTAGATTTTGTCTCTCTGCTTCCTTTTCTTTGACAATTCCCAAATATTTTCCATCATCGTGTATTACACCTGCAACCATACACAGATTATTAATTTCAAAATCATTAGGCCCAATTGCCCCAACTAATGTTTCAGTAATCATTGCTCCATCTTCAAGTTCAAAAGAAACTTATTCATCTCCAACAACTTCATTTTGCTATAGCTCAACTCCTTTGAGCTTCTCTTTTCTCAATTAAACATTCATTATCTGCTCAAGCTTCCTCAGCTTCTCTATTAGTTTCATATTCACTTGCTGCTTTCTATTCTCTTGTAGCCTATGCCATTTCACATTTTTTCTCATAGTCCAATCAAACCTCTGGTCTAACTTATTTCTCTAAAACATATCCATCAACAATGTAATTTGGAAATTTATCTCATCTTTCTCTCTGTAAATATCTTCTTGACTTATCTTCCTTTCCATGCCATTTTCTTTGGCATATTTCTTCTCTCTTCTTCTATTGTGGCTTCTCTATGAACACCTGCTATGACTATCAGCAGTCATTCTTCTATCTCTTGTTAATTTCACTAAGCCTCTTCTTCTCAGCAAGTCTCCATTCCTGCTACAAGTACCTCACCAAGCCTTCTCTCCTTTGTCTTTTGTTAACACTGGTTCTCTATCTCTGGAACCTCTATTTGAGCAACTCCTTTGCTCCTTGGCTTCTGCAATTATAATTTCTTCTAAGAACACTCTTTTATTCTCTATCCAACCTTCAATTGGAACATTTAGGTTCTTCACCATGTTCTTCAGAGTATCCACTTTACTCTGCCTTCAAGAACAAAATTGGTTCTTCTTTTATTTACATCTTTCCTCTTGCTGTTTTTGCTGAGATATTTATCCTTTGTCTGCATCCTGAAAAACTCATAATAGATTTAAATAAAACAATACCTGCATGATTTCACAAGCAGTCTGCTTCCACTCATCACATTCGAATGGATATCCATTCTTCTCAAGAAAACAACCATCCCTTTGTCATCTTTCACTGTCTGAATTTTCCCTTGCATTTGTCTCCACCTTTTGATATTTATAATCTAACTCTTCTCCTCTGATTCACAATCACGCTGAATCTCACTCTGCTCTATTATCAATGTCTTTTGTATAATTTAACTCTGTCATCTTCATCGGAACTCTGCTTGCTCTGATTTTCCTCCAAAAGAGCTTTTACTCTGCTCTGATGCCAAATTGATGCAACCATAAGGCCGCAATTAACCAAAACATCAACACATGCAAGGTTAGAAAAATTACACCACATGTTCCCCCTTAAATTGACCTCTTTATCAATTTAAATAAAATGCATGCGGAAGTTTTAACTATGGTTGATAACTCCTTATAATAACCTTTACCTTTTTACATTGTCGCCCTTTTCCTTACCTTATTTCGTGCATGGCTTCACATTATACAAACATCATGGTCCTATGGGTTATGGACCACATAACTCCTTTATTGCACACAGTGGTTATTTAACTTCAGAGTTAAATATAACATACATACTTGTGAGATCAACAACACTTCACTTTATAAAAGATACACATAACCTTAATCCTCTTCACATATACGCAAAAATTCATAAGCTATAGGGTCCACAATGCCTTGAACCAATCACATCACATTGCAAGTCGCTGAACTTAGCAATTAAAATCCATGCTAAACATTAAACCGTAAAAATTGCGGTATTCGATCTTGCGCTATGCCGACACATGGTCACCCCTGCAACATCACAAATTTCACTCTTTAACACATTACAACCAAAAAATCATACCTGCGATGTCTTAAATTTAAACTTTAAAATTACCGATATGCGATTTGCCATCCTCTGTTGATCTACTACCCGATCCAATGGTCCTCACATTCGCCTCCATCTCATTGCATTGCAACTTATCATGTTTACTTTGTGAAGTCCTCAACTTAACTTCTAAAATCGCCGTTGTGTGATGTTGCGCCACACTGACATGTGTCCTCGTCTACAACTCTCCAACTTTACCTTGTTGTGTAATCTTTGTCGTTTAATTTCTTGCCTTCATTTTTTGCCACACTTGATCTCCACCGTTGATTCTTAAATATTTGTTTCTGCGATTTAATATTGTTCGTCCATTCACCTCTCTGGAATTTCTAAGTGTTCTCTGCCTTCGTTGCTTTCTCTGCTTTATGTCACTCTGTTGCTTTATTTTCTTCCCACTACTCCTCCTTTTCTCGTTCGGAATACTTCAAGTCTATCTCTCCTAAGCTTATCTTTGTTTGTTATTCATTTCACCATCTCGAACTTGAATACATAATACTCTCTGCATTATTCCCCTTCTTCCAAATTTCATAATTTGTTCTTTATTTGACCCATGCACACATCTATTACATCCAGACTGGAATCACACGGATTTTACAAAGATGTTTAAGTCCATTATCACTCAGAAAGACTTATACATTCAATTTTAATTCATTCATCATGGTTTATAACAAAAAAAACATAAATTCACAATTATGAATCACTCAGCACGTAAAAGGAATGACAGACACAGTCATAATAAAATCAATTTCTTCATTCATTAAAGAAATGTATAGATACATATAAAAACCTGTTTTACAATCTAAATTTGGCCTGATCTGCATTTACATGGTGCTTTTCTCTTCCTCTCTCTCTATATATGCCCGTAGGCTTACAAAATGAAATCTCCTATCTAAGAATGTTCATTTTTTCATTGTGTGTGCCTTTGAGGCTTTACAATTATATACAAAAAGTTCTATAACCAATTTTGGTTCATATCCATAGGTTACTCAAAAAAATCCTAAAAAGTCTCTAAGTCCTCAATTTGTTCCTAAAATCTCTTCTTTATCCCTTGAGGATCTCAAATTTTAACTAAATCCTAAGGATCCTCCATAAATCATGAACTACTTTCTAATCTAAGATTCACAATATTTCATAATATCTCAATCCACACCAATCACTCATCAATCACTCATGTTCTCCTACATTCGAGAACATTTAAAAATATGCCTCTCAATATTTAATTAAATCCTATTCTAAATGTCTCACCTAAATCACTCAAAATATTGAAAATTATCTTAATTAATTACTTAGGAAAACCACTCTTTTGAAAAACACAAGACCCCTTAGATTCTACTAAATGTACACATTTTCGAAACCATGATGCTCCTACATCATAAAGTATTGAAAGAGGATACAAATGGGTTTGGGAAACCATACTTTCTACTTGCATATTAGGAAGAAAAAATTGTCAACTAGGTCCCCAAGAAGGTGAAATTTCTTGACTAGATGGACAAAAAGCTCAAAATAGAATAATACAATATATCCATAATGATAAACCAAAATTGGTTCAAATAGGGGATCACTAGTCATAAAAGTAGACTACTAAATGTGTTGACCCTCTCAAAGAATATCAATATGTGTTTACTAGGGATTGTCAATATTTAAAGGGAGTTTTCAAGGAAATGGGAGAAATGAAAATTGATCCCATTCAAAGAACCAAACCTATAAAGAATAAAAAATATAAATTGGGTCATAAGTACAAAACCATAGTCTATGAGGAAATTGAATGGCTGGTAGTTTCTAGCATCATATATCCTATTGAAAAACCAAAATGGGTGAAGCCTAGGGTCATTTATCCCAAAAGGAATGACCCAAAGAAATTAAGGATCTATGTTGACATATAATGTCTCACTAAAGTAATAGTAACATATTCATTCCCGATTTTTCGATTTTTGGGGAATAGTGGACCTCAATAGGAGAAAACTCTGCAACAGAGCTGCTTAGGGTTTCAATGGGCTTGCAACGGAGTCGACTGGACTCCTTACTGTATGACTGACGACCCTGCTCTAACACTCATGCTCTTCTCAGCAACTTGACACTACTCTCTCTCAATGGAAGCCCCTCTAGGAGGGGCGGGATCCTCCCCCCCTCCTATCATTCCACCTTCAGACCCAGTCGTCTCTGCCAATCTGGCCGCCTTTGCTCAAATCCCTTCCTCTGCCACAACAAGTGTGGACGTCAATCCCAATGGTGCACAAAATGATACAAAGGCATCCCACAATGCATCTGAAGAACTGCCAAAAGCCTCCTCGGCTACTTGCATCCCGATAGCTACATAACGAATTAAAATAGATCTTCCAAGTCATCGTATCAATGGACATATTCAGTTCAAGAAAGATCATGCCATCATAGGCAAATTTATAGGCTATAGCCGACTGAAAAGGCACTTCAGGGCTAGATTGCTTCCGAATGGAAGCCCAAAGGACATGTGACTCTGCAGCTTGGCCCTAACGGTTTCTTTACAGCGATCTTCAACTGTTTGGAGGACAGAAATCATATTTTTGATGGAGGGCCATACTTTTTCAACTCCTTCGGTCTCTATCTCCGAGTTTGGATTGAAAGATTCAACCTGGATAAGGAAGAATTCAACTAGGCACAAGTCTATATTCGCATGTACTCTCTACCGTTAGAATATTGGGACGAAGAAACCCTCAAAGACATTGGAAATTGATTAGGGGAGTTCATCAAGATAGCAGAAGAAACTAAACTCAAAAGGTACACCTCGTATGCATGGATCTGCGTCTACATGCACCTAGCCAAAGCCCTCACGGACTAAGTAAGCCTCTTTCATGATGACTTTGAATGGATTCAAACCATAGATTATGAACATGTTCCCTTCCACTGCAGAAAGTGCCATGAGCACGACCATATGTACTGAGATTGCCTTCTGAATAATACCCCTAAAACCTCCCCATCTGCAAAAGGAACGGATGCTAAAGGTTTTACTAAAGTCTCCAACCGGAAGAAGCATACCAAAAAACCCTTTGTAATGCCCTCCAATCCTAACATTCCTTCCACTAGCAATAGCTTTGAAATCCTTGCCACTCAGGCTTCCCAAGAAGGCGGCCCCTCGTAACCTTCAGCAAATGACCCGATATCTGATTCTCTCGAAACCAAATCTGTTCCTCCTAACTCCAACCCTTCTCAATGTGTTCTTCTTGACTCCTCCCCACAATCCAACCTAGACAAAGCCATCGTACTCAGAAGTTCCCAGATGGAGATAGACGGAATATCCCCTCAGTTTCTCAGCAAGACAATGCCAAAGAAGATAAGAACGCGCCTACACATATGGAAGAGGAACCTGAAAGCATAGATCTAGGCGATCTAGATATTCTGTCCCTGTAGACAACTTGCAAATAGAAAGCCTATGATAAGATTCCCATTCAAAAAATTGAAAACCTTGAAGTTTCCCTCTTTCATGCTCAACAAAGTAACTCTCTCGGAATTCAAGCTGGTAGCCACTGGGATGGAAAAAAGTAATGTAGGAATCCAAAAAAAGAGGGTGCAAGTTAGATCTGCAAAGAACAATTATTGTAGGAGAAATTCTTGTGGAATCCGGAAGGTATTCCAAGCTGACTAAGTTATATCGACCGCTCCCTCACAGTTCCTCATGAAGCTCATCTCATGGAATGTGAGAGGGCTAAACAGCTCCTCTAAACACCGTATGATTAAAAATATGGTTCAACAATAGAGACCAACGATAGTCTTCCTTCAAGAAACCAAATGCAATAGTAGTGCTCTAGATTATATCCTTACCAAGACCTGGGTGGGCTGCAAATATGTAATGGTTGATGCCTCTGGAGCCTCTGGAGGGCTTGCTATAATCTGGAATCCACAAATAATCTCTCTGTCCAACTTCCATGCCTCCCATAATTTCATCCAAACTACCTTCCATCTAGTTGGTTCCAACTCCCATGGACACCTTACCAACGTTTACTCTCCCCAAGATACTCAACAAAAACTTGCCCTGCTATCCACCCTAGCTGTCCTCAACTCCTCCAGATGCCATCCGCTTTGGATCTATGGCAGAGACTTCAATATGATTACCACCTTGGAGGAAAAAGTAGGTGGCAGAATCAGGCTTGAGCTAGACAACATTGGCTTCAAATAATTTATTCAAAGCAACTAGCTAATGGATCTCCTCACCTCCAATGGAATTCATACTTGAAAACACAAAAGAGGGGGTCACAAAAAATTTCTTCCATACTTGATCGTTTCCTTGTCTCAGATAATGCTATTCACTTGGGAGGGGACTTGCACACATATATCTTCCCTTTAGTTTCCTTTGATCACTGGCCTATTCTTCTGCAATGGACATGCCCAGAAGCAACCAACAAAAGACCATTCCACTTTGAATCTTTCTGGCTTAGCCACCCTGATTTCAAAGAGATGGTTATTACTTGATGGAATGGCTTTCGACCTCCTGAAGGATCTAAAATGTTCCAATTTCAACAAAAACTCAAACACATCAAGCTCACACTCAAAAAATGGAACCATACCATCTTTGCAAATATATTCTCCCACCAGAAGGAAATTGAAAATAAAATGAGCAAGCTACAACAACGCATCATCAAAGAGGGAAGATAAAAATCCCATGCAGCCTTGGAAAGAACTCTCCACACAAAATTGGATGAATGATGCCAACAGGAGGAAACCCTTTGGCGTAAAAAATAACGAATTCATTGGCTTAAGGATGGGGAGAAAAACACCATATTTTTTCACAGATCCACCATCCAAAGAAGGATGCACAACAACATCATCTTCCTCAACAATAGCCAGGGGGAACGCCTTGAGGAACGGGAAGAAATAGAAAAGGAACTCCTTGGATATTTCCAAAACATTCTACAGGAACCAGCTGGAAATAGACGGCAAGCCATTCATAAGGTCACTCAGCATATCCCAAGACTAATCACCGAGGAACATAACTCCATGCTTCTCAATCCCGTATCTCTTCAGGAAGTTGAGTAGGCATTGGATCAACTCAAGGATGGAAAGGCACCAGGTCTCAATGGATTCACTACTAACTTCTTTCACTTATTCTGGGAGTAGATCAAATGGGAAGTTTGGAACCTAGTTGAAGAATCTTGATCTCTACACTAGATTCTTCCTTCCCTCAACTCAACATTCCTAGCACTCATTCCTAAGGAGGATAAATCTAGTACGCTGGACAAGTACATGCCCATCACTTATGTAATGTCATACACAAAATCATCTCCAAAGCCATTGCTAATAGGCTCAAACCACTACTTCCTCTGCTGTTCTCACCAGAACAGACTGGCTACATGGAGGGTCGACAAATTCTTGATGGTATCATTCTCACTCATGAAGTGGTCCATTCTTTGAAGCATCTCAAGAAGGCAGGTATGCTCCTAAAACTGGATCTTTCCAAAGAATTTGATAAATTAAGTTGGAACTACATCAATCAAATGATTCTAGCATTTGGATTCAGCCAAACCTAGACCAGATGGATCATGCATCTCATCTCAACTCATCAATTCTCCAACTTACTCAATGGCAACCCATCTACTCCCTTCTACCCCACTCGTGGCATCCAGCAAGGGGATCCCCTATCCCCCTTTATCTTTGTTCTCATGTCAGAAGGGTTGGGACGTCTTGTTGAGAATGCAGCAAGATGATGGAGCTTAGTGAAATGAAGTCGCCTTCACTAAGTGGGCCCGCAGGCAAATTCTGGCGCAAAGTCTATTTTTAGACTATGTCTATTTTTAGACATATGGAGCATGGTTCGGGGATTCCAGTTTGAGATTCTTGGAGCATTGGTTATGTTGGTAAAAATAGATGAGACTCTATTTTTTAGGTCGAAGAGGTCGAAGGCTATTTTTAGACTGCCTCTCCTAAAAATATGGAAGTCAAATATTATTTACCCTTAATAATATTTAGACTATAAACAACAATTTACTCTCTTGGAGCACTTCAGTTCGAGCTACAGAAGTGGCTCATGCATCTGACAGAGGAATCACGTGGTTCCCAAGGGTTTGATGGCATCATGCATGGTTGACTTCAGTTGGACTTCAGTGGCAGAAGTTTGGAGGAGTTAATGAGACAGATAGTGGAGTTGTGTTCTGCTTATTTTAGTTGAACTAGTTGAGATTAGTTTAACTAGCTAATCAATTAGTTATGAGTGGAGTGAATTAAATATTATTTAATTCATTAATTAGTAACTCATTATTCAACTCAAGAACACATCAGTTCACTACAGTGCATGATCAGTTCAGTGGAGACCAGTGAAAGAGGTAGATGAAAGGGTGAGTAAAGCTATCAGTTGAAGGATCAGTTGTGCATGGGATTTGCATTACACTTGGAGGAATTGTCCATGACAATTGCGTAGTCAAGCCAAGGAGATTCGAACCTTGGATCTCTACATAACCAGGCCATGATTGCGCAATAGAGGCAAGGCAATTGGCAGGGAGTTTTGAACCAGTAACCTGTTCAAAACTAAGCTAGATTGTGTGTGACTTTATGAGAAAGTACTGAGTACTTGTGAGGAGTATTGTACTTGTTTGGTTACATGATTTCTCCATTATAATATACACAATAGCTGCGGGGTTTTCAGCCATAGGCTTTCCCCATACATACTGAGTTAATGTGTGATTGATTTGATGTGAGATTGCTTCTATTATTTCCGCATGTGACAATTAATTGTAGATGAGATTATGTGTTATGCATGCAATTTGAAATTGATGTGTAATCGGGTTAATCTCCATTGAATAAGTGATTTATTCAGCTAATTTCTACATGGTATCGGAGCAAGATTAATTGTCGAGATCTATTACAGTGATTGCAAACTTATTTCCTCGGACAGAGTCTGCATACGGGCCAGGAAGCCTCCGGATTCATCTTTCTTCGGAAAGTGAAAGGTCTGGTAAACGCCCCTTGCAGTCAATCTCTGATTTGGAAATAATTTGTTCTCATGTGTAGATCAAAAGCAATAGAGCTTGGATTTTGGAATTCGAATTTTGCAGCAGCTTTGTTTTCTTGGTGCCGGTGTTGAAAATGTCTTTCAACGGTTTGCGACTCGAATATGCTCTTGAAGGCAGTTCGAATTATGTTGCATGGAAGGATCACATGGAAGCAGTATTAGAAGATAATGGTCTCAAGGAGTTCATAGATACGGATGTCCAAAAGCCCACTGATCCTGCTGAAGTCGATGCATGGCAAAAGAAGATGGCGAAATGTCGAAGGATCCTGTTGGAGGGCGTCAAGGATCATATTGTATCCAGCCTGCATGGAAAGGCTACTCCATATTTAATGTGGAAAGCTTTGACGGATCTATTACAGAGTAAGAGTGACCAAAGGAAGCTGGCACTCAAAGATAAGCTCAGGAACATCAAGATGGAGAAAGGCGACAGTATCGCCAAATACCTCACGAAGTTCACTCAGTGCAGAGATGAGCTGGGAAGTGTGGGGGTGACTGTCGAAGACGAGGACATGGTCGACCTGGCTCTCCTTGGTCTTCCGAAGGCTTGGCACTCATATCAAGATAGTGTCAATGGTCGGGAGAAGCTGCCGGGATGGGAGCGCCTTTGGGCGGATCTCATGCAGGAGGAGATAAGGAGGACTACTCGAGATGGATCTTCATCAAAGGGAGCTGATGAAGAAAACCGCGCTTTGGTTGCCAAAGAAAAGAAGGGGAAGGGTAAGAAAACCTCTCATTCTGGTGCAAAGGGCAAGAAGCAGGATATGGCGAAAGTGAAGTGTTTTCACTACCATGATCACGGACATTATGCTACCAATTGTCCAAAGAAGAAGAAGAACAAGCAAGCGGGAAGATTTGTAGATGGAGAAGCTTTGGCTTCACAGTTCGAGCTTGACTTTTCACTGATTGCATGCTTGGTTTCAAGTGTGATGGGATCGGTGTGGTTCTTGGACAGCGGTGCGTCATTTCATATGACGGGAGATCTGGAGTTGTTCTCAGATCTGGAGGACAAGGATTTGGGTATGCACATCGAGATGGGCGATGACGGTAGATACAGTGCGACTGGTATCGGTACCGTATCCTTTCAGAGGGAATCTGGTAAACCCTTTGTACTAAAGGATGTCATGCATGTACCTGGATTGAAGAAGAACCTGATTTCAGTAGCGATGTTGGAGGATAAGGGTTATGATGTGGTCTTCAGCGAAGGAAAAGCTTTCCTGCGCAGTAAGACTACTGGAGAGACCCGTAAGATAGGGGTTCGAACTCAGAACCTTTATCAGTTGCAGGTAGATGACTGCGCAGCTATGGCATGCAAGGCTGGAGATGTGGTGAGCCGGGATGATGAGGGCGAACTATGGCACAGGAGATTGGACCATCTTCACCATGGAGCTTTGAAGATTCTGCAGCAGATTTCTACTGGACTTCCTAAGGGCACCCTTGCGCAGTCAGATCAGTGCAAGGGGTGTACTTTAGGGGAGTATGTGAAAGCCACCTTTCACGAGAAGGATAGTCGCGCCACGACGATCCTTGAGAGAGTTCACACAGACGTGTGTGGTCCTTTCTCAGTTGCTTCGACAGCAAAGCACAAGTATTGTGTGATCTTTGTTGATGATTTCTCTCGAAAGTGCTGGATCTTCTTCATGCCGAAGAAGAGCGATACATTCGCGAAGTTCTGTGAGTTTAAAGCACTGGTCGAGAAGGAGTCGGGGAAGAAGGTGATTGCTCCAAGGAGTGATAACGGTGGTGAATTCATCTCGGCTGAATTCAAGGAGTTCTGCAGCGCAGAAGGGATTCGGAGAGAGCTCATCGCACCCCATAACCCACAGCAGAACGGGGTGGCTGAGCGGAAGAACAGAACGATCGTGGGTGCCGCACGGGCGATGTTGCATGATCAGGGCCTACCCCTTCACTTGTGGGCTGAGGCATGCAATACAGCAGTGTATGTGCAGAACCGTTGTCCTCACAAGGTTCTTGGCATGAGTACACCGGAGGAGGCTTATTCTGGCAAGAGGCCTGATATTTCCCATTTGCGGATTTTTGGTTCTCCCGTCTACATGCATGTGACGAAGGATGCGAGAAGGAAGCTGGATCCGACCGCAGAGGTTGGAATATTTGTGGGGTACACTGATACACCTCACAACTATCGGGTGTATTTGTCAGACAGTCGCAAGACTGTTGTGCGACGGGATATAAAATTTCAAGAGGAGAAAGCCATGCAGTGTTCGCTTGAGAGGGAGCTACACTTGCATGCAGATGAGGAGTTGTTAGTTCCTAAGGAGGAGCTTCCAGATGTGGATCATCCACAAGAGGAAGTTCAGGAGGTGGAAGAAACCACCCATGCAGCGCCTACCATCAGAGGGCACATGCGCACTACAGAAGCTGAGCGACTGGCTCGAGATGCAGAGAAGGTTGTAGGACCACCTACAACATAGCGCAGACAGAGGCAGTCACCGGATCGGTACACTGGATACATGGCTCTTGTGAGTCAATGTGTTGTGACGGAGCCATCCTCTTTTGAGGAAGATGTGGAGGAACCCGCATGGGTTGATGCCATGATCGAAGAATATGATTCGATCGTCAGGAACAGTGCATGGGAGATTGTCCCAAGACCGATGGGGAAATCAGTGGTGGGTTCGCGATGGATCTACAAAGTGAAGCAGGCGGCTGACGGGAGTGTGGAGAAGTACAAGGCGAGATTTGTCGCCCGTGGCTTCTCACAGATCGAGGGGATCGACTATGAGGAGACTTTTGCACCTGTCGCAAGGTACTCTTCCATACGGACGATCCTTGCTCTCTCAGCGCATATGGGGTGGCACATTCATCAGATGGATGTGAAGACTGCGTTCCTCAATGGAGTTATTGAGGAAGAGGTGTACATAGAGCAGCCTGAAGGTTTTGAGATCTTCAGCAGTGAGTCGCATGTGTGCCCACTCAAGAGAGCACTGTATGGGCTGAAGCAAGCACCTCGTGCTTGGTACACTCGGATAGACAGCTACTTCACCGGGCTTGGATTCTCCAAGAGTGAGGCGGATCCAAACCTGTACCAGATTGTGGTGGAGGGGAAGCTGTTGATCATCGTACCGTATGTAGATGATCTGATTTTGACTGGCGATGAGCAGTTGATACTTTCATGCAAGGAGGATCTTGCACGAGAGTTTGAGATGAAGGACTTGGGCATCCTTCATTAGTTCCTGGGATTGGAGATTTGGCAGCGCAGCGGAGGACTGTTTGTTTCTCAGGGCAAGTATGCCCGGGAGATTCTGGAGAGGTTCAACATGCAAGGCTGCAAGCCTGTTGACACTCCTCTTCCCGGTGGTTGGAGGAAGGAGGATGCTACTTCAGCGGAGGTAGTGGATGCCACTGTCTATCGACAGTTGGTGGGGTCGCTTATGTATCTGGTCAATACACGACCCGATATATGCTATGCTGTTAACCAGCTTTTGCAAGCTATGGTTAAGCCTACCAAGCTCTTTTGGAAGGAAGGCAAGCATGTATTGCGTTATATTAGAGGCACATCGGGATATGGTCTATGGTACAGACAGGAGGATGGAGCGAAGCTTTCTGGCTTCACTGATGCAGATTGGGCAGGGAGCCCAACGGACCGGAAGAGCACATTCGGAGGAGTTTTCAGCATTGGGTCGACAGCAGTTTCCTGGTACAGTAGGAAGCAGAGATCCGTGGCACTCAGTTCAGTAGAGGCCGAGTACATGGCAGCTAGCTTGGTTGCATGCGAGGCTATTTGGATGAGGAAGATCCTCGTTGGATTGTTCGAGTTGCATTTGGAGCCTACAGTGATTTACTGTGATAACCAGAGTTGCATTAAACTCTCGGCTAATCCAGTATTTCATGATAGATCCAAACACATCGACATCAGGTACCATCATATCAGAGATTGTGTTCAGCGGAGAATCATGATGCTTTCATATGTTCCCACCGAGGATCAGGATGCCGACATCCTGACGAAGGCGCTCACCAGGAGCAAGTTCGAATTCCACAGAGGCAGGATAGGGGTTGCAGATAATCCATATCTTGCCGAGAGGGAGTGTTGAGAATGCAGCAAGATGATGGAGCTTAGTGAAATGAAGTCGCCTTCACTAAGTGGGCCCGCAGGCAAATTCTGGCGCAAAGTCTATTTTTAGACTATGTCTATTTTTAGACATACGGAGTATAATTTGGGAATTCTACTTGGAGATTCTTGATGGATGCGACATGTCGGTAAAAATAGATGAGACCCTAATTTTTAGGACCCAGGCTATTTTTAGACTGATCTCCTAAGAATATGGAAGTCAAATATTATTTACCCTTAATAATATTTTGACTATAAACAGCAGTTTACTCTCTTGGCGCACTTCAGTTTGAGTCATGGAGGTGGCTCATGCAACTGACACAAGGAATCACGTGGTTCCTAGGGTTTGATGGCATCTTGCATGGTTGACTTCAGTTAGACTTCAGTGGCAGAAGTTTTGGAGGAGTTAACGGGACAGATAGTGGAGTTGTGTTCTGTTTATTTTAGTTGAACTAGTTGAGATTAGTTTAACTAGCTAATCAATTAGTTATGAGTGGAGTGAATTAAATATTATTTAATTCATTAATTAGTAACTCATTAGTCAACTCAAGAACACATCAGCTCACTACAGTGCATGATCAGTTCAGTGGAGACCAGTGAAAGAGGTATATGAAAGGGTGAGTAAAGCTATCAGTTGGAGGATCAGTTGTGCATGGGATTTGCATTACACTTGGAGGAATTGTCCATGACAATTGCGCAGTCAAGCCAAGGAGATTCGAACCTTGGATCTCTACATAAACAGGCCATGATTGCGCAATAGAGGCAAGGCAATTGGCGGGGAGTTTTGAACCAGTAACCTGTTCAAAACTAAGCTAGATTGTGTGTGACTTTATGAGAAAGTACTGAGTACTTGTGAGGAGTATTGTATTTGTTTTGTTACATGATTTCTCCATTATAATATACACAATAGCTGCGGGGTTTTCAGCTATAGGCTTTCCCATACATACTGAGTTAATGTGTGATTGATTTGATGTGAGATTGCTTCTATTATTTCCGCATGTGACAATTAATTGTAGATGAGATTATGTGTTATGCATGCAATTCGAAATTGATGTGTAATCGGGTTAATCTCCATTGAATAAGTGATTTATTCAGCTAATTTCTACACGTCTCATACATCATGTTGCTTCTACTAATACTCTAAGAGGTCTCTCCCTTCATGATAACCAAACCATCACTCATCAACAATTTGTTGACGATAATATGATATTCGGCCATCCCTCTGTTCAAGAAGCCAACACCCTCAAATCTCTGTTGGATACCTTTTCTGAAGCCTCTGGTATCACTATTAGTGCTGGTAAATCTCAAATATTTTTCTTCAACACGCCAACACCTACTTAGCGAAATATAGCTTGGCTCTTGGGATTCTCTATAGCTGTTCTCCCTTCTAAATATCTTGGAGCTCCTCTCTTTGACTCTGAAATAAAACACACCTCTTGGAGAGAGCTCCTCGAAAATCTTGAAGCTCGTCTCTCCTCGTGGACCTACAGATCGCTCAACAGTTCCAGCAGACTCATTCTCATAAAATTCGTCCTCCAATCTATGCCGCTTTATCTTTTCTCCATTCTAGTTGCACCTAAATGGGTTCTAAAGCAGATTCACAATCTTCAGCAAAATTTCCTGTGCAGCTCCACTGGACTTAATAAAAAATGGGCTTTATTTCAATGGACGGATGTCTGGCTTCCTAAATTTGAAGGCGGTCTTGGCATTAGATATCCCCAGCACAACAATGCCACTATGGGAGCACGAATATGGTGGCAGTGGCTCTCTATGACGCACACTCCTTGGGCTCGAATGTGGATCGCCAAGTATGCTAATGGCAGACCTCCAGAAGATCTTATCAGACTCTCCCCTAACATCTCTGGCTCTCTCATTTGGAATTTTGCAAAACAACACAGTGCTTTCATTCAAGCCCATAGCTTCTATGAAATACACTCGGGTAACTCTGCCAGATTTTGGGAAGACTCATGGCAGAAATTACCAAAATTGGCCAATCTGTTCCAAAAACCAAAATGGCAAGCAATACTTCAACAATCTGAAAACAATCTATTTAACTGCTTTTGGAAACAACAAACTATTCAAGGCTTTCGTCATTGGATTTCGGCAGTTCAATGGCATGTGAACTGGCAAAACGAAACCCACGAGGAAATTGACCAAGAGCTCAGCCAACAGAAAATCAAATTTGCAACCCAAGAGGATAGGCTTCAGTGGGGGTATACTCGCAGATATTTCACTACCAAAGAGGCATATCAGCTGCTCTATCACTCGGCGCAAGCCCAAAAGGACATTATTTGGACTCAATTTTGGAAGCCAGGCATCTGGCCTAAAATTTCTACTTTCCTATGGCTCTTAAGCAAGAAGAGGCTTCTCACCTAGGAAAACATCCTTAAAAGAGGTTTCATTGGACCCTCCTGGTGTCCCAATTGTTCCAATCATGCAGAGGATATCTCTCATCTCTTGGATACCTATACAATGGCCAACCATCTGTGGGAGAACATAGATATTTGCTGCAGAAGAACTAGAAGACTCAAGGGAGACATCATCAATACCATCTGTCACTGGCCCTATGAGTATTTTAATAGCAATCTGCTCAACTCCATTTGGGCTCTACTCCCAGGCTTTATTCTCTAGATAGTCTGGAAAGAAAGAAACAAATGAATCTTCAAAGATGAAAGCACTCCTCCTGACATTCTTTGGTCCAACCTCTGTAGCAACCTTCAGGAACATATTGCCCTCCAGTCTTGGCAGGATTTAGACTTCCTCTCCTCTCCCCATAAAAGCATCATTTGGGATAACTGGAACCCTTCCATCCACCCTCTTCCCCTCCCCCCCCTGCCAGGTCCCCTCACCCAGATTCTCCCAGTTCTTGGACTCCTCCCACAAACAACACTATCAAAATGAACTTTGATGGAACTTCTAAAGGTAATCTGGGGAAGGCAGGCTATGGAGGTATTTTCAGGAACGCAGCAGGTAACACTCTCAAGATCTATTTTGGCTCGATTGGGCAAGACTCCAACAATTCAGCTGAACTTGAAGGATTATGGCAGGGTCTCCTTATTGCAGAAGAGGAGAATTTTTTCCCCTTGGAAGTTGAAGGAGACTCACAGATTCTCATCGAAGCTGCCTCTCGCATCCAACAAGGTACCCCTTCTTCCAAAGTGGCTACTAGTTGGAGGCTCTTGACAAAGCTAGAACAAGTTGAGCAATGGATCAAAGCTTCCCATGCAATTTCATTCAAGCATATCCGCCGCACTGCAAACAAGGTAGAAGATCACTTAGCTAATAAACGAGTTGCTCAGAGATTCCTCCTCTTCAAAGGATCTCTAAACAGTTCTGATGATGATTCCCTTATTCACGATTGCACCCATCTGGTGCACAAGGATCTCTCTAGCCCAGATGCGGGTGATTTTTAGTGGTTTTATGGTGGGGGGCCTCGATGGCGACATCTGGCTAGGCCACATGCCTGCACCTAGTCGCAATACCTCCGCCTTAAAGGCCCTCGAGGTAACGCGTTCTACACTCCACATTCGCTCGCTAAACATTTACTCTGTCTACTTGATGCATTCAATGGAGACGTGTCCCCCTGTTCATCATTCCTTTGCCTTAGCATTCAATCTACCTCAGATTATAATCTCCAATCCACCACTTCACTTTTGTCTCTGTTTTTCCTCCCATTCCACCAAAGTAGCAGGCACTTCATCTCCTCACAGTGAAGCAAGTCCTTTGGCTCTTCATAGCTTTCATTCTCCATCTTCGCCAGTCATCACCATTCGAAATTCATCTCAGCTCTTTTCTCAACCCTCTTCGTCTACCCGCTCTGCTTCCCTCTCATCTCACTCTGCGTTTCTATCTCCTAGCTCAGACTCTTGATGCTCTCTCTTTGCCTTCAGCAAGAAAATAATGCCGCGTCGCACCGTATGAGGTGCAGAAGGGGTGGCAGTGGAAGGGGGGGTGGTGGAAGGGGTAGCGGTGCCTCTCGTCTGCCCCATTCTATCCATGACGACTGCACCTACTAGCCTTTGACCAACAATGAAGCCCGCTTCCTCTTCAATAGCACCATGGATAATCCGCGAGTCACAACGACAATTTTGGTAGCTTTTCAAGATGATTATCCTGGTGACTTCGCCTCTGGTTCCAGAAAATGCAAAAGGAATTCTACCATTTCTTTTATGCCTCCTCCGGTTACCAGAAAATCTACAGCTCTCCTAGTTAAATCTCACTCACAGAATTCTAGCAGTGTTGACACAGGCAGCGACAGCTCAGCACGCGTGGATAAGGATTTGAAGAATACAAACTCTCCCTCCTCTTCTAAGAACTCAGCCCAGCATTCCAAAAAATATGAGGACAACATGGAGGATGACTACAACTGCCCAATTGTGGAAGAGATTCCTCCCCACATTGACAGCTAGCCTGATGGCAGGTCTTCTTCCTCTTTTTTTGGGAATTTTGTCAATGAATTGCTGCAAGTTAGGACACGTTGAATTTATTAATCTTAGCAGTAACAGTTTCTTCTGCAAATTCATTTTTTTTGGGACACTTTCTGTATGCTGGTTTCCCGTTTAAGGGCAACACTTTTTGGGTCGGTTTCCCGGTTCTAGGCAGTCTATAATATGTTTTTTTTACTATGCTTCCCTCTAGAGTTGGATATTTTTGCAACCATGGAGGTGAATCTCGCTCTGTATATTATGTTCCATATTAATAGATTAAACCAACTTAGAAAAAAAAACATATTCAATCCCACTCCCTTCCCCAACAAAATAATAAATGAAGTCATAGATTATGAAATTATTTCATAAATAGTTTCTCAGGCCGCAACCAAGTCCCATTTGTAGAAGTGTACCAAGAAAAATAACCTTTATTGCATATTTTGGATCCTTTTTATCCAAATTTATACCTTTTAGACTTAAAAATGGACTAGTAGGTTTTCTAGGAATAGTGGTCTAACCTTTTTAAGAATATATGTATAAGAAAATTATTGTATACTTTGATGATTGGACTATGTATATCCTCTTGAAGCATCATACTAAGTCAATTATAATTATGTTAGAACAATGAAAATAAACTTGTTTTTCTCTTAACATCATGAAATGTATGTTTGCCACACCAATTAGAATATTTTTGGGCCATCTAATGTGTAAGGATGGAATTAAAGTTGACGTGGAAAATATCAAAGTGGTCCTAATTAAAACCTCTATTAAATAAAAATAAAAATAAAAATATTCTTTTGGAAGATAGGATGTTATACAAAAGTTATTTGATATTAATTAGATATTAAATTCCTTATTGATGAAATTTTGAAAAAATATGTTAAATACATATGGAGCAAGAAGTGAAACGATTCAGTCAAGTTGTTATAAAAGGCACCTATAATGAAATTCATCAAGTTGTTATAAAAAGTGCCTATAATGAAATTGCTAGACTGGAGAAAGAAATTCCATGTTCATGCTTATCCATCAAATGTAGAAGTGGGAGTGGTATTGGCCCAACCCAACAACACCTCCACGAATAATTCACCTTTTACAAAGATAATGCTTTAATATTATTTTTTATTCTCTATGGGACTCCATAATCTCTATTATATGCCAAGATATATGGAGGAATTGCATTGCAATAATAAATGTGGAATGGTGTAATTTTACCTCTTTCTATAATAAATTATTACAAGGTTATTTTACTCTATGATGAATGTGGGATATATTTCTTTTACATAATATTATAATTTATTCAAACATAACCTAGACATTATTACCTTCCAAAGGGACATATTCCAAGACTCCCCCTTAATGAAAACTTCCCACATTCCCAACAACTGCCAAATTCACACAAACTTCACCTCATGCATGGTTTTGGTGAATATATGAACTGCTTGTTCTGTGGTACAACACTCCAAAGAAATAACATCTTTCACAACAAGATATCACATGTATTGAGTATCTAGGTCGATTTGTTTGGTTTTGTAGTGATACACATTATTATATGAAATATGAATCACATTCTAATTTTCACATCTTAACTTTGTAGCTGATTTCTAAACTAGTGCAAGCTTAATAAGAACATGTTGCAACCAACTCACTTATTTAGATGCCTTATACCTTTTTTCACAAGAATATAGAGAAATATTTATCAAATTATTATTGGACCATGAAACCAGACCTAAACCAAGTTGAAATATGAACCCTACAATAGTCTGTCCATCTAAATTGTCACCTATCCAATCAAAATTTTTATAGCCAAGAAGATAAATTGTATCCCCACTTGAATAGAAAAAACCATAATTCATTGTCCCCTATAAATATTTGAAAATTACCTTGTCTTCCTACTAATGACATTAATGAGGTGTGTGAATAAAATTTAAAATCATACTAATGTAAAAATAGATACTAGGATCATTATGTGTCAAATATATCAAACTACGCACAAGCTTAGAGTAAGGAGCAACATCAACAAGAGAATAAGTACAATCAAAAATTAACTTTATGTTGAATTGAAATGGAATCGGGGAAGGCTTATAATTCCTCATATGGAGCCTAGAAAGTAAATATAACACACACTTAGGCTACGAAAGAAATATAGCATTGAACATATGCCAAATTTGAGGGTCTAGAAAATACTACAAGACGCCTAATTTTTTTATTTCAAATGGATTCTTAAGTTTATTCTTCAATTCCTATATAGATGTAAGCTAGTTTCTAGTAAGGATGAGATCTTCCACATATAATACAAAAATGAGTAAATCATCATAAAATTTCTTTACATACAAATTCAAATAAAATATACAACATTTGAAACCATTCTTAAAAAAAAATAAGTGTCAATTTTCTCACACCAAGCTCTAGGTGCATGCTTATGACCATATAAAGAGTTGTGTAATTTTCATACCAAACTTGAAGTTTCAACAATCGTAAAACTAGGTGGTTGTTGCATTTAAATGTATTCACAAATATCATCATTAAAAAAATCACTCTCGACATCCATATGGTGTAGTTCCCATTGACAATATCTAGAAAGAGAAATAATAGTCCTTATAGTGTTCATTTTAGAAAATGGAGCAAAAATTTCATTATAATCAACACCTTCTTGTCAAGAGAAACCTTTTGCCACTATTTGGGCTTTATGTTTTTCAATATTTCCATCTAAAGTAAAATTTGTCTTATATATCCATTTCAACCAATTAAGTTCTATCCAAAAGGAATGAGAATAATATTCCAAGTCTTGTTGTTTATTAATGAGTTATTCTTTTTAGTCATCAAATTTCCCACTTAGGTTTTTCCTTGGCTTTAGCATAGGTTGAAGGATAATATATAGCCAAATTTGGTCATAAGAGAAAAGTAAAATCTAGTTTGACAAGTATCAGAAGGAATGTCAATCTCATAACCTATGGATTCAAGAGTTTTCCAGACCCAAAAAAGAAAAGGGTGAGGGGCATGAACCACTCTATTATCTTCAGAACATTCACGAGGATCACTTGAATAGTTAGGTGCACTAGGGTCAATATTAGGCATAGAGCTCTAATAATGGGTAATCAATAAAGGATCAATAAAATATTAGGAAAATTCAAGATAACATGAGGTTCAGAAGACTCAAAGGAATGAGGAAGTTAACATATTTGAACATATTTTTGAATTTTGAGACATTGGATAGATGGATCAAACAACATGTATGCTTTAGAATACTCAACATAACCAATGGAAATACAATTGTGAGACTTTGGCTCTAATGTTTTTCATTTTTTCTCAGGAGTATAGGCCCAAAATTCACTACCAACTATATTAAAGCCACTCATATTGGGTTTTCTTCCATTCCATTTTCTTGAGTAATATGAAAATTTCCTCAGTAGAAACTTGATTTAAAATGTAGTTAGCACAATAAATGGCTTCAACCCAAAAAAAATTATGTAATCCTTTAGAATAAAGCTTCCATCTAGAAATATCAACCAAACTATTGTTTTTCTTTTTTCTTTTTTCTTTTTTTAGCTTCCCCATTTTGTTGAGGCGTATAAGGAACAATATTTTGATGTTGAAACCATTCTTAAATATATAAGAAATAAATTCCTTTTTAGCGAATTAACCCTCATTATCAATTCTCAATGTCTTAATAATTTTACCTAATTCATTTTCAACCATTATTTTAAATTATTTAAATTTAAGAAAAATTTTACGTTTAATTTTCAAAAAATAAACCCAATTTTATTTGTTATCAACATCAATAAAAGTAAGAAAATAGGTAGCATGTGACTAGGAAGGAGTTTCAAACAAACCACATATATCACTATGAATTAGTTGCAAATTTTCTTTAGCATGCTAAGCTTTACCATCAAACATTTCCATATGATGTTTACCAAGCACACAACATTCAAAAATGAATTTAGTGGAAGAAATAGGATGAAATCCAAGACTAAAGTTAGATAACATTTTCATTTTGCCAAAATTCATGTGACCTCATGTTTCATACCATAATTTAATTTTTTTCATCAACATGAACAACAAAGGAGTAAGATGGTTTCTTTTTAGTTGAATGAAAATTAGTAAACCCATACAACTACTTTGAGGTTATGTTTGATATCTTTAAAATCACATTTATCTATCCATGCTTCAAATATATAACCCGAAGAAACTACTTTGAGGTTATGTTTGATATCTTTAAAATCACATTTATCTATCCATGCTTCAAATATATAACCTTTTTGACATACGCGATAAATATAAAGCGAATTGGACATATTTTATGGCGGATAAATCCCTATTACACACAAGAGTGTTCTACCTAGATTCCAAAGAGATCTAGTAAAAAAACAAGTGACCACTACCTTTCCTTAATCAAAATTGAAATATGAAGTATAACATATGCAACAACCTCTTATTTTTCTACGAAATTCTTGTGGAAGTCCTTCCCATGCTTTCAAAAGCCTTTCCTCATTGCTTCAAAGTAAGATCTGAATGAAAAACAACAAACAAGGTATAAAAGCACAATGTAGAAAAATATGAAACCGAAAGAAAATGAAAATTGCAAAATTGCATATATCATAAGATCAAACTCATATTCAGTTATAAATTATAAAAAATATCAAGGAATTTTAAAAATATAATTAAGACAAATACAATTAGGAAAGAAACAATTGCTTGTATTAATCTTAGAACAAGAAGAAGAAATACACAATTTCCTTGATGATGTATGCCTACTTCCAAAAGTCTCCAATCCTCCCCTTAGGTGACAAGCTTTCCAGCCATATTCCAACAACATAATTTTACAATAAGAAGTCGTCCTTATTTCTCTAGTATGTATTGAATATATAGGCTAAGAGGAGGTGGTTTGAGATCCCCTTCTCAAGGGATGAGATCCTCAAAAGGAGGGATTAAGGTTTCAAAGAGGGATGAAGTTTGATCCATCAACAAAGGGACGATGCCCAAATTATATATAGGCTTGAAACTTTTAGTTGGGAAATATTCCTTCAACAAGGATTCTAGAAATCACTATTTATTTTTACTCATGTTAATTCATTTTCACATTTTTAGTGGAATATAGAGCATGGAGTTGTGCAGGCCTCAATGGTAAAAATTGTGGTTGCACATATATTGGCTAGAAAACCGCACAAGTGCCTAAAAGTATGCTTCTTGAGCAATGTAGTCCATCATTATTGTTGTATTTGGGATTGTTTTTCTTCTAACATTGCAAGGGAATTCTTGGAACACTTTCATCGGATAGCGAGAGATCCGAAACAACAATAATTTTCCTAATGGTGACAAAATGATTTGTAACAACATGCCTTAAGCATGGAAAACATTTTCCATTATACCATTAGAATATTTAATATTTTCTTTTGTAGGGTTAATTTCATTAACTGTCAAAAAATCAGAAGATTACATCATGAATTACAAACATCCTTGTTGGTCTCTCACAAGGAGACCAAACCATAACAAAAAATGGACTCTTCAAAGAGACCCAAGAGACACATTAACACTAACAAGACTACTAGAAACATATATCCAACTAATAAATAGGTATTGAACTATATGGCCACGTACAAAAAATTTGTGCGACTATAATAAAAAATCAAAGTCATGCCAAAGCCAACTAGGAGGGTCACAGTTTGATTCTATCACCATGATCAAGTCTACTTGATCTGCAGGAGGATGACCAGTGGTTGGGGGAATGCCAATACGACGCTTTATCCTTGCCATACTATATTACATATTGCCCAAAAAAATATCTTAGCTTCTAAAGTGCCCATGCATGTTCTCCAATTTTTGGATCAGGTCCATCTAAGATTCATGATGATCCAAGAGTGTCCTCCCTAGGAGAAATTTAATTTTCCAATATAAGTTTATTTTCTGAATATATTGATTTGATCTCCCTCTGGTGTGTCTTGTGAGAAGAATCAAATTCACCCATTCAAACATGAATTGTGAGTCTGAGAGGGAAGTACAATGAGAGGAATATTCCTCTTTAGACTTGGATAGATCTACCTGAACATGGTTTTGGGTGTGTATATCATGTAATGAAATCTTCAATTCATTGGTGCAACTGGATATCCCCTCTACGAACTCACTCTTCATAGTAAGCAGGCCCTCTTTTGACTTGGCCTCTATGGTAAGGGATGACTGGAATAACACCTGTAGATGCCTAAGAAGGCCATAGGCTAGGATGAGCATAATTGGCTTTCGTCGTGCAAAAACACCACATACTACAACAATTGAAGTCAATAGGTTTTGGGTGGGGTATATTCTTTGTGGAAACCTCATGAGAAAGGATTCTTGTGCAAATGATGTCATTTGTAGCCCAAATTTTAGTTGCTCCTTTACCCATGTCCCCAAAGAAAACCACTATGCCAACACAAATGTTGACTATGGCCCCAAAATTTTAATTGAGACCGTAGGGGCCTTGAATGGATTACTTAGTATTGAAAAAGAGAACCAAGGGAAAAATGGCGGCCATGTGGCCTCCAAAAGAAATTTCCCTAACTACAAAGGTGTACAATAGTTTCAATTGAATATGCCCGGGAATATTGGTTTGGACAAATATATTTCCATTCTATATTGGTATGATTACAGGGCCCTCCCATCCCCCTTAGGATTCACCAACAACCAATCTCATGAAAACAAATAAGAAAAAAGGATCAACTACACTTCATGATACCTCAAGCAGGAAAAGAAAATGGAACTAGGGGAATTACTTGAACAACAAACTAAATAATAAACCTTAAATTATTGAGCCAGGGGTGAAGAGATTTGTCACTTTATATAGTGCATGAACCAACCTACTCTGTGAGCTGATGAACTGGAAGAAAAATAAACAATAATCACCTATAAGTATATGTGAGCAAGGTGACCACCCATACGATGCTACTCTTTATTAGATGAAAACAATTCAAATTCTTTGACATAGGATAAGAAATACAATTTTCCTTTCTGTGCTATAATTACCAAAGGTGAGTGTACCCCACAAAATAGGAGGAAAATTCTTGGCCGTTCATTTCTAAGTTGCGAACTAACCATTTCTCTTCTTCTATATATCCTTACCTTCCTACAGACCAAAATTATTATTTTATGTTTGTAAATGCGATGTATTTCAATGTTTGATTATCACAATGTGTGTCATTATGTCGACCATCCTACTTGCATAAATTTTCCCATCAACCATTATGATCTCTTTTCCTTTTATTTGTCCAATATATTTAACTTCATGCACTCTCATAACTTGTTTTACACCTGTTGGGGGTGCGATTCTATGTCCCCCAACCTATTTTCTAGGTGGGGATGTGGCGACCCACCTCCCCCACCCCCCCCTCCGTTCCTTAAGAGTCACCTTATTTGGGGTATTAGGATATTTAACATTACCAAAACCTACTACTAAAATTTGTTTACCATCACCAATAGTAACTTTCTATGACATCTAATCTTGAATTCCAAAAGAAGAAAATAGTTAAGTAGTATCGGTCACATGATTAGAGAAGTTAGAATCCATAATCCATTATGCGAAAGAATATTTACTTTGTTAAAAAGAAAAGCAGAAAGGGCAACTTGTTGTTCAATGGAGTATTTCTTATTATAGATTTTGCAATATCATGTCTCCATTTAAAGCACATCATTTCATGGTTGTTTTTTTTATAGAATAGTTACAAGATTAAGCCCATTCTTTTTACTAGCGTCATTCAAAAAATATTGGGAAGATCCTTTAGCATATGAGTTAGGTTAGGATTATTTTGATTAAATGCCATTAAATAATTACTAAGGTTTAATTTACTTGAAGCAATTAATATTTCTTGCTTATTACTCAAACATTTACAAAAATATTATAATTTAGATGTCATAGATCATTTAGACATACCAATCACTCTATTCCTAGTTTAGATGAAGATATCAAAAAAGGAAGGAAATTTATGTTCTATAAGAACTATTAGTGTTTTATTAGTTTTCTTGTAATGTTTTCCATGGTTATTTAGTTTTCATTAATGGTTATTTAGTTTAGAGTTATATCTTATAAAAATATTTAGGATCTAACTAATGTATTTTATTTTCTATGTAGCATGTAGATACATCATTGGATTTATTAGATAATGAAGCTAAAGTTTTCCATAGCTGTACCAGATTATGTTCAACCTTAATGTGTACCTGAGTACTATCTGGCATTGTTTAACCAAATGGTCCTTTTTTTATCATATTTTTTGTTAGGTCCCTATATTACTAGTGTATTCCCTTATTATTGTTAGTGTAACCCCCTTATTTTTGTTGTTGTACCCCTGTAACCCCCATATTGTTATCATTGTTCCCTTACATTATTATTGTTAGGTTGACTAGGATTATATACCGGCCCCATGGACTCTTATATATAGAAAGGAGGTTTTTTCATTTGTATCATCCAATAATTATTCATTTATGTAATGTAAAAGAGGTTTCCCCCTCGAAGTGGCTTATTTATAAGGCATGTATCTCTCTTTTCTTCTATTTTTGGAGATGGTTCATAACATTTGGTATCAGAGCTTTGGATTCTAGGGTTTCGCTATTCCAAAAAGGTCATCGTGGAATTTTAGCTATAATGTTTTTTCTACGAAGGTTCAGAAGCTGAAAATATTACCACAAGAAGCCAAAATCTAGAGGAATGTCATGTAAAAATTTCAAATCTTGGTTTGCAATATTTTTGGAGATATGATCTATGGAAGTTATGGTTTTTTTCAAGCTCTTGAATTTCATCTCAAAGAGGCAACCGTGGGAAAATCATCATAACTCTCCCTCTCTGAGCATCGAATTGGAATTCTGTAAAAAGTGGCTGAAATTAAATGGACCGCAGTTTCTTGTGTATCAATTTCAGATCCTAAGGAGGAAATAGTGACACGTGGCACGTCGTACAAGTTCAATGTACTGAAATAGGCCATAATTAGGTCATTGTGGGAGATTGTGCATAAATTTGCCTTGAAGAATCCAAATCATGACAGACCTATGGAATTCGAAAGAATATTCAGAGGGCTACTACATGACCAAATTTCATATATTGAAGATCTGATATGACATAGATAATTCACTTTCAATATAGAGCTCCTAAAAAGGAATAAAAAGGTGTTTATTCTTTTTCAAATTGCATAAGTCTTGTTTGAAAAATCAGTTTCAAGTGATTCCAAGGTCATATTGAAGCATAGATATCAGTATTGGGTTCTTAAATTCCCCCTAAAAATAATTCAACACCCATTAAGCCCTCAAAAGGCTCTACTATGAGTCATGAAGAGGAATAAGTGCAACATGATATATCAAAATTACAAGAGCAAGTGCATCAAATTTCACTCTCGCAAAGAGAAAAAAAATGAAATGGAAGTTTTGAAGAAAGGCGTGGAAGCTAATATGGATGGTTTGAAGAAAGGTGGGGAAGCTAATATGGATGGGTGAGGAAGGGCATGGAAGCTAATATGGATGGTTTGGAGAAAGGCGTGGAAGTTAAGATGGATGGTTTGAAGAATGACATGGAATCTAAGATGGATGGAATAGAAGTTAAGATGGATGACATGGAAGCTAACATGGAATACATGAAGAATGATTTAAAAGTAGAAATGGAAGGTTTGAAGGAATGTTTGATGAAATGATTCCTAATGGCGAAAATGTAGTACAAGAAACTCATGATGAGAACAAAATAAATGTTAATCATGATTTGATAAAATCTAATGTTGGATGGAAGAACCACCATATTCCAAAGATGGATATGATGAATTTTGATGGAAAGGATACCGTAACATGGATACTACATATGGAGCATTATAAATATCTCAATAATGTGAAAAACACACAAAAGGTACGCATTGCAACTTTACATTTAGAACAAAATACATGTGTATGGTATCAATGGCTTTCAAACCATAAAAAAATTGTCACTTGGTCAATTTTTACAGAGGAAATGATAGCACATTATGAGAATACAAAGAGAAACACCTTATTTAGCTAATTGATAAATCTAAAACAAAAGGGTTTAGTGACAGAGAAGAGGACTTCAAAAAATTGAATATAAGGATAATTGATATTCTAGAGGAAAACAGGATTGACGTCTTCCTAGGGACTTTAAAGGATAACATCCAACATGAGGTTCACCTTTGGGAACCTAATTCATTGGAGAAGGCATTCAGGTTGACAAGAAAAATTGAATGTAAAATTATGGCGACAAGGAAGCCTACCACTCACATCTATAAAGATGGAAGTGTTGCTACTCCTAGACTTCCACAACATACAAGGTTGGCACCACAATAGTTGGAAGAAAAAAGAGAAAAATGGATTTTCTATAGCTGTGATAGAAAATACACTAAAGTTCATAAGTGTGTTGAGAAGAAATTATTTTACATAGATTGTGAAGAGGAGGAACAAAATGAACAAGAAACTTCAAAATAAGAGGATATACACTAGGAACCAACCCTAGAGAAAGAAGAAATGAGTCCAACCATATTTTTTAATGCATTGGCAGGAGTTACCACTCCTCAAAATCTGAAGATAGAAGGAAATATCAAGAAGAAAAAGGTAATAGTGTTAATTGATTCGGGTGGTACCCATAATTTTATTCATTGTAAGGTAGCTAAGGAATTGAATTACTTCCTATACCCAACACTAGAATGTCAAGTGATGGTTGCAAATGGAAGAACTATAAATTGCTCTAGAAAATTCCATAATATCAAGCTAACCATGGGGGAATATGTATTGAATAGTCCAATGCTTTCCATTCCAATGGGAGGTGAGGATGTTGTACTAGGAGTACAATGATTACAATATTTGGGGACGATAGCTTTTAAATTTCAAGAAATTTTCTTGAATTTTTTTTCGAAAGGAAAGGAAGTTGAATTACAGGGTATCATAGGGAAGCCAGGAAAGATAATAAGCTCTAATGTCATGAAAAAACTTCTGAATAAATAACAACGAGGCGTAATTGCAAAATTATGCTCACTGGAAGTTCCAACATCAAAATCATCTATTTCTCTAGATCTCCAAAAAGTCTTGGACAATCATTCCAAGGTGTTTGAAACTCCCAAAGGACTCCCACCTATTCGTGATCATGATCATGATGTTCATTTGATTCCAGGAAGTATTCCTCCAAACATCAAGCCTTACAAATATACTTATGTCCAAAAGAGTGAAATTGAACGTATGATTGCAGAAATGTTAGAGGCTGGTATAATTCAACCTAGTCAAAGTTCTTTCTCTGCTCCGATATTATTGGTGCACAAGAAGGATGGATCATGGCGCATGTGTCTGGATTATAGGGAGATCAATAAGCTCACTATTAAATATAAATTTCCCATTCCTGTGATTGATGAATTATTGGATGAATTACATGGAAAAAATTATTTTACCAACTTAGATCTTCGTTCAGGATTACATCAAATTAGAATGAAGACTGAAGATATTCTGAAGACAACATTTCAAACTCATGAGGGTCATTATGAATTTTTGGTCATGCCTTTTAGCCTTACCAATGGAACTTCTACATTTCAAGGGTTGATGAATTCCATTTTAAATCCTTCCTTAGAAAATTTGTGTTAGTATTTTTTGATGATATACTAATCTACAGTATGTCTTGGAAGGATCATGTTCAGCATGTTGAAAGGGTGCTCAAACTATTGGAGGAGAAACAATTATATGAAAAAACCTCCAAATGTTTCTTTGGAGTACAAGAGGTGGATTATCTGGGTCATATTATTTCTCACGAGGGTGTTAAGGTAGAACCTAATAAAATTAAATCCATCAAGGAATGGAAATTCCCCACAACCATAAAGCATTTGCAAGGATTTCTTAAGTTAACGGGGTATTATCACAAGTTTGTTAAGAATTATGGGAGAATAGTAGCACCTCTAACATAATTATTGAAGAATGATGCATTTTTATGGACTCCTAAAGCGGCTAAGGCCTTTGAACATCTTAAAGAGGCAATGTGCTTAGCACCAGTCTTAGCAATGCCAGACTTCACAAAAACCTTTATTTTGGAATGTTATGCCTCAATAAATGGAATTGGTGTTGTTTTAATGCAAGAAGGAATACCTATTTCTTTTGAAAGTCGTCCAATCAAAGGAAAGTATTTACAGAAAGCTATTTATGAGAAGGAAATTTTGGCAATACTACATGCACTAAAAA
This sequence comes from Pinus albicaulis, assembly GCA_034641835.2. Taxonomy (NCBI): domain Eukaryota; kingdom Viridiplantae; phylum Streptophyta; class Pinopsida; order Pinales; family Pinaceae; genus Pinus; species Pinus albicaulis. The sequence continues at coordinate 343,585,851 of CM076574.1, read as the reverse complement.
AATGACGACCTTACCTAATGGGAAGACACTTCATGGTAAAAACTGATCATGATAGTCTTAAATACTTTTTTGGAACAAATATTGTCTTCAGAAGAGCAAAAAAAATGGGTCACAAAGATGTTGGGTTATGAGTTTGAAATCATATACAAAAAAGGGAAGCTAAATGTTGTTGCAGATCCACTCTCAAGAAATGATGAAGAGGTGGAAGCATTGCTTTGTGCCATTTCTATTATCCAACCAAATTGGATAACTAAAGCAAGGGACGAATGGAAGAAGGACGAGAAGTGTGGACACTCATTCAAAAGTTGCAGCAAGATCCTAATACATTTGATACATTTATTTGGAAAAATGATTCCTTATGGTACAAAGATCACTTATATCTTTGTAAGAATTCCCAACTAAAACAAAATATTTTGCACACTTCTCCCTTAGGAGGACACTCTGAATTTTTAAAAAATTACGACAAGGTGAAGAAATTTTGTTTTTGGGATGGCCTTATTCTGATTTACAAAATTTTGTGGCAAATTGTTTGGTTTTCCAGCAAAATAAAGTGGAGACAATTAAGACCCCGGGTCTTCTGCAACCTTTATCCATTCCAAGTCAACATTGGGAGGAGATTTCAATGGATTTTATCACAAGTTTACCTAATTTCGAAGGAAAGAGTGTCATCATGATGGTAGTTGATAGACTTATGAAGTATGCACACTTTTGTGCATTATCTCATCCATTTAAAGAAATTACAATTTCTATTGCATTTATGGAAACAATTCAAAAGCTACATGGAAACCCAAAGATTATTGTAAGCAACAGAGATCCCATTTTTACTGGAAATTTTTGGACGATATTATTTTCTTGTTTGGGTACTCAAGTAGCTCATAGCTCATCTTATCATCCTCAATCCGATGGGAAAATTGAGATAGTGAACAAATTTTTGGAAGGATATCTTCGTTGTTTTGTATCTGATAAACAAACACAATGGGTCAAGTGGTTACCTTTGGTTGAATGGTGGTATAAAACTTCATTCCATAAGACAACAAAAATGACCCCATTTATGGAACTTTATGGATATCATCCATCATCCATCACATCATCTATAAGAGAAAATTAAAAGGTTCAAGCAGTGGAATATCACATCGAGCATCAACAAAAATTTCTCCAACTCTTAAAGGTTAACCTAGATTTGGCACAAAATCGAATGAAACAATAGGCATATCAACATCGCAGTGAGATAAATTTTGATGTAGGAGACTGGGTATTTTTACGACTACAACCATACAAACGAATGTCCCTCAAGCAAGAAAAAAGGATAATAAATTATCGCCAAAGTACTATGGTCCTTACAAGGTGTTGCAAAAGATTGGTACTATGGCATACAAATTGGAGCTTCCTGCTTCTTCTCGGGTGCATCTAGTTTTCCATGTTTCATGCTTAAAGAAGGTTATAGGTGAAAAAATTCCAGTTCAAACAAAATTTCCAAAACTTTATGAGGAAGGAAAAATCATATTGGAACCTGAAGCAGTCATGGAAACAAGAACTCGATAGCTACGAAATCAATCAATTTCAGAGTATCTCATCAAGTGGAAGAAATTACCCACTAAAGGTTCTACATGGGAGGATGAGAATTTTATACATAAGCATCCATAGCTACTCAAGCATTGAGAACAATAATTTTTTGAAGGAGAGGGGCATGTTAGGTCCCTATATTACTAGTGTAGTCCCTTATTATTGTTAGTGTAGTCGCCTTATTTTTATTTTTGTACCCCTGTAACCCCCATATTGTTATTATTATGCCCTTACATTATTATTGTTAGGTCGGCTAGGATTATATTATGACCCCATGGACTCCTATATGTAGAAATGAGGTTTTGTCATTTGTATCATCCAAGAATGATTCATTTATGTAATGTAAAGGAGGTTGTCCCCTCGAAGTGGCTTATTTCTAAGGTGTTGATCTCTCTTTTCTTCTATTTTTGGAGTTGGTTTCATAAAAATTTTCTTCCCATATAACCATGCATAAAACAAATGCAAGTTGCTAAAATGTTCACCATTAACTAGCAATCATAGATTCTTACTCTTGAGAACATCTTTCATATTTCTCTTCTATATAAGATAGATAGAACCCCCTAACTCATGAAAATATGTTATTTTAGAAGCCATAATGATGAATAAAAATAGAAACTAAACCTTTGCAATTTAAAACAAAAAGATAATGATTAAAATAAAGATAAATAAACTGAAAATCTTATTTTACCTCCAAAAAATTATTGATATTTTCTTTTGTAGGATTTAAAGGTGGCTACCCATTCATAGGAAAAAGCCCCAAAATTAGTATATATATATATATATATTCATATTAACAAAAAAAGAACTCATATTTTTGCAAAGGTTTTGCAAAACCTAGATGAAATATTGACTAGTCTTTCCCTTTCATAGACCCAAAATAAATAAAAAAAGAGAGTAGATTAGAAGTGATGCTAATATTGACACCAATCACCTTTTTCCTACATGGACAAGGTATAAATAGATGTCGAAATGTATGGTGTGTGATATTGGGTTAATACTTGTGAGGCACAGATCAAATTGATTCAATGATACCCTGTTTCTACATATTTGAATTCTAACAAAATTGTTTTTGAGGTTCTATGCTTCCTTCTGGCCACTATGCAAGTGTGCACGATAAGAATTGAGGATATTAAGCATTGAAAAATTTGATAATTGACACATGTAAAATCTGAAATCACATGGTTGACGCTAGGGTTCTAGTGATGGAGGTCATGGGTATCAACTTCATGGATGTCAATTTATGCAAAACAAAAATGGATATTTATTTCTTGAGATAGCAGGCTAATTTTTTTCAACACACACACAAAAATGATCAAGAAACATAACCAATTTAGAACCCATTGATGCAGGAGAATCCACAAGTTAAACTCACCTTTGGCCTCTTTAGGTCAAATACCATTTACTAAGGGATTTGGTTCCCTAATTTATTTTCAAGAGAAGTTGGGTTCCCTAAGTTATTTGAATTGTAATCATTAAATTATATATAGTCTAGAAGGAATCAAAATTTTTAGGGATTTAATAGAGTGTCATTTAGTTTCTATGTAAAAGTGGTAATTTATTCATATTTGGGATTTAATTAGACAATATAAGAGACAAATCTAGGTTGTTATATCTGAACAATAAGTCTATTAATAAAATTATCTTATGTACATAATAATCAATGTTTTTTAGAGAGGGAGTGAAATTTGGAGAGATCTACATAAAGGGACTATGCAAAATTGTGAAATGATTATCTTCCCTTTCATTCAAAGTCCAGTATTCAGTATTGAGTTCCTCGTGTGTGTGTGTGTGTGTTAAAAAATTTTCATCTATGAGATTTATTTCATTGCAAGTTAATAAAAAAAGCATAGAGTCGAGGCAGAGATTCGTTTCTAGGGAAAATACCCCACAAATCCACCCTTATTTGATTTCAAAATTTTTAGTCTATGAATATTGACAATGATAGAAAACTTTCCCTATCAAATTCATTCCCATCTAAATATTAGCCTTTGGCCATCAAACTATTGAAATTATCTAAACAGTGGTCAACATACTATTGAGTGAAATCCAATAATACCTCATTAACTAATGGAACCAGAGATAGAATTTTTTTTGTCTTTTGTGGTCCAATTTGCCACCAATTCTCGATAAAGAAGTAAAAAGGAGTTGTGAAACATAGTAACAAGCAAAAAACGAGTTCCGTTAGCTGTTGGAGCCAATAGAAGAAAAATAGCGTTCCTCAAGTTTTCCCATTTACCGCCGAGTACCCACCATTGAGCACTTTACTGCTTGACATTTTTTTCCAAGCCACCAAAGTGATTTCCACTAACATCCTATTGGAACCTATCCATCTTTCAGTTAACAATGTTAGCAAGTAGAATTTTCTCCGTCAAGTGTCGTCTTGTCATCAAAATCATAATATTGACATGTTTCCATAGTTGTTGTTCAAGGAAACACTTAGTGGTCCAATATTCGATAACCTATAGCACCTTTATACTTTAGTGCTTAGTCATAGTGCTAAGTCTCATGGGTCATTACACTCAACACTGAACACAAGGAAATTTAGTGTTCATTTGCAAATTGTTTCGAGTGAAAATTTAAAGGGGGGATTTGAGGTCGTTGTAATATCAAGTTGGAATCAACATTGGTACCATAGAAATGTTAAATAAAAAAATATAATATGGCAGACCAAGAAGGAGTAGCGATAAGAGCATCTCGAAGAGTAGGAAAAGGATGGTGCATAGCAAATATGGCCTTACAAGCGGAACTATGGAAGTTGCAAGAGAGGATGGAAGCCATGGAAACTACATAAAGGAGAGGAGTTGACATATTAGATTCCAATGATGTAGAGGAAGGTTATTATAGTGAGGAAGAAAGAGGAGAATCAAAATAGGATAAAATGCTAAATATTTTTGCTAATATTTCTACCAGACCAAAAATGAAGGTACCAAAGTATGAAGGTAATCTGGATGCCAATGAAATAATGGATTGGATTAATGCTTTAGATAAGTATTTTGATTATAAATATGTTTAGGGAAACAAACAAGTTAGGTACGTAGTGACCAAACTCAAATTCCATGCAAAGCTATGGTGGGATGAAGTATAGGCATAAAAAAAGGAAAGGAATGGATAAAATTTAATATTGAGATAGAATTTTGGCAAACTTAAAGGTGAGTTCCTACCCAAAAACTATGAAATCAATATTTTTAAACAGTTACAGAACGTCAGACAAAATTATATGTCATTCAAATAATACACTGAAGAGTTATACAAGTTAAATAATAGAGTTGGGCATGTATAATATGATGTTGAGAAAGTTTCTAGATATATAAATGGTTTGATATTTAATATTCAAGATGAAATTAACTTGTTATCTTTGGAAACTATTGAGGATTCATATCAAGCTACTTTGAAGGAAGAAGAGAAGATTTCTCAAAATAAAATTCAAAGAAATCGAGGAAGAGTCCTACAAGATGCAAAGGAAAAAAAAGTGGAAGAGGAAGAGTATAGTCTCAAATAGAAGAAGGCAGAAGCTATAAAAAAAAATCACCATGAGGAGGTGATTCAAGAGGAATAATATAATTCTCTAGAGGTAGAGTTTGCGGAAGAGACTATCGGCCTAGATTTTTTAGATGTGGGAAACTAGTAAATATGTCTTGGGATGTCTTGAAAATGCACTATTGGCATCAGAATCAGCACTTGTACTGTAGCAAGTGCTTGCCCAAACAATATTAAACTCTAAGGAAATTTTAATGTTTTGGTTTATGGGATTGGAAGATGGTATAAACTTTGATTCATTGAAGAGAGATTTCGGTCAAATCCACAGTTCTACTAAAGAGGGTATTGTAACTTGATGTGGTAGCAAGGTGCAAGTTTGTAGTCTATGAGGAGATGAAATTATAATATGAGAGGAAACAATAGGTCTATGAAACAAAAATATCCTGCATTTAGTAGAAATTCACAAAAGTGGCAGTTTGACAATATTCCATTGAGAGAAATATATTTCTAGTCTAACAAGATTCTCACTGAAATATCATGAAGAATAACTATCATGAGTGTTGCTCTTCCACTGTTATAACATTATTATATTTTATCAGGAATTCTCATTGTGTGAGACTAACAAAAACTGATAAAACACATAACATGCTTAAGAGACTAATAAAAAAACATAACAATATGGTGATTTACAAACTGGAACTGGAAGAAAAAAGATATGGAAACATAAGTAAAGTAGACAATACACACAACAAATTTGTAATAAGTCCTCAGTAGTATCATTCCATTTAATTCACAAAAAAGACTAGAGATCATATGAGTCAAAATTCTATAACCACCAACCAACCCTGACTTCATATCAGTTTGGCATATATATACAAAAGATGATACTGTGAACTTCCATAGAAAAATATGAATCTGTTTCCAAAATTTATTATGTTCTCATGCAAGAGACGAGGCTTATCCTTTAATATTAATTGCAAAGTGCTATGACATAATGAAAATAAAAACATTAAGGCTAACAATTTGAAGTGGTTTGTATGATGTGGTAGTTTTATGGGAAGACTCCTCTTTTGTTCTGGTGCAACCAACTCCATAAAAAGTGCAAACAACAGTGAAAATGGTGTGTGGTTGTTCCTTGAATGTTGCTCGATGCCTGGTAAAAACGTGCTGGCGCTAAGAGTAGTGGTAGAAAACTTTTTGAGAGAAACTTTTCCGCTGTTCTGCTGTTCCTTTCCCATTTTTTGGTTGAAAACCCTTTGTAATGGTGGAAAATCCGAAACTTTTGGATGTAATGATGAAGGTTCATTTTATGAGAAACTAAAAAGACAACCTTTGAAATAGGTTTAATTGATAGAGGAGATATGGATCAGAATGAATGATAAGCGAGGGGGGGGGTGATGATGTGGCGAAGAAGTGGGACCTGTTAGAGCTTGAATCTGCCTTAGGCTGAAGGAAAGCAGGATTCAAACTAACATAGTGGCGACCATACTGGGGAGATGGTTTGCTTGTGAATGTAACACTTGACCTATAGATTGTCTTGCCCCAGTACCTGTAATCAAGTTTAGATCTGATGGTTGATGGTGGACAACGATCAGACAACGCAAGGCTGAAATCATTCACCTAGCGATTTCACTGAAAAATCCAGCAATCGATGCTTCATGGTGACTCCACTGCAGATTTTCAAGATGGATTGAGTTGCAAGAAGATACGCTCCCATGAGCCGAGATCACATCCCAGGTTTTCCAAATAAGATGCCCAAGGTAGATTGGCTTCAGAATTTGCCTATGTTCAGAAATGTGGAAGGTAATGACGCTGCTCTTCATTTGGTGAAATTTCACATTCATGTGCATAAATTAAAGATCGATTTTCCTGAAGACTGTTTGATGAAAATGTTTATGGCTACTCTAGAGGATGAAGCCCGATCTTGGTATGAAAGTTTGCCATCCGCTTCTATTTACTGTTTAAAGGATTTTCATACCATGTTCTTTGAAAAATATAAAGAATCTTATCCGTCCTTGATTTTAGTTCAGAACTGTTGTAGCCATGTTCATAGTTTCATTGAAGATCTTGAGAATTTTTATGGGGATAATGACTTCATGGACGGAGAAATCATGGAGGCTCTGTACGAGAAACCATTTCAGCAAAATGAAGAGAACCTAGAGGATACCCATCAAGATGCTCAGGAGACTTTGCAGCAGGATCAAAATCTTGGTACAATGGAAAATGATGAAAGAGAAAGTTTCGTTTCATATCTGCCCATAGAAGAAGACAACATGCAGGGAAATCAAGTTTTAATTTCAGGATGCAATAATTTCAAGTCAGCCATTTCAGATCTAGATTCAGATCGTGATGACCAAGAATACCTTGTGCCGAATCTCATAAAAGAGAACATTGCTGTTGAGATCATCTGGGATGAAGAAGACAGAGGTATGGATCCAAATGTTCTCATGTCATCAGAACAAAGCCTTCATAAAGAGGTAATCTAGGCAGTTCATGAACATCAAGATGAGATTTTTGTTCAAGTAAGTGAAAAAGTTTCCCTGGATGAATCATTGGTAGATGATAGAAATGTCATGTTTGAGCATCAAGAATCAGCTGAAGTTTCTTTTCTTATGATTGATGACTGTAATGAGAATCTGGCTGTCATATCATATGAAGATGACCTACAATATATCCAGACTACAGAAGATCAGACCATTCAGGATTCGCTTTCAGATTCTTCTTCATATGTCTCATGTGTTGAAATGTTCTTTGAAGAAGAAATCTGCTCATACACTTGTTCAGAATTTTTTGAGGACCAGGAATAGACTTTTACTGAAGTACATTATAAAGGAAGATCAGAATCAAAAGAGGAAGATACCTTGTTTCTTCAGCAGGAGGTAAATCTTCATTTTTTTCAGGATCCACTGGAAAATCTGTTGCAGTTAGCAGTGAAGGTGATTATTGCCGTGTTCAGTGATGAAGGAGATCATGGTCAATTATGTTTTTGGATGCCCAGTTATCAGTATTTATTGTTGACCAGGAGATCTGATCAGGAGAATCAATCAAGAAGGCATCTGCTGGATTGGTTACATTGGCATTATGATATAGTTTAATGGTATATTGTCTTGTAAGAAACATGGGTGGTCATGGACTGCCATCAAGCTTTAAGTTCTAAGTTCGGGTCTTAGTCATGTTGAGTTAGTTTGTTAGAGTGAAGTTTTTTCAGTCATTTCAGTCTGTACCGAGTCATTTGTGAGTCATTTTTCAGTCAATAAATTGAGTTATCAGTCTTTTATCGTTTTGTCAAATAATGGATTCCATGGCCCAATGGATAAGGCACTGGTCTGCTCTCCCAAAGATCTGCTGTTCTTGGCACCTCCAAGGAGCTACCATCCCCATTGGAGCCAATGTTAGAGTCGGACTTTGCAGCCCTTCGTCAGAGATAATTTCTCTTTTGCATTTCATTGTTTAGGTGTCTCATTCTGCTCATTCATCTACATTTCGTTAGGGGCATGCCATTGATTGACAGAAGGGTTTGGTTTTCTTGTTTCCCTTATGCTTGTACCTGCTGGGTTAGTCAAAACTCCTCCAAATTTATCAAAGTTCAGTTCATGTCATTCACAGTCATAAATGATTATTTTGGTCAAAAAGAGTCTTTTAGTTTTTGAGTTTAGGGTTCAGTCTTTTGACATGTTTAATAAATGCCCGCAGGCCATGAGGATGGTTTTCAAAGAAGTTCTCAGTTCAAAATTTTCATCATCAAACATTTTCGAGGACATTTCTTGTTCAAAACTCTGTTTTGAATAAGAAATTGTCGCATTCATTTTTGTAATAATCATGTATTTCTCCGTCTTGAAGATTTCAAAGCAGGTTCTAGTTTTCCTTTGCCAAACATCAACGCCAATATCCCTGCAAAAATCAAATAATTTCATCAGCCCAAACTCAGAAAATCAGTGAAAAGACAAAAGACATAGTTTCAATAAATGACAAAGTGCCAAAATAAAAAAAAATTACAAAATGGGTTTTGAGAACGAAAAAATCAAAGCCATCTCTTTGCAAGATATTTCTCAAAGCTATTTAACCCATTTGCATCAATTTTCATTCAGAAAATCTCATTGGGAAGTTGAATTTCAAAGTTGGAGACCAAACAGTGATTGAGAGAGCCGTGACTGTGTGTGAAGATTGAGCGCGGCGCATAGGAGAGAGGCGCGGCGCATTGAATCAACGCGACACATTGGGACGAAACTGACAGTGTCTTTTTCCACAGGCGAGGTGCACCCACAGAGCACGGCGCATTGAGCCATCAAGCCCGAAATTCATCAACGCTCTACAATTTTTCAAAATCAAACAATTTTTTCGCTCCAAGTAAGTTAAAACCCTTTGTTCATTGATTTGAAGACGTGTTTTCTGTGTGTTAAAGAGGAGGAATCCAAGAGTTTGAATGGTTAAAATGTAACCCTATACCCATATAGAAATCTGCTCCATAGGGTTTTGAAAAGAGGTGTTGGATGTTGTTTGGTGTTTTAACTATCATTCCGCTTTCATTGGCTCTCATTATTGTCACATTATTACACCACAGTCCCACAGTCCCTCTCCTATATCCTCTATCCCATATCCCTATACCCTTTTGATCCTATGTGTTAATTCCCAAACCCTATCACTTGCTACCACATCCCTCCATTGACAAACTCTAAATTGCCATAACATTCAAGGGCTGGCTTATGTTCTTTATTTCACTTATATATTCCCATTTCATTGACTCTTGTCCCTAGACTACCCCCCTATCATTATCACCCATTCCCATTACTTATAATCCCCAAATCCCCATACAGTCAAACAGTGGCTGTCTTCACAATCAAAACTCACTTGACAGTCCTTTTCCCACTGTGGTATTTCTTATAGCACCTTGATATATATGTGATCATTTGGGCATTGAAACAAATACACCAATTGCTCATTTTCTAACCAACGAAGCATACAGTTGACAAACACATTTCAGCACCATGTCAGAGACAAATTCACCATATGAGCAGGGTTACGAGCAGGACAGTGATTCTACAGCAGAACTAAATGTGCCAAGGAGATCCCATAAAAGTGGCAGGCATGTCAGGGAGGAGCCCACTTCTTTGACCCAATTGCAGGCTTGCCCGCTTGCAATGGATTGTTGTCAGCGTCAATCATGTTTCCAGTATTGTGAGATGATTTCCCGAACTCAGCATCATCATGAGTTAGCTCGCCTATTTGTCCTACATTTGCATAATGGTCATGTACATCTTGCTGGAGTGAACTTCACTTTGTCACCAGAGACTATTTCTGAGGCGACCGGGATACCGAACATTGGTGAGGAATGGAATAAGAGACAGTAGTTGGATAGAGCATATTATGAGCCTTACATCAGACCTGGATGTTTGAGGTAGCTGAGCAGGGTATTTCCATTCCGATTTCTAAAGGAAGAGTATGCACCCTTGATGAAACTTATCATTAGGTACTTCAGTTGTGAAGGGCACTTTTCACGCTTGTATGCGTATCATATCCGGCTATTAATGCATTTCACGAGAGTGCAGTTGATGAGAATTCCATACTTCATGTATCGTAACATATAGCGGATGACAGTCCTTGTGCAGAAGAAGACCCCAGCACAGCAGCATAACAACATTTACCATTACGTGCTCATCAAGATCATGGTGGTACATCAGCTCGCACAGCAGGGCATCGCATGGGATGAGTTCATTTCCCGTGACTTCTTTGCAGTGCCACAGCCTCCTCCTAAGATAGTTCACGATGAGGGAGAGCCTTCACACCAGTTTGATGTTCCTAAGATTGAGCCTATCAGTGCGCCAGTGGCAGTTACATATCAGAGAGGCACCAGAGCCTTATTTGCAGCAACACGACGAGTACTATCTCCACCAGGGGTGGTAGGGGTCTCGTTGACTTCATCAGTGGCACGAGTAATATCTCCACATGGAGTGGAAGGGGTCTCACCTTCTACATCAGAAAAGGTACAGGTTCAGGATAGAGGCAAGAGGCCTATGCATGATCAGGGCCCCTCGGGAGGCCAAGATACTGATTTTGTTTTGATCGATGTTGATGCGAGCTCTCCTAGCTCGAAGCTGAAAGAGATCATCTAGGAACAAAAGGCTGAGGTTGAAACTTTGACCGTGAATTTTCAGAGAGATTAGTGGGTTATACATTATTTGGAGCAGCGTAATAAATAGCTGGAGGATCAACACACACTCATCGAGTTGCGGCAAATCCGTGAAGACCGTGCATTGGCTCGGAAGAGACCAGGTGACATGACACCGGTTGAGCGAGAGAATTGCCTTACGCACGTCAAAATTCATCTAGAGAAGCTCTTGGAAAAGGAAAATAGGGAAAAAAACATGCTCATACACATGAAGACTCACTATTGGGCCCGTACACACGTTTGCAGAGCAAAAATGAAGATCCTGAAGGCAAGGTTGAGAAAGGCATTGAAACGTCGAAAGAGGCTGGATCCACTCCGAATCTTGGCCGAAGCTTCCTTGGCTAAGTATGAGACATGATGGGAGACCTTCACTCCAAATTTCAGCAAATTTGAAGAAGATTTTGTCATTTTGAAAATTTTGGTTGCAAAACAGGTTTTTCTGCCCGATGCGTCGCGCCACCCGACGCACGCTTATGATTGGGACACCTTCTGGAGGAAAACTTGATATTTTTGGATTTATCATGGTAATTTATGCATTCTCAGGAATTTCCAAAGCATTTCATCAAATTCTGGGTGGTCTTAAGGGCCAAAAACACCATGAAAATCACCTTTCTGCCACCTTTTGCACCAGCAGGAAGTACTTTTGGGAGATTGAAGCTTTTGAGGTGAAAATGAGCTCCAAATTGAAAAATTCCACTTGGGTTGGATAGAAGATATCCAGGGCTTTCCAATGAGCTATCATGAGATTGATTTGGACTTCGGGAAGTGCTCCAAAAATAGGTCCAAAGTAGCGTGGCGCATAGAGGAATTCAGCCTATTTTTCACCTTCCAGCTCAGGAATTCGGCCAGTTTTGACTAGTTTTACTTTTTCATGAGAGGATTGATCTATATTGATGTAATTTGGTAACCATGATGTAATTTTGGCATGTATTTACTTTTTCTAGATGATTCATTCACTAAAAAGTGAAAATCAAGTGAATGGATCAGTTTCCTAGCTTATAGAGGCAAGTTGTTTGGTTGCCTAGATTTTAGCTCCATGTTTAGAATTGGTTCAAAATGCTCCTAGAAGCATGAGCTCGACCCCTAGAGGCATGGGAAGGGGTTATAATTGTCTATATATTGTATTTTCTGAGGCATTTTCAGGGTTGGACTCTTGGGAGAAGTTTGGCACCTCATTGTACACACATTTTCAGTTTTTGGCAAAGGAAAGACTAGAGTTTTGCAGCACTTATTGGGATCCTTGTGGCTTCTGAGTTTTGATGATGTTCTTATCATGTTTTTTGTAAGTTTCATTAATGTTGTATGTATGCCATTTCCCTCCTCTATGCTTCTAAATTAAACAAATGAGTATTTGAGGTAGAATTCACTGATTCGCTGGTGCTCTGCCTTAGAATTTTGTTTAATTTTACATGTTTTCGTCAGTTTGAAGAGGATCCTTGTACACTCTTCCCCTCTTCAGCTCCTCAACAGTATTTTCCATCCATTCACTCGATCTAAGACATCAAAGACATTGCCTACCCTGCCCCAACTTGAACTTTGCAAGATTTGGCCTCATCCCCAAGCCCGAAATTGTTTTTCCCTTTTTCCAACAAAAACCCCTAAAAATCAAAATCAAACCCTCCTATTTGTTTATCTAGCCTAAGATCAGTTGTTGTTTCGGTCATCTCAAGCCCCTTTGAATATTTTCATTGAGATTGACCTGGAGAGACTAAGCGTGGTTTGGTGTTGTCCTTCTTCTGCCTTATTTCAGCCTAAGGTAGATTTGGGAACTAACAGGACCGATCACAGATCACACATCGGAATTTTTATTATGAAATGCGGGACTTAAATTTTGAAAATGGTGAAGTGCGATGTGCGATGAGACTGGAGGTGACGTGGCAGAGAAATTGGAGCAATCACAGATCATGCATTAGAATTTTTATAAACATACATATGGGTGCAATCAACAATGATCACTTCATAGGAGCTTTAAACAAAACCTATTTCTCCCAAAAAATTATGCATACACGCGGAATTGTGGTTCTAGGGCCCCACAACCTGGTGACCAATCAAAATTAATAGCAAATCGGCCACCCACAAATTTAACTTTACACTGATAACAGCTAAATTGTAAACTATGCGATTTTTGAAATCGCGTTGGTGTGCTACAACGACATGTGCCCCTCGCCTCATCGCATCGCAAATCACTTAACATACCATGTGGTTGACTTAACGCTAAACTTAAAAAACTATGATTTGTGAAATCACTCCATTTGTGCTTTAGTCTCCACCGTTGATCTGCACCCAGATCTGACGATATTCCTTGCTCACCCTTCATCACCTCATCACATCGCAAATCACTTAAAATACCACGCAATTTCATTAATGGTAAACTTTAAAAATTACAATCTGTGAAATCGCTCCATCTTCTCTTTAATCTTAGTTGTTGGTTTATTCCCTTTCGGATCTGCAATTGGATCATGGTCACTCGCTCAACTGGCACGCGGTTCTTCTCTGACGCTTCATTCCTTTGTCTAATTCCTGGCAAGTTTCCTTTAAACATTCTTTGCTTCTCTTCTTCGAATCTCCCTCTTTGTTGGTCAATCTATTTTCTGTAGGCCACGCTTTGCTTTTAAATAACTCTAGTTGCAATGGTGTGCGCGAAGCATTAAACTACCTGCTTTGAAAACTGATTTCCTATTTACCTATACCCTCTTTTCTGAGATAACAAAAATTTGAGTGAAATAGATGCATTTTTCACTGTGTGGAATTTATGACTTTCATTTCTGATAAATAGCTGCCTTTTACTGCGTTACTATTTTGAGAATGAATTTGCAACAATGGTAGCTATTATTCCAGACCAGATGACTGCAACTTTATTAACCAAACATCGACTAACCTTCAACACTAACATAAGTCAAAATAGATATTTTAACTTATTTTAGGACTCTGAAACACTATGACACCTATTTACTTAAAAATGCCTTGATGTTGGGACTCTTTTTAACTTTGATTGTAAATGACTCAAACTTTAGACATGGACTAGGACACAATAAAAATTTGAAATCAGTAATGCAATGGTGATTACACCATTAACATTTTCAGTGCTAGCATGCGCCAAGAAGCCAAAGAGGTTATGATGATGTAGAAGAAAAGGAGGAGAATGAGAATACAACCACAATTAAATAAGTTCCTGAAGCAGGTCTATTCATTATTGATGAAGAAAGTTTTGAAAAAAGTAGAGAAGGAAGAAAAATAACCATCTCAAAGGAGAAGTCCATTTAGGAGCATCCATAAGTCTAAAGGTAAGTTCTCAAAAGTCATAATTGATAGTGGTAGCACTGATAACTTATTCTCCACTGAAATGGTAGAGTAATTAAACTTGAAGAAAAAAATGCACCCTCATCCTTACAAGGTATCTTGGTTGCAAAAGTAATGAAAAATGTAAGGTGGATTTCCAAATTGGTAAATATAAAGATGAAATCGTTTGTAATGTGATGTTTATGGATGTTTTCCATGTTTTGCAGGGGATACCATGGAAATATGATAGGAAATCCATCCATGATGGAATAATAAACACATACATAATTGAGAAATATGGACAAAAACATACCTTGTTTCCTTTTCTAGATGAAGAAGCTAAAGAGTGGACTCGGTCCAAGTGTACTCCTAATGAGTAGGAAGGAGCTATTGCAAGAATTTAAAAAAGAGGAGGTAATTTTTCACTAAGAGGGAAGCCTCATGTAATTCTTACAAGCAAAAATTGAGATGATTTTATAAAGAAATTATAAGCATGTTGAATGAGTTTGTTGACATGATTGTTGATGAGTTACCAAACAATTTTCCTCATTTTAGACACATCAAGCATCACATAGACATGATCCCAGGATCCCGTCTTCCAAGAAAGGCAACCTATCAAATGACTCGAAAGGAAAATGAAGAGTTAAAGAGGTAGGTTCAAGGGCTATTAGATAAAGTTATTATCAAAGAAAGCTTAAGTCCTTATGTTGTACCAACAATTCCCATTCCACAAAAGGATGGTGGATGGGGGATGTGCACTGATTCAATATTTATAAACAAGCTCACAATCATGTATATATTTCCACCTCCATGTATTGATAACTCGATTAATTATTTGAGTGGTGTTATATATCTCTAAAAATTTTATTTAAAGAGTGGGTACTGTTAGCTCAGGCATGTTAGTGATCAAATTACTCTTTCAATTGTTTTTCACAAAGTCACAGGTCAATTTTTTTTACTTTTTTTGAACAAGTTCTCAGAAAACAATTTTGGTCACTGAAGAGGTCTAAATCATGTTTGTTTCTCCTTCATTTCATTCATCGCCAGCATCATTGTCAAGGTCATCGCCATCATCAGTTTCAATTTTACCATCTCCATCATAATCACGGAAGAGTTCTAGGGTTAGGCCACTCCTTTTCATATAGGTCACTGTCTAGGTTCATTTCTGCCTTTGACAAATCTTCAAAATTTTACTTAAAATAAGGAATAAAACCTCCATTCCATTCATAAAACCCTAATTAAGGAGCAAGCATGTTTATGAATACGAAGCAAAGGCCATCTCTCATGTTTTATATGGCTCAAGTTCCAAAAACGTTCAAAACATCTCATTTCTGTCTCATTGTCTCATGAAAAATAACTCTATTCTGTTTCACTATCTCATAAAAAAAAAAAGAATTATGTCTCACTATCTCATTCAAAGTCAAAAAATTCATATTGACTGTTAGAGCTTCAAAAAGAGGTCAATCTGACCTATTTTTCCAGTCAAATGCAAAGGGACTCATTTACAATTTTCAAACGCACCTCATCTTGTTTTGAAAACAATCATATCCAAAATGTGAAAGATTTCAAAGTTTTTGAAAAGCAGTCTTACTATCTTATTTAAAGGGAGATGTTTTTTTTTCATAAAAAGGAAAACTGTGTTTTCATGTATCATTTCAAATGTCATAAAAACACTGCAAGTGTCAAATAATGAAAATGAGGTTAATTTTCCTTCTTATCTCATTTTAAGGGGAATCATGTCACTTTTCAAGTGAAAAAAGGTTAAAAGGTCATTTTATAAGTTTTAAAGTGGTAAGGGGCATTTCAAAGTTTATAAAGGGCAAAGAAACCCTCATCTAATTCATTATACTCTTTTCATGAATGAGAGAGAAGCTCTACTCTTCATTTTCCTTCCACAGTCCCTAAATTCCAAAGCATAACCCTCAAATCCCATTAAAATCTGCTTACAACCCTCCAAAAGCAACTTTGATATGCTTTTGGGCATCATGTTTCATTGTCAGGCTTCATTGTTACTCTTTTGTGGATGCTGTGCAGCAAGTGTTACATTTATAGAGCATTGCACAAGCACTACACAACCATTGTTACGCTTCTGCAAGCTTGTGTTATGCTCCTGTGAGCATTGTTACACTTCTGTAAGGAGGTGTTACACTCCTGTAGAGTGTAATTTCTGGTGTTTGAAGCTCGGAAAACCCTCTAAAATTTCAAAGCTCGTGAACCATATTTGGTGTGGCCTTCGTACAATATTTCCATTCATTCACTTTGTTCATTAAAACCCTAGGGTTTTCGTCATTCCAGTGACAAACACCATGGAAAGTGACAAGAAAATGTTCAAAGAAGGATGCCACCTCAGGCTTGAACCATTCACCATGCATGAGATTAAAGCTTTGCCATTGGCCAGAAGGTGCTTTGAAAGAACTCAATGTTTGACATTGTGTGAAAGGCTTATGGAAGGGGGGTATCATCTTCAGTTGTCCAGTCTATTTGCAAGAAGCTACAATATGGGAAGGGTTACTCTTGCAAGTATGGATATAAGCTTATAATTTGACCTAATTTCTTCAGCTACAGGCATCCCTTCTCATGGAGAGCAGTGGTTCAAAGGTATGGACCTAGACATTGAAAACTATAAGAAATTCCTCAAGCCTCATGTGAGAGACGAGCCAAAATTTATTTTTCCTTTCAGACACCTCAGAAAAAATCATGCTCCTCTGATAATGTTCATAATGAAGTACTTCATATGTGAAGGAATTTTATCTAGGTTGTATAGGTATCACATAGGGATTTTGATGCATTTTACATCAGTCAAAACACTTGAACTACCTCATTATTTATATAGGAGCTTCATTAAGATGGATAAGAAGGTTCAGAGTAGAATGGAATATCATAATACTAATATTTTTAATCATGGCCTAATTAAGCTCATTGTGTTGCATCACTTGTACTCCATAAACATGACTTGGGAAAACTTCTTCGATAGATTGTCAACATTGCTTTATGCCTTGCCTATTACATCATCAGCACAACCAATGGATATTGGCACTTCTAGTATGCATATTCAACCTTCAGATGTTCCTAGGGTTATGCAACTTTCTCATGCCTATGAGAGAGGGAAGAGACAAGTATTTGTGCCTAAGTCTACCAGGAGTTTTCCTACACTTGGCACCCATGTTGAAACATGTGAGATAGAGGAGCAACCTTTTTTTCGATCAGCATAATGAGTCAGTGCCACTTGAGGCTAAGGTATTAGAGCATGAGGAGGTCAGACCAATTGAATAAATCATGAAAGAGAAATATAAAGAGATAACATAATTTAAAGAGGCCTTCTCCCTTGCCCAATCCTAAATCACTTTCCTTCAACGGGGAAATTTTCAATTGCAAGTGAATCAGCTCCTACAAAGAAAATACAAATCATAAATGGAGGAAAAAATAGGTAAAGACAAGAATATTATTGTTGTTGACCAAATGCAGGACATGGAGGCTGAAACACAAGGAAGAATACCAACAACAGGAGGCCTCAAAAGGGTGTTGGAGCGAGAATGACAGTCAATTCATTAATCTGAAGAGTTGACCTTTGATGAGATTATTTCCATGGAGATCAATGAGGATAGAGAGATTTGGTTATCAAGAGTTAAAGATAATTTGGAGAAGCTATTGAATAAGGCTAAAAGGTATAAAGAGCTACAAAGCACATGGAAAACCATTATCGCACCAGGGACACCATTTCTCAAATAAGGCTGAAACAATTGAAGAAGAGGCTTAAAGAGGTACAAATGAAGCTCAAGGAGAAGGATAGCTTGGAAATATTGGCTGAATCTTCCTTAGATATGTAGCCTATCTCTCACAGGTGCCAAATAACCAATTTTGAGAACTTTTGATCAATTTTGGTATTTTATATGAT
Source organism: Pinus albicaulis (assembly GCA_034641835.2). NCBI lineage: Eukaryota > Viridiplantae > Streptophyta > Pinopsida > Pinales > Pinaceae > Pinus > Pinus albicaulis. Next base: position 343,567,471 of record CM076574.1, on the reverse strand, counting down.
TTTTGGAAGAATTTTGGAAATTTCTCATTGCAGAAGGGTAACATAATTTTGTGAATTTTATTTTGGAGGCTTCTAAATGATGATTTATTTACATGGATGGATGTATTTTGATGAGTAAATCATAGATTAGGAACCCTTATGACATTTAAAGCTGTAATTTGGGAGAAAAAGCTCAAAAGCCTCTCATTTTTCATGTTTCTGCCTCCTTTTTGGACCATCTATTACTCTTTTTAGTGACTCCGGGAGAATGGATTTTGGAAGGCCTTACCATGGTCCATTTTGTAAAATTAAAGATGTTCTGTAAACTAGACATATAGGGATAGTTGACCATTCTTTCATAAGTGGATTTTGACTTCTCAAAGTGCCTCAAAAGTGCCTCCAAAGTTTTGTTATGCTTATGCAAATGTTTTTTAAAATATTCTGTCAAATTTGTCACAAATCAATATTGGATTCCTCAGGACACTTGTCAAGCTCAGAATTGGTCACAAATTCAAGGAAATGTTTTCATATGAGTTGTAATTAGATTTATTGGGTTGTTTTTGGCTTCCTAACATGAAGGAATTTGTAATTAATTTAAGGGAAAAACACTCTTAGTTTATAGCTAAAATTCAGGGAATGGTTTCTAACCTCCCTAGGAACTAGGAAATGACCCATATTTTGTGTTTATGATCCATTTTGGATGATATTTCTACGTGATGAGGTGTCATAGTTATTTGTTTTTTTTGGGGTTGGATAGTCTCATATTGTAGTGGAGCTCTTGTAATCAGTTTGTGGAATGAAATCAGAGATAAACTTGCAGGAATTGTGTTGAGATACTTGTGGTATGCTTTGGAGCATCTGTGTTTCTCTTGTATTTATCATTTTATGCTTAGTACCATGTCTTATTCTGCTTCTTATATGTTTATCTTGTAAATTTTGAGAGAATAATTCATGTTTAGGAATGCTATGTTATAGACAAGATTCACCATATTATGCTTATTTTATTCAAAAACTGAATGAATTCACCTCAGTGGTCATTCAAAATATCCTCCCTTTTCATCCTATACTCAGTGACTGATTAAAATTATTTCAAATTACCTATATTGCCTCACATATTCTCTTTAGGTTCACCTTGAAGTTCAGACCTAAAAATCTTATATACAATCCATTTACTGAATTTTCTATCCAGCATTCAAAACATCAAAAAAATTCAATTTATTAAGCTTAACCTAGCCTAAAATCATTAGATACTTAGCTATTCATTTGACTGATTAAAGTGAAAACAAGAGAGCCCTCTCTAGTCCAGGTAGGGATAGCTACCTGACCTAAATTTTGGTCTGTGGTTACCTTTCTCCAATCCTGCTATCGACCCTGGGAAGTTGGGGAGAGTGATAACATTCTTGACGGTGTTTCTGGGGAGGGAAGGTTAAATCTTTCCCAGGAAATAAAGAAAAATATTAGCTCTAATTACTGATGGTGAAAATTGGTTAGGCACAAGAAATTTTGTGCATCTTTCATGTGGCGACTCCAATGGCGAAGAATCCAAAATTTTAGAGTTTTCATGGTGAATCCATTGTTAAAAAACTGATAGCTGGAAGAAATGTTTGGTGACTTCATTGTTCTCAAGATGGATTCAACTGCTAGAAGGTATGCCCATATGAATCTTGCTCACATTCCTCATTTTCCAAATCGAATTCCTTGCATATACTGGAAAAATTATCTACCCAAATTCATAGATGGAATGAGGATGAGGCTACTCCGCATCTTATAAAATTTCATTGGCATATACATAAGATTGGGATTAGGTTTCATGAGGATTTTTTGATGAAAATGTTTATGGATACCCTGGAAGGGAAAGAAATATCATGGTATAAAGGGTTGAAGCTAGGTATTTTATTCTCTCTTAAACATTTTAACACAACATTCTTTGAGTTTTATGGAAAGTATCGCCATTCATTCTTGTTGTTCAAATATTGTTGTGAAATCTGTGAAGTTTTCATTCGGTACCTTGAAGAGGCTTTTGGTGATGAAGAGTGTATGGATTGTGAGATCATAGACGCCTTTCCTAAATTTTCTTCTCAACATAAAATAACAGAGATTAGCTACCTTGATACAATGGATCATTCACAACACGCATGAACTCCTTTGCTTGAAAGTGAAACCGATCTACATCCTAAAAGTCAAGTTACATCCCATGAAGTTAACAAAGTTTTGTAGACTTGTCCTTATTTTCATGATCAGGAGTATGAGAACTCTTTTAAACAAGAAAATGAAATAGACAGTCCATTGGTTGATTCATCTTTTGGGTCAATGATCAAGGAAAAGAAGATTACAAATCCTTTTGAAAATTCTTACTTTCAGTAGCATGAGAATGCAGCCCAAGACGATGGGATTAAAGGGGTATGTGACATAGAATTGCATCTTATTGTACCATATTCCATTAAGTTAATATTTTCAAATATATAATGAATCCGCTACTTTACAAACTCTTAATTCAAATTCACATGAAGGATTATTGCTGAATCCATGTTCCGAAAGAGAGATACAAATACCTTTATATTTTTAAGATGCTAGGATTCAAATTAAACATCATAAGTTGCAGGAAATCAGTGAAAAAGAAGAAGTTGTTTTAGAGCATTTTTCAGATGATGATATTCCTCCAAGTTCAGAAATTGAAGATTTTTTTGAAGAAGAGGAGTTTGTCCTTGATCTTATGGATGTGCACTTTTTTTCTTTTGATAATATGGCTACTTCAAACACATATTTTCAAGAAACAATTTTCCTTTCTCCTGATATTATTGAATACCCTATTGCCAATTTTTTACAACTAGTAATGAAGGTCAATGTTGCAACATTCTTTGATGAAGGTGATCAATTTCAACACATAGAAAAACCAATAGTTTGGAAGGAGGTTTGTTTTCCTGTTTTAAGTCATCTAGAAAATCTTAGGTTGCATGTTCTTCATGATCCTTTGGTCAGTTTGTTGCGACCATCTGGGAAGATGAATATTCTTGTATTTATGGATCATGAGCACATGCTCAGTGGACACTTTGAGTTGCCTATCTTTTGTTCCTTTTGCCTGCTCAAGGAAAGTGTGAGCAAGATTCAAGTAAGTAGCCATTTTCTGGATTAGTTACACTGGAGGGATCATTTTTTCATGATTTTATATATATCTTCAATATGTGGGTAGTTATCATCAGGATTTGAAGCCTGAAGTAAAGGCCCTATGATCCTGATGGTTTACTACCATAAGTAAGTACAATAATTAGTCAAGTCAGTTTTTGAGTCAAATTCATTTCAAGATTTAGTTCATCATTTCTAGTTTGTCAAAGTTTTTCAAAGTCGAGTTTGAATCCATCGCCCAATCGTAAGCATACTTGAATCTACAGTGTTGTTGGCACCTCCTGAAGGAGCTGCCATCCCCAGCTGGAGGCAACGTTAGCGCAGGTATGTTAGTGATAAAATGACTCTTTTAGTTTTTTTCCACAAAGTCACAGGTCAATTTTTTTTACTTTTCGAACAAGTTCTCAAAAAATAATTTTGGTCACTGAAGAGGTCTAAATCATGTTTTTTGCTCCTTTATTTCATTCATCGCCACTTTCATTATCAAGGTAATTTTCGTAATCAGTTTCAAGGTCACTATCTCCATCATCATCACTGAAGAGGTCTAGGGTTAGGTCACTCTATTTCATATAGGTCACTGTCTAGGTTCATTTCTACATTTGAAAATTATTTAAATTTTTATTTAAAAGAAGGAAATAACCCTCCATTCCTTTCATAAAACCCTAATGAAGGATCAAGAATGTTTATGAAGATGAAACAAAGGCCACCTCTCATGTTTCATATGGCTCAAGTTCCAAAAAAATTCAAAGCATCTCATTTATGTCTCACTGTCTCATGAGAAATAACTCCATTCTGTTTCATTGTCTCATAAAAAAAAGAAGAATTATGTCTCACTTTTTCATTTAAAGTAAAAAAAGTCATCTTGACTACCAGAGCTTCAAAAAGAGGTCAATCTGACCTATTGTTCCAGTCAAATGCAAAGGGACTCATTTCCAATTTTCAAACACACCTCATCTTGTTTTGAAAAGGGTCATATCCAAAACGTGAAAGACTTCAAATTTTTTGAAAAGAAGTCTTGCTGTCTTATTTAAAGGGAGAAGTTTTGTTTCATAAAAAGGAAAATTGTGTCTTCATGTCTCATTTCAAAAGTCATAAAAACACCTCAAGTGTCAAATAATGTAAAGGAGGTCAATCTGCCTTCTTATCTCATTTGAAGGGGATGCATGTCACTTTTCAAGTGAAAAAAGGTTAAAAAGTCATTTTTTAAGTTTTAAAGTGGTAAGGGGCATTTAAAAGTTTATAAAGGGCAAGGAAACCCTCATATAATTCATTACACCCTTTTCATGAATGAGATAGAATCTCTCCTCTTCATTTTCCTTCCACAGCTCCTAAAATACAAAGAATAACCCTCAAATCCCATTAAAATCGGCTTAAAACCCTCCAAAAGAACCTTTTTTATGCTTCTAGGCATTTTGTTTCATTGTGACACTTCATTTTTACCCTTATGTTGACACTGTGCAACAAGTGTTACATTTCTCGAGCATTGCACAAGTGCTACGAAGCCATTGTTATGCTCCTGTAAGCTTATGTTACGCTCCTGTGAGTGTTGTTACACTTCTATAAGGAGGTGTTAGGCTCCTGTAGAGTGTAATTTCCAGTGTTTGAAGCTCAAGGAACCCTCCAAACTTTCAAAGCTCGTGAAGCATATTTGGTGCGGCCTTCATACAAGATTTCCATTCATTCACTCATTTCATTAACACCCTAGGTTTTTCATCATTCCAGTGACAAACACCATGGAAAGTGACAAGAAACTCTTCAAATAAGGGCACCACCTAAGGCTTGAACCATTCACCATGCATGAGATTAATGCTTCGCCATTGGCCATAACATGCTTTGAAATAACTCAGTGTTTGACATTCTGTGAAAGGCTTATTGAAAGGGGGTATCATCTTCAGTTGTCCAGTATATTTGCAACAAGCTACAATATGGGAAAGGTCACCCTTGCAGGTATGGATATAAGCTTATCATTTGACCTAATTCTTCAGCTACAGGTATCCCTTATAATTGAGAGTAGTGGTTCAAAGGCATGGACCTAGACATTGAAAAATACAAGAAATTCCTTAAGCCTCATGCTAGAGAGGAGATAGAATTTATTTTTCCTTTCAGACACCTCAGAAACAAAAATTCTCCTCTGATGATGTTCATAATGAAGTAATTCACATGTGAAGGAATATTCTCCAGGTTGTATAGGTATCACATTAGGTCTTTGATGCATTTTACATCAACCAAAACACTTGATCTGCCTCATTATTTATATAGGAGCTTGATTAATATGGTTGAGAAGGTTCAGAGTAGAAGGGAAGATAATCATACTAGAGTTTTTCATCATGGCCTAACTAAGCTCATTGTATTTCAACACTTTTACTCCATAAACATGGTATGGGAAAACTTCTTGGAGAGATTGTTAGCAACGCTTTATGTCTTGCCTATTACATCATCAGCACAACCAATGGATATTGGCACTTCTATCAGGCCTATTCAGCCTTAAAATGTTCCTAGGGCTGTGGAATTTTCTCAGACCTATGAGAGAGGGAAGAGACGAGTATTTGTGCCTAAGTCTACCAAGAGTTTTCTTACACTTAGCACCCATGTTGAAACATGTGAGGTAGAGGAGAAACATTTTTTCCATGATGAGCTTATTCCCATGGAGATAAATGAGGACATATAGATTTGGTTATCAAGATTTGATGAGAATTTGGAGAATATATTGAGAAGGATAAAAGGGATAACAAGTTGCAAAGTCACATGGAAAACCATTATCGCACCAGGGACACCATTTCTCAAATAAGGCTGAAACAAGTGAAGAAGAGGATTAAAGAGGAGAAAATGAAGCTCAAGGAGAAGGATAACATGGAATTATTTGCTGAATATTCCTTAACTATGTATCCTATCTATCACAGGTGCCAAAGAACCAATTTTGAGAAATTTTGATCAATTTTGGTATTTTATATGATTTTTGGCAGAATTATGGAAATTTTTCATTGCAGAAGGGTAACAGACTTTTGTGAATTTTACATCAAAGGCATCCAAATGGTGATTTATTTATATGAATGGATGTATTTTGATGAGTACATCATATATCAAGAACCCTCATGATATCAAAATATGTAATTTGGGACAAAAGGCTCAAAAACCTCTCATTTTCATGTTTATGCATCCTTTTTGGACCATGTGTTATGCTTTTGAGTGACCCTGGGAGAATATATTTTTGAAAGCCTTCCCATGGTACATTTTGAAATATTGAAGATTTTCGGGAAACTAGACACAGGGCTAGTTGACCGTTCTTTAAGAAGTGGATTTTGACTTCTCAAAGTGCCTCCAAAGTTCCGTTACACTTCTCTCAAAATTGTCACAAATCAAGATTGGATTCCTCAAGACACTTGTTAAGCTCAGAATTGGTCACAAATTCGAGGCAATGTTGCCCTGTGAGTTGTCATTAGATTTATTGGGTTAGTTTTGGCTTCCTATCATGAAGGAATTTGTAATTAATGTAAGGGACAACCACTCCTAGTTTATAGCTAAAATTTAGGGAATGATTTCTAACCTCCCTAGAAACTAGGAAATGACTCATCATTTGCATTTATGATCCATTTTGGATGGGATTTCGACCTGATGAGGTGCGATAGTCTATATTTTCTATAAGTAGACTCTCTTTAGTTTTTTGTGGGGTTGGATAGTCTCATATTGCAGTGGAGCTCTTGCAACCAGCTTGTGGAATGAAATCAGAGACATATTTGCAGGAATTGTGTTGAGATACTTGTGGTATGATTTGGAGCATCGAATTTTCTCATGTATTTTATCATTTTATGCTTAATACCGTGTCTTCTTCTTCTTATATTTTTATCTTGTAATTTTTGAGAGAATAATTCATGTTTATACATTCTCTGTTTTAGACAAGATTCACCATATTATGTTTATTTGCTTCTAAACTGAATGAATTCACCTCAGTGCTCATTGGCAAGCTCTCCTCTATTTTCATCCTATACTCAATGACTGATTAAAATTATTTCAAACTACCTATCTTTCCTCACATATTCTATTTAGGTTCACCTTGAAGTTCAAACCTAAAAATCTTATATACAGTCCAGTCCATTCACTGAATTTTCTATCCAACATTCAAAACATCAAAAAAATTCAATTTATTAAGCTTACATACCTAGCCTAAAATCATTAGATACTCGGCGATTTAATTGATTGCTTAAAGTGACAATGAGAGAGACCTCTCTGGTTCAAGTAGGGCTAGCTACCTGACCAAAAGTTCGGTCTGTGGTTACCTTTCTCCAATCCTACTGTTAGCCTTGGGAAGTTGGGGAGAGTGATAACACATACACCAAAATTTGAATTAGAGAAGGGGATGAGTGAAAAATTGCCTTTTAAAAAATCATGAATTATATGAGTGACTTGTGAAGCCTTTCAGTCTTAAAAATGTACCCAATACCTTTATGAGATTGATGAATGAAGTATTAACGGATTTTATAGGTAAGTTTGTGATTGTGTATGTAGATGAAATTTTAGTGTACAACCAGACAAATGAAGATCATTTGTGACATATCAAGCTAGTTTTGAGCACAATTCACAAGAGAAATTGTTGAGGTAAGAAGCTTTCACAATATTGCTATTTTCCATAGAAAATTTATAAAGAATTTAAGAAGATTGTGTTCACCTGTTGTTGAAACCATCAAGGTGAATAATCAACCATTCAAGTGTACTATAGTAGCATAATGCAAGTTTAAATTATTAAATAGAAGGATTACAAAGCTTCTTGTTTTAGGGCAACTATTCTTTGGAAAAAAAAATTAGGTTGAAAATGACACAAACAAGATTAATATTGGAGTTGTGTTGAGTCAAGAGGGGAGACCAATTTCTTATTTCAACAAAAAATTAAATGAGGAAAAATAGAAGCATTATTTGTATGATAAGGATAAGAAGTTATATGTTATTGTGTAAGCCTCGAAGAAGTGATGAAATTATATCATGCCTGAGGATTTTTTTCCTTACTAATAATGATTCTTTTCAATTTATAAGCAGCTAGCCAAAGTTGAACCAAAGGCATGTTGAATGGGTGGAATTTTTGCAAAAATTATTTTTGTAATAAACGTACTAGTGGGCCATCAAACAAAGTAGAATATGTTTTAAGATTAATTTAATTCTACAAGAATTTCAATTCCATGTTTCAATATTTGGTGAACTCAAAGAAGTGTACAAAAGTGATATAGATTTGAAAGAATCCTATGCATCATTTTAAAACTAAGCGAACATGAATTCAACTCCATAATCAAGTTACATGATACAAAAAGGTTTGTTATTCAAATACAATAATATTTTAATTCCTTGATGTTCCATGAGGGATAACTTAATCAAGGAGAAGCATAATAGAGAACTAGAAAGACATTTTAGAGATTATTAAAATTGTGTTATACTAATTTTTTATTATTTATTGGCTAGGTATGCAAGCTAATGTGAAAATATTTGAGGAAATATGTAGAATATGTGATCAGGAAAAGGGGAGGAGTCAAAATTTAGGATTGTACCAACCATTTCCAATTACTAACCAGCGTTGGGACTCTGTTAGCATGGTCTTTGTTTTAGTTTTCTTGGGATTTAGAGAGGTAAAAATTCCATTTTTGTTGTTGCGGAAAGGTTTTCCAAAATGGCACATTTTATTACATGTACAAGAAATATTGATGCAAATTGTATGGAAAAATTATTCTTTAAATAAATAGTAAGACTACATGAATTACCTAAAAACATTATTAGATAGGGATACGAGATTTGTGGGCCACTTTTGGAGAAATTTAAGGAGGAAACTAGGAAATATTTTGAACTTCATTTCAAATTATCACCCTCAAACAAATGGAAAAACAAAGGTCATGAATATAAAACATTCTGAAAATTTTGGTGAACGAACATCCCAAACAGTGGGATTATAATTTGATCAAGCTGAATTTTCCTACAATGACTCACCTAATAGGAGTACATGGATGAGCCCATTCCAAATATTGTATGGAATGCACCCCAGGGGAGTGTATGAATTAAGGAATTTAAGAAAGAGGTGTTGCGAAGTGTAAAAAGTGAATATTTTTCAATAAGTATGTAGGAGTTATAGGAGAGAGTCAAGAAACAATTGCAGAAAAACAACAACAAGTATAAACAATAAACATAGATGAAAAGGAAAAAAACTAGATTTCGAGGTTTTTGACCTCATAATGGTATATTTGAGGAAGGAAATGTTTCGTGTGGGAACTTATAACAAGCTTAAGCTTAAGAAAATCAATACATGTAAAATTTTGAGGAAATTTTCTTCCAATGCTTATGAGTTAGAGCTTCCATGGGACATTGGAACATCTCCAGTTTTAAATGTAGTAGACCTATAACCCTTCAAGGAACCATATAGTATTTTAGTAGAAGCACTTGTAGGAGATGAAATTTAACCAAAAAGTGGAATAAGTAACTTCCCAAAGCAACTCATAAGAAAATAGAGGAAACATTGGGTTTGAAAGTAGTTAAGAAAACCAGAGGTAAGGAGTGTCTTCAATATCTATTCAAATGGAATAAGCAACCAATTGAGGATGCTAGATGGATGACCGAAGAAAATATCATCAAGTATGTCAAAATTGTTGCAAAGTCGATGAAAAGTTATTTTCTTCCCAAGGAGTTTGATGTAGGAGCATCCCCAAGTTAAAGTCACATTTGACCTCTTTAGATCAAAACCCATTTACTATGGGAGTTGGTTCCCTCATTTATTTTCAAGGGAATTTAGGTTCCCTAAGTTATTTGAATTGTAGCCATTAAATTAGATATAGTCTAGAAGATATCAAAATGATCAGGGAGTTAGTCAAGTTTCATTTAGTTTCTATGTAAAAGGGATGATTAAGTCATATTTTGGGTTTTGTTAAATAATATAGGAGAAAATATTGGGTATGTTTGAACAAGAAATCTATTGAAAGGATTATCTTATGTAATAATCATATTTTTATAGAGAGTGTAAGATTTTGGGATATTTGTGTAAAGGGATTGTGAATTATTTTGAAATTATTATCTTCCCTTTCATTCTTATTTTAGTATTCATTATTGTGTTCCCCATGTGTGTGTTATAAATTGTGCATGTATGAGATTAATTTCATTGTAGTTTAATAGACACAGCATAGAGTTGAGGTAGAGTTTGGTTTCCAGGAAAAAGATACTAAAAATCCACACTTAGTCAATTTAAAAGTTTTTAGTATTCATGTATTGATAGGGATGAGAACCATTCCCCTTCAAATTCATTCCCATGTACGTCTCGAACTTCAAACATCAAATTATTAAAATTGTCTACACACTAGCTAAAAAAATATTGGGTGTGATTTTATCACACCCCATTAACTAATAGAACTGAAGACAAAAAAAAATTCTATTGCTTGTTTTCCCATCTATTGCCAACTAAAAAATGAGAAGAAAAAATTAGTTGTGAAACATAGAAACACGTAGTGAGTGGGTTATGTTAGTTGTTGGAGCCAACAAATAGAAACAAAGTCTGTCAAATTTTATCATTTATAGTCAAGAGCCCACTACTAATCGCTCTACTGCTCGAATCTTTACCACCAAGGCGCTCGAGTGATGAACATTGACACCTTGTTGGATTTAGTTTGTGTATTAGTTAATGATGCCAGAAACCCAATTTTTTTCTATCAAGTGTCGTCATGTCATTAGGATTGGGATATCGACATGTTTTTGTAGTTGTCGTTTAAGGAATCACTCGATGGTCCAATATCTGATAATCAACAACACTTTTAAACATTAGTTCTTGGTCATAGCCCCAAGTCTCATGGGCCATTGACTCAACACCCACCACAAAAAAAATGGTATTCATTTGCAGATTGTTTCTAGTGCAAATTTCAAGGGGGAATTTGGGGTCATTATAAGACTAAGTAGGCATCGCCCAAGTAAACAAAAAAATAACACCCATAAAAATAGTTAGAAAACTAGTCATATGGATTATATATACAGCTATATGATGCACCAAGCTAAGCAAGGAAGGACCTAACAAATATATCTATGAAAAATGGCCTTAATTAAAAAAAAATTAGGATTGGGATACCAACATGTTTATGTAGTTTTTGTTTAAGGAATCGCCTAATGGTCAAATATCTGATAATCAACACACTTTAAGACTTTAGTGTTTGGTCATAGCACCAAGTCTCATGGGACATTACACTCAACACCCAATGCAAGGAAATTTGTTGTTCACTTGCAGATTGTTTCTATTGCAAAATTGAAGGGGGACTTTGGGGTAATTGTAAGTATAAGTAGCCATCGTCCATTTAAAAAAAAAAAAATGACCCCCACAAAAATAGGTAGCAAAGTAGTCATATGGGTTATGTATACGATTTAATCGTTACTTAAACTAATAAGGGAAGGACTACAAAAAATAGATACGAAAATAGCCCATATATATATATATATATATATATATATATATATATATATATATATATATATATATATATATATATATATATATATATATATATATATATATATATATATATATATCAATGAAAACAAGCTTCTACAACAAAAGAGATTAGCTTTAGGAAAATAACTAGATTCGCTAAAAAAAATAGACCTAGTAAACACCAAACCTAAAAGTGCACGAAAGATTTTATGTTAAAATAAATAAATTTACCAACATTAGGTTAGGAAAAATAATTTAAAAATGGGAAAATCAAATCCAAATTGAATGAACCAAAAGTCAATCTTAGCTAATTTCAATATTTTGAAGCCAACAATGAAGTCAAAATTTTGAAATAAAAATAAAAATAAAAATATTATTAGCAAAAATGGTCCTATCTAAAGAAAAGCCTTACTGACTAATATATTTGATAACACAACTAGAAGATAATACATGACCAAAAAATTGAAGAAAATATTGTTAAAGGCATAGGGGGTTAGATTAGTAAGGCTCTATGTTTGATTTATATTGTTGTATGGTTATTCATATTCACAAATTTAAAAAAATACAAACTTCTAGTGAAAAAATTGAGATATAAAAAGAATCCTTAATAGCTATTAGATTTGATGGCACATCTACAAAATATTATGTCTTCAAAAAATTGAAGAATTTTTTTTAACAAAAAAATGTTTGCTAAAGGAGATATAAAATGGTAACCAAATCTAATACCATGTTAGAATATCAAGAATATGAATAATCATACACCAATATAAAACAAATGTAAAACCTTACTAATCTAACCTCCTCTACATATAACAACATTTGAATCAACATAAAAAGAGATAGAGACAACAAAAAATATAATGTGTCAAGTTTACATGATAAAAATATAATTAAGAAAACATCCATGGAAAGGTAACAATGTCTTTATTATCTTAAAAAATATCCAATCATACATGGAGAATTTCCACAAATACCTCACCCTTTACGAAGATAATACTTTCATATTCTTATGTTATTTTTCATGGAACTCCCTAACCTATATTATATACAAAGAGATATGGAGGAATTACATTCTACTAATATATGTAGGATAATGTAATTTCACCTCTTTAAATAATAAATTATTACAAAGGTACTTAACTCCATAATGAATGTGAGATATACCTATTTTACATAAGCTTAGAATTTCTTCTAACATAACCTAGATATTATTACATTCCAAAGGGACACATTCCAACATAAGAAGTTGTGGTCCCCTTACATTTTACTATAAATGAAATTAAAGTGTTATATGTTCTAAAGTACAAAATTGACAACGCTAAAAAAATTCTTTCATCAACCAATTATACTCGAAGAAGATCAACTCCATGCACTCTACCATCATGAAAATTTAAAACAATAGAAGGCATGGCATGACAAAAATATAAAACAAAATTCCTGAAACCAAAATATTTAGCATTATTATATATTCGAATCGAAAGGAAACTATGAAAATTAGAAAGTGCATGGTTAGGTACCTTTGTGATCAAAGGCATTCAACCGTCAGGAGTAGTCCGCCTAAGGACACTCAAAGGGAAATTGTTCGACTATGCTATTAATGAAGCCCAACTTAAAAAATATAATCCATGAAAATATCGGTAGGTTTTTTTTTGAAAACCTCCTTGAGGCACCGGTAATCATGGGCTAAGCTAAAAACCACTTGTCGACGGCCTAATTCCCCAACTCTTATATATTAGTTTCATTTGTTTTAAAGGAAAAAATAAGTCTTCGAATAAAAAATAAAATCCTGTGGCTGTAAAATTAGGTACCGTAATTGATTTCCTTAGTAATAAGTACCAACATTTAACATTTTATAGGAAAAAAAAAGTATGCCAAAAAAAGTGAAAACTTGTGCAAATCAATGCATCAAAATATGCAAAACATTATTTTTTTTCTTTAAAAGTTTTAAATATCCCCTTCCTCATAATGAAGAAGGAAGTAATGATAGGGGAGATGTTAGAGGGGCTAGTTGACTAGACCTAACAAGTCGATATATCCAACTACACTCTATAGTTGATATATCAAGGTGTAAGTCGGGTTAATTAGCTGAATCAGTTTAGATAGTTAATCTTATGTAACTATCAAAGTCTAGAGTAAACATTATGTATCTGATGAAGAATGTAATGACTATTTTGGATTAATATAAAGGTGCTTTTGCTAGTCTACCACTACTTTTTATTCTCATATATTTTATCTTCAATGTGTTGTGTATATCTCTTTATATGGTAATTTTTCGGTGTATGAATTTTTTGGTGACACATGTATACAGTTCCCTAGACTATAATAGTGTGCTACATCGAATTTTTTCCCTCCAAATTGCAACAAATGTTGGAAGCAAGTTACCATAAAAAATATATCCAAATATAAATTCCTCACAAACGTTATATCTTTCAAAATCATAACTTCACAACCCGTGTTTGCAAGGAGGTTATGAGAGTCGTAAGAAACTAACTTGTTGCAATGATGAGACATCATATGACAAAGTTGTTCAGATATTCTTGGCACATTCATTCAAGGGAGAAGCGCCATAACAGATCCTCCCACTTATTATTTAGTGAAATGGTTTCCACACCACTCTCCTACTTGTCCCCTCCCTTGTCACCCCATACGGGGAACTTATACATCTTAATATATACATTACAAGATTTTAAAAAGTATTAAACAATTTTTGTTTTTAATAATTTATTAATTCTTTCAAATATTTTTTTAGAAAAATATTAGTTAATTAAATATTTAATTATATTTATTAAATTTAAAATGAGATAAATTACTTTTACAATTTTCAAATATCTATTTTAAAAAATCTCACATATATATGTATATACCTTATGAACTCTATATTAAATATTATAAGAATTATAATTTTTTTCATACTTCACAACTCATCAGTCAAACATTTTAAATAAAAATAATTTTTTAAAACATTTTCTACTTTCAATTATTTTCTTCATAGGATAATAATATACTAATTTTAAGACTATAATCAAATTAAATACCAAAAATATTTTTGAGGAGATTAGGAATTTCTAAATCTAACTTAGATTAATATACAAACTTAGGTTAATATACAAATATTTTATTTAAAATAAAGATTAAAATATTTTATTTATAATTAATATTATTTTCCTTAAAATATTATATATTAATTTTATATTAAACCCCAAAAGATCCCAAAAATACTTATGAATATAACAATGTTGTCCTATTAAAAAAAAAATACATATAGTAAAATATAAAATGAGAATTAACTGTATAAATTCAAATTCAAAACTAAATAATTATCTTTTAACACTTCAATATACAATTTGTTATAAAACATCTTGGTTAAGTATTTAGCTAACATATACGCTAACTTAACTGTTTTAAAATGCCGCGTATTGCTTGGTAATTTGAATGGATTTTTATATTTTTTAAAAGTGGGTAAATAAATATAAAACTTTTAATATTTATTACTATTTAATTATATATTAAATTCTAATTTTAATATTAATATTAATTTATATAAAAATTAAAGAATTTTTATTATAGATTTATTATTTGTTTCTTTAGGTAGGCTAATATTTATGGGAATTTGAATGGATAGTCTTGTTATAAGGATTGTGTTCACAATACTGAAAATTTTTAAGGGAATTTTAGTTGTCAAGTTTGTGAAAATGTAAATTAAATGTGAGTACAATGTTTATGTTTAAATTCACGGTTGTTTATGTATGGCCATGTGCTTGGGTGGTGTGGTTGACCTATAGGTTCTAGCAGAAGTTGCCAAAATTGATCCCATGTGTCATGCAAGTACAAAGCCAAATCGATTGCCAATTCCTCTAAACATGATAAAAAATAAACAAAATAAAAAATATACTCATTCACCATCAATCCAAAACACATAAACAAATTAATATTATTTTATTAATTTATATAAAAATGTCCCCTCGTGGGATGACTAAGTGGTTGGTACAATAATATGTTATCCTATTCACTCAGTTTCAAATCCCATATGGAACATATTTGGTTTGTTGTTATAAGGCTCAAGGAGTAGGCTCCCCCACCTTTATGGAGTCTCGACTCGACAACTTGATGATGAACCACACTGGTTGGTTCGAAACACGTTGACAATGCTCCATTGCATGTGATTATTACCGAAAGATTTTTTACAATTTTATATGATGGATCACAGAAGCATAGATTCTAAACAACTTGATGATTCATAAATTCCTGATATATCTCACTTACGATTTGGATATAATTTTGGTACTATAGTGACAAAAACTATATTTAATTTATTCTACTTATTTTTTAAATCAAATTTTCTTCTTTAATATTTACACATTTTTACTCTAAAAATATTCCCACACAATTAATTAAGTGAAATTATAACAAAGAAGGTAAAGCAATGCACATAAAAATTTATATTTCATAATCACTGCATTTTTTCCTTTCCTCTCTTCGAAATATATCCAACCTTCACCTTCATTTAGGGAATTAAGTCTATTGATAACTATTAATTACCCACAAGCTTCTTCATAATTCTAAGAACTTGCAACATTGTCTTTATTGAAAGAGTTAAAATCATGCTTGTTTTTTCCTAATTTGAAGAATGAGGCTTCTCTCATTATCAAAGATTTTGAAGTGTATTTTTGAAAAACAATATATTACTCCTCAAAAGGAGTGGTTGGGGGCTTGATATTTATTAAAGGAGAATCAATAAAATTCTATGTAGCAGTAGGTGATGCAGCACCATGAGTCTTTACAAGGGCTATAATTCTCCACCTTATTGGGCATGTTCACTGACAACTTCAACCAAGGAGGGGTATAATGAATATTGTTAGATCACTTAAGATCTCTATGTGTGGACAACAATCTATTGAGTTTCCATGTGCTCATAATCCACAACTTAGGTCTAGGTATGGTCACAATGTTTCAAACTACTTGAGCTAGCAAGGATTTTCCCAAATGTGCATAAATCATAGGCAATGAATGGTAGTAGAATATTTAACCATGGTGGTTTCATTGAGACAAACATATTAATCTCTTATAGCATAGCTCATGGATTCCAAAGAATTGTATTTCCCAAATTCCAAATATAGAATCAAGAATTGAACCCATAGCAAAACCAAAGCCAAAACTTCAACTAGTGGATTGAAGTCAAGAAGCCACTACAACTTCATGAATAGACACCTGCTACGCATAAATTATGGACTTGGCATTACCACTTCTATTTGGTCCTCATAGAAACCAAACAAAAATATGAAGAAACCTTTTGCAATGCATGGAATGACCATGACTATTATGAAAGGGACAACCTAACAATTTAGTATATCCTACCTACAACTTCTTTAGTGAAGGACATAGAACATGAAATCAATATATCACACCATGGGCCTCAAGATGTTCCATCTCATATTCAACTTAATTAGTCTAGCACAATATCAAGGACCATGTCTACTTTTTCCATGCAAAAATTTGTGGGAGAGGGTGAAGAAAGGACCGATGGCTTAGTGCTACCAAAAAATCCACTCATGTTCTATTTGAGGAATGACTCTTTAAAGGAGATTCCCTATGAAGCTATCAAAATGTTAGAAGAAGAACAAGGTATGCCTTTCACTAATTCACTCTTATGGTCTAATAGACCAAATTCACTCGCAATGGAATGTCGTCATCATCATCATCATCATCATCATCAATGGCTAAATCAATTTAATTCATAATAGTTATTAGTTAAAATCATTATTCCACATATCCATACTTTTAGGAATTTTACTTGGCTTATATTGGTTCTTTCATTTTTGGAAGATGCATAATGTGGTAGATGAAATATAGTGCAACATTTGGAAAAACCTAATTGTGCCACATAGAGCTAAATTCAAATGCACATAACATGGAGGGTATCCCCTTCTTCACAACTTAGTTCAACTAGTATCTATATGATGTAATGAAATATATCTATGTAGTTGAATAATTTTGTTAAATTAGGGTTTTTGCATAGTCAAGAATCACCTCTAATATGGAATGTATATGGATGATTTACAATTGTTTATTGGTTACAAAGTTGTTGGTTTCTATTAGAGTTGGTTTGTTGTTGTGAGACACATTTTCGTGTTACTATAATGCCATTGTTTTGATTGAATCATAGTCTTCTTGTAAATGCCATGTTTGATTTGTATGCTAGATCAGAGTAATGGAATCCCCACTATTTTTCAAATTGTGATTCGTAGATGTGATATGGATGATTGGTATGTGAGTACCTCCATTTTATTTCAATTAAGGGATATATTACATTTCATAAACTTGAATATGTTATGTATTCTAAGGAGTTGTGGATCACTAGAATAAGTTTTTTCAAGAATGGTGGTTAATGAAAATTGGTTAAATACACAACCTGCAACTACCTCCTTATCTTATTCTTGGCATGTGCTTCAAGTAAGACTTTCCCTCATAGGGATTAAAAATACTAGCTTTAGATTATACTAGACATTTTTTAGACACCTAAGTGACTTGATTCTACAAATAGAGCCAAAATACGGTTGTGTTGTAGGTACCCTATCATGAGGAATGAAACCCTAAAGGATGAGATGGAGATTCTTATGATCACATTTAGAATATTGGTTTTAGTAAATTTGAGGGTTTCATTATGTAAGAAGCAATGTTGCGTGAATGGAAATTTCAGCATTGCAAATAGATAGTTTTATATGGCAATGCTAGTATGGATAAATATGAAATATTTTGAGCAACGTTCCTAGTGGGTATCTATCAATGGTTGCAATAATATGAAATGACACATAAACCTGCCCAAAGGGAAAAAAATGCAATGAATAAGACATCCACAACTTGGTTGTGCTTCAAAAATATCATTATATAACATGTGAAGTTGATTTATGGGTGAAGAGGAAAATGGAAAGGGTTCACTATGGAGTTTATTGTTGACACGTTCCAATAATTTTCAAAGGATAAAATAAATTTAAAGGAGATGATATGGGATCCTAGTGAATCAAATCCAAACATTGATAAATATGTTGGTGGAGAAGGTATGTGACCCTTCAAAACCATTAGGATGGAAAAGTACATACCCCATGTTATTGGGGTGGTTATAGTGATGCTAATTATGATAATAAATTATCATATTTAGTACCATGAGGGCAAAGGAGAATAGCGATAATGGTGAATGAGTTATATGGATCCCATAAATTATGGATTTATGGTGGCTTAAAGAGATGCATGAAATGAAGAATACAATTGACCATTTATAGAAAGAGATCAATGATGAAGTATTCATCAAAGAAAGGTTGTAGGAGTTGAAGAAACTAAAGAATCAAAGAGATCTAGCCGCAAAGGTTGGAAAAAATGATTTTGACATTGGAAGACAGTGAAATAAGGGGAAATATTAGTGAAGGGACATTGGTGGGATCTGGAAGAAAAACTTGGAGAGGAATATAAAAAAGGATTTTGAAGCCCAGACCAATGGGGTAGATCTACCTTGAGGAGAATTTCCGTTCCAACCCATCTTAATAAAATAGAGAATAGAGGAATGGAAAGTGAAATGAAAATAGAGTATGCAGTTACAAATGCATTTTAGTAGTTTAAAGGTGAATAGATCTGCTAGGATAACATGGCACCATCAATCAACAATAGATACCTAACACTAGCCACACTCCAAATGCCTTTAAAAATTTAGGTACCTTTAGTAGATTCTATTGATTCTAGTTGTATTTTACGTAGTAGACAAATAATGTCGGGAGGAAATGATAGTCAAAGTAGTGAGAGTAATGTGAATCAGTCAAGAGTTAATCAAGGGGGTAATAACATAGCGCTTAATCAAAGTTATAACATTATAGGTAAGCTAGATCCAAGAGGATTTATTCTAATTGGAAATCATTATAGTAATATGGCTAGATCAAAAGGTGGATCTATAATGAGATTACCTAAGTTTTCAATTAAAGGTGAAGATAATATAGAGAAACATTGGTTTCTCTATGAATTTATATGGAATGCTAAGGATACAGCCCCAATAGAAAAGATGGTAGAGTTTTAGACAACTCTACATTGCATGGGCTTGTAATGATCTATGAAATTTGTCCATAGTTCACCAAGTGGAGTGATGCTAAACTTGGATGAGACCACATAGAAATATGCTTAGAGGCTCTAGTATTGAATGAGTCAATTAACTTAGCAGATCCATGATACACATCATAAAGAATGGCTCTTCTAAAAAGAGTTCCTTCAATGCAACAAAGCATAACTCCAAGGACAACATTGGAGAAATATAAGACTAAAGAGTATATTGCAATTAATCTTAGGAATAGAAATGTTGCAACATTTGAGGTAAACTAGACTTAGCATAATTTCATACACAAATAGAAATGCTCACACATTGTATTCAAAAACTAACTAAAGAAAAGGGAGGAACATTGCATGTGTGGTGTATTGGATACAAAGTAGAACAGGAATATGCAAATGAATATATGGAGCAGGACTTGTGTTTGAACCTCCATTCATCCCATTCCCAGAAAACATCCACGTGGAATTTCACAAGCAGTATTATCTAACTCTTTTAAGGATATGCATATAGGAGATTACTATGAAATATGTGGAGGGTATGGCCACCCTCCCAAACATTTTCTTAGACTAAAAACCTACACCTCAATTATTATAAATTCCCCTTGTGAGTTATGTAGAACTAACACACAAAATATATAAATTTGTTGGGCATTGAAGTATTTGGAAAAAAATTTGGAGAAGACCTATTTTTTAAACGAAGAGAACTCCTATTTTCAAATGGTGGGGGGGTAGAGGTGAAGGAAGAGGTAGAGTTGGTGGAAGGTATATACCAATTCAATATTATGATTGTGTTGAATTTTTCATATTTTTCATGATTACCCATTCACTTGCTGACAAAGAATTTCCCTAATATTTGATTAAGAAGTGAGAACCCCATGGAAGGTGATGGACTACAAACCTAGTGAATTTTGAACCTATGTTTATCAATAGAGGAATGGGACCTGTTATCAAAAACAAAATTTCATTTTTTATCGATAGGGTCATTAGCATAGGTGTCATTTGTCTCATAAAATTGGTTCAAGAAATTGATGAAAAATCATAAATTGATCACTATACTTAGTTTATAAAGTCCATTTGTCATTCCCATCACAATAAAATCTATCAAAATCCACCTTAGGTTCACATGCATTGGTTTAAAGTTTATAGTGGCCACCTGTCTAATTTTACCCAAGTCCGCAGCGAATATAACTACAAACATGTTGTTTTTGTTACAGAATCACCTGACTAATCCATAGAGAATCTGCCAGGTTTATAACTGAAAACACTGCGAAATCATGTTTTTATGCATCAATAAAGGGGATTATGAGATGTTGAGTTTTTATAGGTTTATGGTGAATGTGATATCACGTGATCGGTTATTATAGTCATCCAAGCATGCGTAATCACAAGTGCCATTCATCATTACACTTCACTCCTCCCATTTGTCATTATCCATCCCATATTCAAATTTCACCTTTTAAACTCACATCCAAAGCTCCTCTCTGGCATCCTCCCTTTGAATTTTGCATGCATCAGTTGATTATCATCCTTGACGAGTCTAACCCCATCACAAGCAGCTTGTTGTTCAATTTGTTTCTTTGCAGGTGTCATAGTTTCAAGAAGGCAGTGTGGTATAAAGTAATATGTCTATGAAGAAGAAAATAAACAAAGGAGGCTCCCATATAAGATATTAACCTATGGATCTCAAGTTAGTCAATGAAGACCCTAGCTTTGTAGAAGCTTTTAGCAACGCTGGATGCATGAAATTCTTCAAAAAACTTCAAGGTTTTCATGCACAGGTATCAAAATATTTTGTAGTGAATTTCATAGGTACAACTTCGAAGGTGGGGGTGCTCAGTTTTGTAGTGTCACCTGAGACAATTTCTCAAGCCACAGAGATACCAAGGCAGAGTGAAGAGTGGTTCAAAGCCACTAAGTTCAAGATGCAGAATTGTGATGAATTTATAAAACCTGAACACATTGGAGCAGATATGACAGGAAATTCCAAGGAGATACATGAAACATAACTACTCCAAATTTTTGTTTGTAATTCAAAATTACTTTACTTGTGAGGGGAGATTTCATATGGTCTATTTGTACCATTTCGGGGTCTTGTTCCACTTCACAATTAAGCAGTATCTTGATCTTCCTTTTTTCTTCTTTAGGAGCTTAGGGAAGATATCAGACAAGGTTCAGGCCAGGCCAAAAAATAGTGAGACCTCAATTTTCCATCATGGGTTGATCAAAATCCTAGTGCTGGAGGAGTTGAAAAAACTAAACAGAGACCGGGATACCTTTCTTTTTCTCAGTGGTTATGAGGTTGATTCAGTAACACCCAAGAAAACTTCAAATTCAAAAGCCACTCCTTCAAGGAAGAGTGACAAACCAACAACTGAGACAGAGGGTGTGAATGAGGAGGATATGGAGCCCATTATAGGGCCAATGGATACTGAAATAAAGCCTGCAAAAGAGAGAGAAACTCCACAGCCTACACCTGCAAGCAACAAGAAAAATATCAACAAGAAAAGCCATAAAAGGATAACCAGAAGTCAAACAACTAGGAAGGACAACCTTGAAGATATTCTTCAAGATATAGACATTGAGTAGACTCTAGTGGTCAGAGATGAAAATATTAAAGGTGAAAAGAAGAAAAAGAAAGGTATAACTGCTAAGAAGCTTTATTTTGTAGGAGAAGATGCAAGTTTTATGTTTCAGCCAAGAAAACCACTCACCGGGCTTCAACTTGCCAAAGGTGTTATGGAAAAAAAAGGACAAAGGTTACTGACAAAGGAAAACAACCTATCACAGAGGAGATCAATGATTTGTCTCCAGCAACAGAGGAGATCATTTTCCAAAGGAAGGGTAAAGAGAAAATGGTTGAGAAAACAGAATTGTGGATGTTAAAAGAGCAGTTAAGAGAGGATAGAGAAGAGTTTGTTGAGACAAAAATGGAGTTGCGAGAAACCAAGGTAGACAGAAAGTTGATGGAAGATTTCAAAGAAAAGGTAAATGAGCAATTAAATCAATAAGATGAGTCATTGAAAAATGCCAAGAAACTGCTGAAAAGGAAACTTTCTTTGTGAAGGGTAATGAAGCACACAAGAAACATAAATTTATGGTCACAAGCTGAAAGAAAGAAACTCAAAGGGTAGGTGAAATATCTAGAGGAGAAAATGGAGATGATACTATCAGAGTTAAAGCAAAGAGACCTTAAAATCATAGCCATAAATGAACTTGAAGAGATTCAATGTCCTACTGCCAAAGGTGAAGATTCCAAAGCTTGAAGAGTAGACCAAATACCTTTTTGACATTTTTGCATCATTCATAAATCAACATTTGTAGATCCATAGGCAAAATTTTGAAGAAGAAAGGAAAATTTTTGAGTTTTCTACCAATTAGGCAATTTCATAGTGAATCCCAGGCTTGAAGCCCAGATTTCCCTATGAACTTGGTGTACGTGTCTTTTTGTTTAAAATCATGGATATAGTCAAAATCAAGGTGGGGAAAAATTTTATTTAGCTCATTTGACTCAGCAAACATTTCCAAATTAGAAAAGAGGGCTAACATGTGGCATAGATTGGTGAAATCAATTTGCTACAAAATTTCACTATGAAATTGCCTTGACTCCCCTGTTTCTGTAGCGAGCAAGTTTTTGTAGCAATTTTGAGTTTTGATGGTTCATTAGAGGTCATCCAACCACGTGGAAAGTTTAAAGAGTATCAGAGAAATATTTTTTTTGAGGCATGGTCTTCGACAAGGCTTTCCAACTCACTAGCTCATCATGAATACAATCAACATTTATCATGACACCACCTCCTTAAAAGTAGAAGGATTAGTTTCCTAATTTAGTAGGGACTTTAATGTCTTGTTCATGGTCAGTTCCACCCAAGCACATGACTATATTTGATGTAAATATGCAGTCTTTTCAATTAGTTGATGTAATAAATAAGTGGAAGAGTCCTAATAGGTCTCTAAGTCATAAATTTAGTAGATGTCAGTTTCATTTCCATGTATTTTGCTTATTGCTAAGATAAGTGTCAGCAAAGGAGTTTGATGATCTAGCCATGTAGGCAGATCCAATGTAAAGTGACTGAAGCCTATTAATAGGTAGAATTTCAAATAATAGAGGGTTGAATGATGTTATTTTATGAGAAGTAATATGCAGTGGTTGTTGGTTTCTTCTTCACCTGGGATTCATCTAATGTTTTCATGAGTACTTGTCCTATATGTCTTGTTATTTTTTCTGCAGTGCTTTGTTGTTTGATTACTTAGAATTCATGTTAATCATGCTCTAACGTTCTTCAAGAATTAAACTACTGTGTATCTGTGTGTATTTCCTTTTTCATAAATACATCTATATGCCTCAACTCCCACAAGAAGAACCATTGTCACTGAGTTTCTTAACACTGACTCCATAAGCCTAATGGTAGTAAATCCTATACATTTTTCACTTGCATACAAATACACTCAAAGCACTATTACAAATTTAGCCATCTTATTAAATTTCATTTTAATAAATCATATTTACCTTTGAGAGATCCCTCTTAGGTTGAAAAGGCTACTTTTTAGCCAGAAGTTGGTTTGAAAGAGTTACTCTAGGTTATCTAGTGTAGCATCACATCTATACCAACTTAGTGATAACATTACCCACCATAAATGTGGTAACTAGAGTAGGTATTTGAAATAGGGTGAATACCAACAATTCAACACCAACTAGTATCAAAATATTGGCCTAAGAGCACCTAAATTTGAATGCAGTGCCATATGAAATTCGTCTTATAAGAAGATATTGAAATGATGAAGAATGTAAATGCACCTTCAAATCCATAAGTTTCATAAATATCCACATATTGTGTTTTAGTATCTACAAATATATGATAAAGTTGTAGAAGAAGAGCCCCACTTGGTTAAGTTAGGGGTACTTTGGTTGAGGCTACGTGGAAGTGGCTTTGGTAGTTTTCTCAAATATTTGATGATGAAATATTAACTAGGAGGTTGTGGAGTTATGTAAAATAGAAGTTACTTGGATATAGAAATGAAATGAATTATCTCATTGCTACTAAGTTACTTTAAAGACACTCAAATAGCGTTAATAGGATAAATATGAAAGTATGTAGGGAGTTAAGATTACATTCCCTAGTTAATGGGCATGATATTAAATATGTGATGCTAGATATGGGTTATGATATTAATATTTTTCTAAAACATCTCATGGAAAATGATGGAAAATTTGAAAGTTGGTTTACTCCCCAATCAAGTTTTTCTTGGACAATTAGTATTACATCTTTCCCATTGGGTGCTTAGATAATGTGGAAGTAGAACTTGCAAGGGTAAAAATAATTGTGGACTTCAAAGTCAACAAGATTGTTACACATTATTTTTTTTCATCCAGGAAAATGATGTTAAATCCAAATATTTTTCCAATTGAAGAACTATTTTCATAAATCACATAAAATATGGAAGAAATACCTCTCCATGAAAGATAAGAATCCATGATTACATACCTTAAAAACCTTGTTTTTGGAGATTGTTGCAAGTTCCAATATTACAACCTGTGACATCGGACCTTGCATAATGAGCATGTTGCATCGTTTTCACAACTTACCTTCATAGAAAGTGAAAAGGTGTTCTTACATGGGTAAACTAAAAAATGTTACAAAGCTTCCATTCTAGAAGCCTTGTGATGGTAACTTTCCAATCGATGAGGATATGGGCTCGAATTAAACTCATAATGGATCTCATCCCTACCATAGTGGATCCCATCCCCTCCATTGTGGATCTAAATCCTACCTCAGTGGATCTAAAATTTCCATCCTTGACCTACAAATTCAATGCACTCAAAGGAAAAGAGGTTGCATTTTTTACTCTTTAAACTATAATTCTACTTTGCTGAAGTGTTAATTGAAATATTTTGAATGCAAGGTTGGAATTGAGGGCTATTGGGAGGAAGCTATCAACGTCAAGGATTTAGTTGTAACTCTCTCCTTTTCCTATTAATACAAATTCATATTTATTTCCCACATTCATTGTATGGTGATTGTTATGAGATTCCTTGATAATTTGTATAGATTATGTTAAATCAATTATATATCACATACATTCATAATTTGTATGTTTGTGTCTTTGCATATATTTTATTGGAGCATTGAGAATGAGATTGCAATTTATAACAAACAAAAACGAGGACAAGCATTTAAAAAAATTCATGAACCATTCATCCATTTTTACATATATGATTTGATGGTAATACAAGGAATGTTGTTATGTATTTGATTGTTTTATTCTAGTGTTTGGTTTCTAAACCTAGGGAGGTCACTCTTGTTTGCAAGAGAAATGTTTCCACCAAACAAAAGTGGTGACTCCACTTGGGATCGAACCCAAAAACTATATTGACATAGATCTCAATATGGCACGCCTACGACGACTCAAGAGTGAATTATCCTTCCTTAAAGAAGCCCAAAATGTTGAAATTGGAAACAAGAAGATTCTTATAATTGAATTTTCCCTTAATTAAATTAGAAGAAAATTGTAATTCCACATCATATGGAAGCTTGTACGAGTTAACTAAGTTGGGAAGACTTAGTTAGCTCATTCAATTCAAGTTGGGGGTCAAACTGGAGGCATGTAGAGTTCAATCTAAGTTTTAGGGGGTCCAGTTGCAGTTTATTTTGAGTTGTAATTGTTTAAATTAATTATATGATTTAAAATCAATTTAACTAGTTATAACTAATGGCTGAGCTAGTGAGAGGTCTAGTGTATTAAATATGATTTAATTCACATGTAGTGATTAATAAAATACATGTTAGTTCACTCGAAATAGTTGTTTCATGTCAGTTCTGAGGAAGATCCAGTTGATATTGGATTTAAAGGGAAGTAGACTCTCAGTTATATAATTAGAAAATTATACAGGTCATGCATGAGTTCATCAAGGTGCCTTGGATGTATTGCACAATAAATTAGTTGGAATGTCCTGATTAATAGGGGCTTAATTCCCTCGGTAATGTGTAAGCATGGCTAAGTAACCCAAAGGTAGTAAATTTGTTAAGTATTGGACCAAACTTGCCGGGATAAATGTGAGATAGTGCAGAGAGCTCTCATGCCTGAGAGAAGCATTGTATTGTTTCATATTATTGACTTAATGCAATATAAAGATAGTGGGGTTTTTAGCTGAGGATTTCCCCAGATACATCTTTGTGTTTTGCAATTGAAATTCTTTCTCTTTCTTGTTCATGTGATTGTAATTTCTTTCTGCAATTTTTAGAATAGATTCAAGTATTTTGTTTTAGCATATTACAATATAAATTGAATCTATGTGTTTTCTACATGGTATTAGAGCAGGAATCACTATAGAAGAGAAGACCAATTTTTTTTTTGAAAAGGTGATTCAAATTTGTAGGTTTATTCTTCAATACCAACAATAGATCCATATGTATTTCTATGGATTGAGACTCGAATATGCCCTTGAGGGTAGTTCAAATTACATAGGTTGGAAGGAAAATATGGAGGCCGTGTTGGAGGAAAACAAGTTGAAGGAATTCATAGACAGTGATATTCCCAGGCTCACAGCAACAGATGCTCAAAATATTGATGCATGAAAGAATAATGTAGCAAAGGAGAGAATGATTTTGTTAGAAGGATTTGGAGATCATATTTTCTCAAACATACATGGAAAGAAACCTACATATGCTATGTGGAATGCCATAACATATCCGTTTCAGAATAGTAGTGACCACATGAAGCTGGGGCTGAAGTAAATGCTCAAAAAGATCAATATGGACAAAGGCGACACAATACCAAAATACTTGACGAAGTTCACTCAAAGTTGCGATGAGCTTGTAATTGTTGGTGTGAAAGTTTCCTAGGATGATTTGGTGAGCCTATCACTTCTAGGCCTTCCCAAGAGCTGACACAACTACCAGGATTCGGTGAATGGAAGGGAGAATCTACTAGAGGGGGAGCGATTATGCTATGACTTGGTACAAGAAGAGATTCGGTTGAACACCAAATATTGATACTCCTCAAAGACTGATGATGAGGAGAATTGTGCCTTGGATAGAAATGAGAAGAAAGGGAAAGGGAAGGCATCCCATTCCAAATCAGATTCTGGTCAGACAGGAAATAAGCAAGACTTTTCAAAGGGAAAATAAATTCAATGTCATGAGCTTGGACACAATGCTAAAAAGTGTCTGCACAAGAAGACCAGCAAGAAGCCCTCATGAGGAGAATTAGGTGAAGCACTTGATACACAGTTCAAGTTTGATTTCACCCTCATCTCATGCATGGTGTCATTGGTGATGGGTTTTTTGTGGTAATTGGATATTGGAGCTTCATTCCATATGACTAACAACGAATAATTCTTCAGTAACTTGGAGGCGAAGGATATCCAGATGCACATCAACATGGGAGATGAAGGGAGGTATAGTGCTACCGGCATAGGTACACTTACCTTTTAGAGGGAGTCTGGTACTTCGCTCACACTAAAATATGTCATGTATGTTCTTGGTTTAAAGAATAATTTGGTTTATGTTGTTATGTTGGAAGATCGTGGCTATGATGTGATATTTAGAAAGGGAAAGGAAATCCTTGAGAGAGTTAAATTAGATGTGTGTGGAACGTTCTCGACATCCTCCAAAGGAAAAAATGGGTATTATGTTATTTTTGTAGATATTTTTCACGAAAGTGTTGGATTTTCTTCATTCAAAAGAAAGGTCAAACATTCTCAAAGTTTTGTGAGTTCAAAGCACTTGTCGAGAAAGATATAGGGAAGAAGGTGAAGGATATTAGAAGAAACAATGGTAAGGAATATGTCTCATGTCTCTAATGAATTCAAGAACTTCTATGCTTCAGAAGGAATTCGACGAGAATTGATAGCACCTCCTAACCCAAAAAAGAATGGGGTTGCACAAAGGAAGAACAAAAATATTATGGAAGCAACACGAGTAATGTTGCATGATCAGGGCCTACGATTGCATCTGTGGGTTGAAGAATGTAATACAATAGTATTTGTGAAGAACAAAAGTCCCCATCAGATACTTGGGATGAGTACATCAGAGGAATATTTTTCAGGTAGGAAACCATATGTGGCGAAGTTTAAAATTTTTGGTTCATCAATTTATTTCCATGTCACCAAAGACGTGAAGAAGAAGCTAGAGCCAACAACTAAGTTGGGAATATTTGTGGGGTACACTGGTACGGCTAACAACTATTGAGTGTGCTTTCTAGCACACATGATGATAATGGTCATAAGAGATGTGCAATTCAATGAATAGAAGGCCATGAAAATTTACCTTGAAAGGGAGATTTAGTTGCATTCATTTGAGGATATTTTAGCTCCAAAAGAAGAACCTCAGGATGTGGAGCAGCCACAAGAAGAGGAAAAAAGAGTGGAAGTACCCACTCATGCATAGACATCCTAAGACATAAGAAAGTGCACTATAGAGGCTGACAATTTGGTGCTTGATGGTAGAGAGAATGTGGGAGCACCCACTTCACAACACAGGCAGAGAAGGTTCGTAGAGAATTACAATGGCTACATGGCTCTTATGAGAGAGAGTGTATAGATAGAGGCATCCTCTTTCAAGGAAGCAATGTAGAAACTAGTTTGGGTTGATGCCATGGTTGAAGAGTATGAATCCATTATCAGAAAAAATGCATGGAAAGTTTTCCCAAGACCAGAGGCAAAGTCAGTTGTAGGATCTAGGTGTATCTACAAGGTGAAGCACACAAGAGATGGGAGTCTGGAGAAACATAAGGCCAAATTTATGGCCAAAGGGTTCTCTCCGATGAATGGGATTGATTATGATGAGACCTTTGAACCAGTCACAAGGAACTCATCAATAAGATCCATACTGGCACTTTCAAAGTAGATGGGATGGAAGATACATCAGATGGATGTAAATGTAGCCTTCCTCAATGGATTGATTGAGGAAGAGGTGTACATTAAGCAACTGGAATGTTTTGAGACCTTCGACAGAGAGACATGTGTGCAGAGTCAAGATAGCACTTTATGGGTTGAAACAAGAACCTCGTGCCTGGTACACCAAGCTCGACAACTACTTCACTGGGTTGGGCTTCACCAAGAGTGAAGCAGATGTGAACCTTTACCATATTGTGGTAGAAGGTAAAATTTTTATCGTTGTACTTTATGTCGATGGTTTGATACTGACAAGTGATGAGTAACACATCAAGTATTGCAAACAAGAACTTTCAAGAGAATTTGAGATGAAGGACATGGGGCTCTTGCATTATTTCCTGGGATTATAAATTTGGCAAAGAGATGGGGAGCTATTTGTATCTCAGGAAAAGTATGCCAATGAGATTTTGAGGAAGTTCCACATGGAGGGAAGCAAACCCATGGAGACTCCTCTAGCAGGAAACTAGAGGAAGGAGGATGCCACTTTAGGTGAAGTAGTAGATTCCACCATCTACAGAAAACTTGTGGGTTCACTCTTGTATTTGGTGAACACGTGGCCAGGCATATTCTATGTGGTTAACTAGCTTAGTCAAGCTATGGTTAAGCCTACCAAGCTCTTTTGGAAGGCAGAAAAGCATGTGTTGAGATAACTCAAAGGCACTACAGAGTTTGGGCTATGGTACAACTAGACATAGGGAGTGAAGATTCAAGGCTTTGTAGATACAGACTGAGTAGGGAGTCCATCCGACAAGAAAAGCACATAAGGGGGCATCTTTAACATTTGATCAACAACACTTTCCTGGTACATCAGGAAACAAATATCAAATGCAATGAGGTCAACAGAGGCAGAGTACATGGTGGCCAGTCAGGTAGCATGTGAAGCCATCTAGATGAGGAAGATACATGTTAGTTTGTTTGGTCGACAGATGGATCCGACGGTGATTTATTGTGATAACCAGAGTTGCATCAAACTCTCGGGTAATCCATTTTTTCATGACAGGTCCAAGCATATTGATAACTGGTATCACCATCTCATATATTTTGTGTAGAGGAGGATTTTATCATTAGAGTACAATCCCATGGAGGAGCAGGATATAGCCATCTTGACGAAGGAACTATCAATAGGAAAATTCAAGTTCCACAGAGATAGGATCAGGGTGGTAGATAATACCTTTCTTATTGAGAGGGAGTGTTGAAATTGGCAACAAGAAGAGGCTTCTAATTTAATTTTCCCTTAATTGAATTAGAAGGAAAATGTAATTCCACATCACATGACATCTTGTATGAGTTAACTAAGTTGGGAATACTTAGTTAGCTTAGTGAATTTGAGTTTGGGGTCAAACTAGAGGCATGTATAGTTCACTCTAAGTTTTAGGGGGTCCAGTTGCAGTTTATTTTGAGTTGTAATTGCTTAACTTAATTATTTGAGTTAAAATTAGTTTAACTAGTTCTAATTTATGGATGAGCTAGTAAGAGGTCCAGTGAATTGAATATGATTTAATTCACATCCAATGATCAATAAGATAACTAATAATTTACTGTAAATAACTGTTGCATGTCAGTTCTGAGGAAGACCTAATTGATATTATAGTTAAAGGGAACTAGACTATCAATTGTATAATTAGAAAATTGTACAGGTCATGCATGAGGTCATCAAGATGTGTTGGATGTATTGCACAATCAATTATTTGGAGTTTCCTAATTAATAGGGGTTCAATTCCATCAGGAATGCATAAGAAAGGATGAGCAACCGAAAGGTAGGAAACTGATTAAGTATTGGGCCAAACTTGTTGGGATCAGTGTGAGACAGTCATAGATAGTGAAAAAAGCTCTCAAGCCTGACAAAAGAATTGTATTGTTTCATATTCTGAACTTGATACAATATAAATATAGTGGGGTTTTTAGCTAAGGCATTCCCCAGATACATATTTGTGTTGTGCAGTTGAAATTATTTCTCTTTCTTGTTCATGTGATGTGCGATCATAATTGGTTTCCGCAATTTGTATAATATATTAAAGTATTTTGTTTTAGCATATTACAAGATCAATTAAATCTCTGTGTATTTTCTACATGGTATTAGAGTAGGAATCACCATAGAAGAGAATAACCAGCATTTTTTTTGAACAGGTGAATCAAATTTGTAGATTTATTCTTCAAGACCAGCATTAGATCAAGATGTTTTTATGTGGATTAAGACTCGAATATTCCTTTGAGGGTATTTTGAATTATATATCTTGGAAGGACAGGATGGAGGCAGTGTTGGAGGACAACAGGTTGAAGGAATTCATAGACAATGATATTCTTAGGACCGCAACAACATATGCTCAAAATATTGATGCGTGGAAGAAGAATGTAACAAAGGCAAAAAGTATTATGTTAGGAGTTTGAGATCATATTGTCTCAAATGTCCATGGAAAGGAAACTCCATATGCTATTTGGAAGGCCTTAATAGATATGTTTCAGAATAGTAGTGACCATAGGAAGCAAGCACTGAAGAACAAGATCAGAAAGATAAATATGGAGAAGGGCGACACAATACCAAAATACTTAACGAAGTTCATTGAATGTCAAGATGAGCTTCGAAGTGTTGGTGTGACAATTGTTGAGGATGATTTGGTGAGCCTAACACTTCCAGGCCTTCCCAAGAGCTGGCACAACTACTAGGATTTGATGAATGGGAGGGAGAAGCTACAATAGTGGGAGTGATTGTGGTAAGAATTGGCACAAGAAGAGATTTAGTGGAACACCAGAGATGGATCCTCATTAAAGACTGATGACAAGGATAATTATGCCTTGGCCAAAAAGGCAAAGAAATGGAAAGTCAAGGTGTCCCATTCCAAATAAGATTTTAGCCAAGCCGGCAAGAAGCGAGAATTCTCAAAGGTAAAATGTTTTCACGGTCATGAGCTTGGACACTATGCTACAAAGTTTCCACATAGGAAGACTAGAAAGAATCCCTCAGGAGTAGCGGTAGGTGAAGCATTTTCTTCATAGTTTGAGTTGTATTTCACCATCATCGCATGCATGGTGTCATCGATGATGGTTTCTATGTGGTACTTAGATAATGGAGCTTCATTCCATATGACCGTCAACAAATAACTCATTAGTAACTTGGAGGATAAGGATCTATAGATGCACATCGAGATGGCATATGACAAGAGGTATAGTGCTACTAGAATAGGTACAATTACCTTTCAGAGGGAGTTTGGTACTCCCCTCACATTAAAAGATGTTATGTATGTTCCTGGTATAAAGAAGAATTTGGTTTTTGTTGCTATGTTGGAAGATCATGGCTTTGATGTGATATTTAGCAAAGAAAAGGTGATCCTTGAGAGAGTTCACTAAGATGTGTGTGGACCGTTCTCAATAGCCTCCACAGCAAAACATAGGTATTATGTTATTTTTGTAGATGATTTTTCACATAAGTGTTGGATTTTCTTCACACAGAAGAAATATCATACGTTATCAAAGTTATATATATATTTTTTGGGATTCGACTATGTTAAGTAATTCATTCATATATGACCATTTCCATGAGAGGTAGTCATAACTGACTAATTTCCCTTGATTTTTTGAATAGTTCACTTAGCACTCATTGCATCGGGTGATGCTCATAGGGGTGAAGAAGTGGGACTGAAACTATTGAAATGAATCACATAGCATCAATCATCACTTCTTGTGCTTGCACCCAGTAACCAGGACTTCTTGGGAGGCCGCCCATCCCAGATCGCCTCTGGCTCAAGCAAGCTTAACTGTGGATTTTCCCCTACAATCAAACCCACTTCGCTTGCTATCCCATTTGTAAAATCTTAGCAAGTATTGTGCCTCATAAACCATTCAAGTAGAGCTCCCTTCACTCTTTGTATTTAAGTATTGAGCGGTTTTCATAGTGAATTATATTATATATCATTTTATGGGATTCAATTGCATTAAGTAAGTCATTCATCTATGACCATTTCAATGAGAGGTAGTCCTAATTGACTAATTTCTCAAATTTTTGTGTGTTATCACCAAAAATTGATCATCTAGCCATTCCTAACTAGATGGGTCAAACTACAACATGTAAGACCAATTTTACCAGAGTAAATTTTCTTTCACTATAAGAAATAATTTAATAAACCATATTTTATTAAGTTATATTTTTTTAAAACAAGAAACCCCATGAGGAATAATTAAATAAATAATTATTTATTTGATTTTCTTCAAGGAATAATTAATTAAAACATTTTTTAAATAATATTTCGGGTCATATTTAACCCAATTATGAGAAAAAAATAGATGAACCATTATTTATATTATTTTTCTCTAGGAATAATTAATTAAATCATTATTTAGTTATTATTCCTTGTTAAGTTTGACTAAATCACCTAGGAATCATTAAACAAATCATTATTTGTTTCGTATTCTTTAACCAAATGCTTGAAATGATAAAAAAATAATTTATCTATTTATTATTTCTAAATAAATGTATTTAACCAATTTAAATACCTTTTCCCTCCAACAAAATATAATAAAATATTCCAAGCGGTTTGATCTAGATTATGGTTAATAATATTTTATTATTCTCCATTTTCAAGGATAACTCAATACTTTGTTATAAATAGGAGGGTTTTTCCATTCATTATTCTCTTTGATCATTCTCATTCTCTGATCCAAGATCTTTTGCTTATAGATGCATTAAAGAATTACATTTAACAGAGCATTTAAAACCATGAATCATAAACACATAAAATGAAAAACAAAGAGACCATGACATGCATCAGACCAAGACTCCAAAAATTGATTACCTTGTTCGTCCAATTCGAAATATGTCTCCAGTCCCTACTCAATAGTGGGGAGACCTTCATTAATTAAGTGGTGAGAATAAGAAGAAGTAAAACAAAATAAAAAACAAAGCACCCTTATACCTCCAATCTAGAAAATGCCCTAAAAATGGAGAGCTATGTTGCAGAAACGGACAATGCCACCAGATTCCTGTCACCGAGAGGTGTAGGATTTTACCCAATTTGGACACTAGAAAATTTTGGGTCCTCTAAAAATGTGTCTCAGATCATGGTTTTAGTGCCTCGCTAAATGTATTAGGGTTCCACTTCCTCGAACTGTGTGCCAGCTTGTACCTGGTCTGCTAGTGTGTTGGTCGAAATTGGGTCTTAAGCACTGGTGGCGGGTGGAGAAACCAACGAAAATTGTCGATGGTGTGCTGGAGAAGTCATTTGGTTTGCTAAACAGAGGTCTGGGGATCAATCCCGACCCCCCCTTGTTTTAGAGCGCTTGACATAACAATTGATACAAACTTGGGATGGGGTGGCTCCGCCGCCGGGGGCCCGCCCCTCCTTTTACATTTCCGCTATACATGGTATGGGAGGTTAGAGGGCGCAGGGGTCATGGCACGCCCCCTTATATTAATATATAGTTTTTTTAATATGGTTTTGGGAGGGGGTAGGGTCATGGCCCACTCCTTTATTTATATATATATATTAAATTAACACCCCAAATATTCATTTTAATGTATTTTGGGGGATATTAAAGAAACTAACCATCCCACAATTTTTCCCAAAATTTGGTCATATTTCGGCACTGGAAAATTGCAAAATTTATACCTCCTTAACCTACCATATCACAAAGTCAACCCAAAACTTTGACTGAATCTAACTTTCACATACAGACTCAGTTTGACAAACTATTCACACCGCTACGATCAAAATAATGAGATATTCAAGCTGACACTGAGTTTTCCACATTTCTTCCAATTTTTTTGAGTATTTTCCATTGCCACTGGTGTATGAATATCCACCTGGATCAATCCTTCCCACTAAGGATCTTTTGGACCACCAAAAGCAGTAACACATCCAATGCATTGCTTGTGTCCTCACCAAACTACACTTTTGATCACCTGCATGTAAATCTAGCACATCCCTTACAATCATTTACAAACCGTACATAGCTTAATCAGCCCCACACTTGCCAAGAGTTTATAACACACACTCTTTGGTCAAGGATTACATAATAGAAGCAATACCAAAACTACACACAGAGGCTAAACATCACTGTTGCTTTAGGAAGCGATGGAAAACACATCATCAATTTTACATTTATTTGCAACGCATGATTTACAAATTGTGGCCACAACCTACATCTAAAAAAAACACCTTTTACTTAATAGAGAAGACCACCTTGAATTTGGTGGATTTATTTTTTGAACATTTTCACCTGTCAGTTCTTCTATCGATGCCTTCTAGGTTTGGATCATCTGACACGTGGCTTGTTGGTGTTCCACCTCATTGCAATAACTACAATAATTTTTCCTCCTCCAAACTTTCTAGATTGTCTTGGAACAATTCCTTCCTAACATACCCAAGTCCTACATGATGAGGTAATTATTCTACTTTGATAGGGTTTATGATTCCTTGGTCATGAATGGTGAGGCCCTTTCCCTAATACCACATCTTCTTCAACAATTTGGATATGATACCTGTAGTATTTTTTTCAAAATAAGCAGAATCGTCATCATGGAAAGTATGTGAAATCGAGGAAACATTTTTTACCTCAAGGGGGTTATGCTACAGCTTCTCCAAGGCCTTGTCCTTAACTCGCTACTGGCATAACAACCTTTGTTTCTCCTTTTCTTCTTCCTGTAAGAGCCTCCTTAGTTCAATATTATCTCCTTGAATGCTTTCATTGGTCTCCTCAAGTTCTTGGAGCCATGCCGCATTGGGCGAAATTTTCATCTTTGGTACACTATGTGTTGAAATTCCTGTTTCATTTCCCTAATATGAACCCAAATCGATGGGTCCATCTGCTGCCATTCCAAGAGCTGCAATCCTCCTTTCATCACCGAAATCCGATCTCAAGTCAATTTTCCTAGCTCATGCAACTCCCACAACCATGATCTTTTCATATTCCTCTAATTTAGACTTTTGATCTTGTTGCATGGTGGTATATCTCTTCTGCCTCTCCTTCCTGTCATCCCTCTTAGGTCTCAGCTTAGGGTGTAGTTTCCAACAATTGTCTTTGTCGTGTCCTTTTTTCTCAAAATGGGTGCAAGAGGTCTTTGAGCCTCTTCTCTTTGCTACTGCGACTATTTTTGGGTGGTAATTTTGTTCATGTCTCCTTGTTTTCAATATGCATGGCCTTCATACTAGCCTCATCAATAGTAGCAGGCTCGAAAAATAATAATTAATGTCTTATGTAACCATGTAAAGAACCAATATACTTAGTTACAATCTCTGGTGAATCTAACATAATGTATACGTTCAATGCTTGTTTCCTAAATTCATTAGTGAAGTCTTGAAAATTTTAGCGTTTGCCTTGATTTAGGTGTCGCCATTCCATTAATGCTTTTTTCTTATAACCCAATGGGTAAAACTGATTTTTCAATGTAGAAATAAAATTTGACCATGAGGAGAGAAGGTTACCCAGATCATTGTTGCCTCTCAATTTTCTCTCCCACCAAACGAGAGAAGTACAACTCAGTCAAAGGGATGCCAACTGGATATTTTCCTTGTCCTTATTGATATGTTGAATCCGACAATAGACCTCAATTATTCTAATCCAACTCTTGAGCCTTTCCGCATTACATTCTCCTGTATACATAGGCAAGTCGAACTTTACATATAGTTTAAGGCAAGGTTTCCTAGATGCATGCCTTTGACATCTGCGAGAATGATGAGAAATAGAAGAGGAACTATCACTAGAATATGGAGAGGGAGGGGGCTCCTCTCCACCATCTCCATGGTTTACTGATCCGTGGCCATCTGCATTTTTCTTCTCGGGCTTGACAGTCTTCTCATACTCTGCAAACAGTTTGTCTACTTTCTCTGCCATGTTGTAGAATGCCTTGCTGTAATCCTGCTCTTCTTCCCAATAAGCTTCCTCATCTTCCATGTTTATTCTTCGTCACACATTCCCTACTTCGAGATCAAAAGACTTAAGCTTTCCTTCACCTCTTTGAAAATTGTTTCTGGTTAGCATATACTCATGCAATTCACATTGACAAAGACTTGATCCGATACCATTTGATCCAAGATATTTTATTTATAGATGAATTAAATAATTCAAAATAACAGAGCATTTAAAACCATGAATCATAAACACATACAATGAAGAACAAAGAGACCATGACATGCATGAGACCAAGACACAAAAAATTGATTACAAAGTTCTTCCAATTCGGACTACGTCTCCGGGCCCTGCTCAACAGTGGGGAGGCCTTCATTCATTAAGTGGTGAGAAGAATAAGTACAAAAAAAATTACAAAAGCACCCTTATACCTGCAATTTGGAAAATGCTTGAAAAATGGAGACCTGTGTTGCAGAAATGAACAACACCATCGGATTCCTCTCGCCGAGAGGTGTAGAATCCATATAAAATTTTCCCAATTTGGACACTAGACAATTTTGGGCCCTCTAAAAATTTAGCTCAGATCATGGTTCCACTGCCTCCCTGAATGGATTAGGGTTCCAACACCTCGAAATATGTGCCCACTTGTACCTGGTTTCCTAGCGTGCTGGTCGAAACTAGGTCTTAAACACTGGTGGCTGGTGGAAAAACCATTGAAACTCATTGGTGGTGTGCTGCCGAAGTCAATTGGTTTGCTAAATGGAGGTCGAGGGATCAATCCCGACCCCCCCTCGTTTTAGAGCACTTGACATAAAAATCGATATAAAATTGGGGTGGGGTGGTTCCGCCGCCAGTGGCCCATCCCCTCCTTTTATAACACCGCTATACATGGTATGGGAGGTTGGGGGGGCATGGGGATCATGGCTCACCCCCTATATTAATATATAGTTTCATTAATATGGTTTGGGGAGGGGAAGGGGTCATGGCCCACCCCTTTATTTATATATTTTTTTCTTTAAAAATTAACACCCTAAATATTCATTTTAACTGATTTTGGGGGATATTAAACAAACTAGCCATCCCACAATTTTTCTTGAAAGTTGCCCAGATTCCGGCGCCGGAAAATTGCAAAATCACTGCCTCCTTAACCTACCATATCACCAAGTCAACCCAAAACTTTGACCAGCTCTAACTTTCACATACGGACTCGATTTGATGAACCATTCACACTGCTGCGATCAGAATGACAAGATATTCAACTTGACACTGAGTTTTCCACATTTATTCCACTTTGAATTTTTGAGTCTTTTCCCTTGCCATTGGTGTATGCAGATCCACCTGGACCATTATCGCTATCATTTTTTTTTGCTATTTGAGCTTCCACTTGAGTTAATCACATATTTTGGTTTTCTACATCATTGAGAGAGAGAGACTCGCGAAGCTGAAGCATTGAGGACAACCAAGAACCCATCCATTAAGGGGGTCTGGTAACATTTACTTGTTTCCTTCACTAGGAGTTACATAATATAAAAAATCATTCTTTAAAATTGTCTTGTCTCTTGGTTATTTGGAGTTATTTTGCATTATTTTCTATTTCCTTTTGTTGTTTAACTTCTTTTACTGCATATATATGGGTTTTTACAGGATTTGTTTTAATTTTCTATTGAAGATCTAAAGGGTTGAACAACCATTTTTGTTGTTAGGGATATATGTCATCCATAGCTTAAGTAATGTATTTTTTGTACACTTCCTGAAATATTCTACACTAACATTGTGATTTCAAAGCACTCGTCGAGAAAGATACATGGAAGAAGGTGAAGGCTCTCAAAAGAGACAATGGTTAGGAATATGTCTCAAAAGAATTCAAAAAATTTTATGCTTCAGAAGGAATTCGACAAGAATTGATAGCACCTCATAACCCACAACAGAATGGGTTTTCACAAAACTATTGT
Source organism: Pinus albicaulis (assembly GCA_034641835.2). Taxonomy (NCBI): domain Eukaryota; kingdom Viridiplantae; phylum Streptophyta; class Pinopsida; order Pinales; family Pinaceae; genus Pinus; species Pinus albicaulis. Next base: position 343,528,167 of record CM076574.1, on the reverse strand, counting down.
GGGAGTAGCACAAGCAATGTTTCATGATCAAAGCCTAACATTGGATCTGTGGGCAGAATCATGCAACACAACAATATTTGCATAGAACGGAAGTCCTCATCGGATACTTGGGATGAGTAAACTAGATATTTTTATTTTTTTCAGTTGAGAAACCAGATGTGGCACATTTTAAAATTTTTGGTTCATCAGTTTATTTCCATGTTACCAAATATTCCATGAAGAAGCTAGATCCAAAAACTGTGTTGAGAATATTTTTGGGGTACACTGATACACCTCACAACTATCAGGTGTACTTTCCATCACATAGGATGAAAATGGTTAAAAGAGATATGAAATTCGATGAAGAGAAGGCCATGTGAATTTCCTTTGAGAGGGAGATTCAGTTGCATGTAGTTGAGGAGATCTTAGCTCCAAAAGAAGAACCTAAAATGTGGAGCAACCATAAGTAGAGGAACATAGAGTGGAGGAACCCACTCATGTAGAGACATCCCAAGACTGAAGGAATTTCACCAGAGAGGATGACAGGTTGGTTCTTGATGTTAGATAGAATGTGGGAGCACCCACATCATAGCACATACAGAGAAGGGCACCAAACCAGTACACTGGATACACGTAGTGATAGAGCCATCCTCTTTCGAGGAATAAGTGTAGCAACTAGTTTGGGTTTATGCCATGGTTGAGAAGTATGACTCCATTATCAGAAACAGTGCTTGGGAAGTTGTCCCAAGACTAGATTGGAAGTCAGTTGTAGGATCGAAGTGGATCTACAAGGTGAAGCATGCAGAAGATGGGTGTGTGGAGAAACATAAGGCCAAAGTTCTGGTGAGAGGGTTCTCTCAGGTGAAGGTGATTGATTATGATGAGACATTTGTACCATTCATAATGTAATCAACAATTATATCCATCCTTTCACTTTTAGTGTAGATGGGATGGCAGATACATCAGATGGACATATATACAACCTTCCTCACTGAGTGATTGAATAAGAGGCGTACATTGAGCAACTGGAAGGTTTGAGACCTTCAATAGAGAGTAGCATGTGTGCAGACTCAAGAGAGAACTATATTGGTTGAGCTTAAGCACCTCATGCTTGGTACACCATGACTGATATCCACTTCACCGGGTTGGTCTTCACTAAGAGTGAAGCAGATGCGAACCTTTACCATATTTTGGTAGAAGGTAGACCTTCGATCATTGTAATTTATGTCGATGATTTGATACTAACAGGTGATGAGAAGATCCTCAAGTCCTATAAAGAGGATCTTGCAAGATAATTTGAGATGAATGACATGGGGTTCTTGCACTATTTCCTAGGATTGGAAATTTGGAAAAGAGACGGGGATCTATTTATATCTCAGGGAAAGTATTCCAATGATATTCCGAGGAAGTTCCACATGGAGGGCAACAAACCCATGTAGGATCATCTAGTAGGAAACTAGAGGAAGGAGGATGCTTCTTCAGGCAAAGTAGTATATGCTACCATCTACATGCAGCTTGTGGGTTCACTAATGTATTTTTTGAAGACACAACGATACATATGCTATGCAGTTAAACAAATTAGTCAAGCTATGGTTAAGCCTACCAAGTTATTTTTGAAGGAAGGAAAGCATGTGTTGAGATACCTTAGAGGCACTGCAGAGTTTGGGCTATGGTACATGAGGATAGAGAGAGTGAAGCTTCAAGGCTTCACCAATGGAGATTGGGTAGGGATTCCATCCGATAGGAAGAGCACATCAGGGGGAATCTTCAGCATTAGATCAACAATAGTTTCCTAGTACATTAGGAAACAATGATAAGTGGCACTCAGTTCAACATAGGAAGAGTAGATGGTGGCTAGTCAAGAAGCATGTGAGGACATTTGGATGAGGAATATACTTGTTGTTTTGTTTGGTCGACGGATGGATCCAACGGTGATTTATTGTGATAACCACAGTTATATCAAACTCTATGTTAATCTAGTTTTTCATGACAATTACAAGCATATTGATATCTGATATCACCATAAACTCATAGATTGTGTCCAGAGGATCATTATGTCATTAGAGTACAGTCCCACAGAGGATAAGGATGCCAAAATCTTGATGAAGGCACTATAAAGAGGAAAATTCTTGTTCCACAGAGGCAGAATCAGGGTGGAAAACAATCCATTTATTGTTGAGAGGGAGTGTTGAAATTGGAAACAAGAAGAGCCTTCTAATTTAATTTCCCCTTAATTAAATTAGAAGGAAATTGTAATTCCACATCACATGACAACTTGTATGAGTTAAATGAGTTGGGAAGACTTATTTAGCTTAGTAAATTCGAGTTGGGGGTCAAACTGGAGGCATGTAAAGTTCAGTCTAATTTTTAGGGGGTCTAGTTGCAGTTTATTTTGAGTTGTAATTTTTTTACTTAATTGTTTGAGTTAAAATCAGTTTAACTGGTTCTAACTGATGGATGATGTAGTAAGAGGTCCAATGAATTAAATATGAGATAACATATAATTCACTCTAAATAGTTTTTTCATACCAGTTCTGAGGAAGACCACATTGATATTGGAGTTAAAGGGAAGTAGACTAGCAGTTTTATAATTAGAAAATTGTACATGTCATGCATGAGGTCATCGGGATGCCTTGGATATATTGCACAATCAATTAGTTGTAATTTAATTATTAATAGGGGCTCAATTCCCTTAGGAATGTGTAAGCAAGGTTGAGTGACCCAGAGGTAGGAAATTGGTTAAGTATTGGAACAAACTTGTTGGGATCAGTGTGAGGCAGTCAAAGATAGTACAGAGAGCTCCCAATCCTAAGAGAAACATTGTATGTTTCATATTCTTGACTTAATGAAATATATATCTAGCGGGGTTTTTAGCTAAGCCTTTCTCTAGATGCATCTTTGTGTTTTGTGATTGAAATTATTTCTCTTTCCTGTTCATGTGATTGCGCAATTGTAATTGGTTTTCGTAATTTGTAACATACATTCAAGTATTTAGTTTTAGCTTATTAAAATATCAGTTGAATCTATGTGTATTTTCTACATGGTATCAGAGCAGGAATTACTATATAAGAGAAGAACCAAAGTTTGTTTGAACAGGTGAATCAAATTTGCAGATTTATTCTTCAAGACCAGCAATAGATCAAGATGTCTTTTTGTGGATTGAGACTCGAATATTCCCTTGAGGGTAGTTTGAATTACATATATTTTAAGGACATGATGGAGGAAGTGTTGGAGTAAAACGAGTTGAAGGAATTCATAGATAGTGATATTCCCATGCTCGCAGCAGCAGATGCTCAAAATCTTGATACATGAAAGAAGAATGTAGCAAATGAGAGAAGGATTTAGTTAGAAGGAGATCGAGATCATATTGTATCAAACCTCTATGGAAAGGAAACTCCATATGCTATGTGGAATGCCATTACATATTTTTTTCAAAATAAAAACGACCACAGGAAGCTAGCGTTGAAGGACAAGCTCAGAAAGATCAAGATGGAGAAGGGTGACACGATACCGAAATACTTGACGAATTTCACTGAATGTTGACATGAGCTTGGAAGTGTTGGTGTGATAGTTTTTAATGATGTTTTGGTGAGCCTAGGAGTTATAGGCCTTCCCAAGAGCTGGCATAGCTACCAGGATTCGGTGATTGGGAGGGAGAAGCTACCATAGTGGTAGTGATTGTGGTCCGACTTGGTAGAAGAAAAGATTCAATGGAACAAAAGAGATGTATCTCATCAAATACTGATGATGAGGAGAATTGTGCCTTTGCCAGAAAAGGCGAAGAAAGGGAAGGGGAAGGTGTCCCATTCAAAATTAGATTCTGTTCAGGCAGGCAAGAAGCGATACTTGTCAAAGGTAAAATGTTTTCACTGTCATGGGATTGGACACTATGCTACAAAGTGTCCACAAATTAATACCCACAAGAAGCCCTTAAGAGGAGCAGCAGGTGAAGCACTTGCTTCAGAGTTCGAGTTGGATTTCACCCTCGTCATATGCATGGTGTCATCAATGATAGGTTTTGTGTGGTACTTGGATAGTGGAGCTTCATTCCATATGACCAACAACAAATAATTCTTCAGTAACTTGGAGTAGAAGGATCTCTAATTGCACATTGAGATGGTAGATGACGACAGGTATAATGCTACTGGAATAGGTACAATTACCTTTAAGAGGGATTCTAGTACTCCCCTCAAATTAAAAGATGTCATGTATGTTCCTGGTTTAAAGAATAATTTGGTTTCTATTTTTATTTTGTAATATCGTGGCTTTGATGTGATATTTATCAAAGGAAAGGTGATCCTTGATAGAGTTCACTCGAATGTGTATGGGTCGTTCTCAACAGGATCCACAACAAGACATAGTTATTATGTGATTTTTGTAGATGATGTTTCATGCAAGTGTTGGATTTTATTCATGCAGAAAAAAGATAAGATTTTCTCAATTTTTTTTGAGTTCAAATCACTTGTCGAGAAATATATAGGGAAGAAGGTGAAGGATCTCAAAATTGACAATGGTGGGGAATATGTATCAAACGATTTCAAGAACTTCTATGCTTAAAAAATAATTTGACGATAATTGATATCACCTCATAACCCAAAACAGAATGGGGTTGCAGAAAGGAAGAACATAACTATTGTGGGAGAAGCACAATCAACGTTGTATTATCAAGGCCTATCGTTACATCTGTGGGCAGAAGCATGCAACACAACAATATTTTTATAGAGCATAATTCCTTATCGGATACTTGGGATGAGTACACCAGAGGATGATTTTTCAGGTAAGAAACCATATGTGATGCATTTTAAAATTTTTGGTTCATCAGTTTATTTCCATGTGACCAAATATTTCAGGAAGAATATAGAGCTAACAATTGAGTTGGGAATATTTGTGGGGTACACTGATACATCTCACAACTATCAGGTGTAATTTCCAGCACATAGGATCACAATGGTCATAAGAGATGTGAAATTCGATGAAGAGAAGGCCATGTGAATTACGCTTGAGAGGGAGATTCAGTTTCATGCATCTGAGGATATATTAGCTCTAAAAGAAGAAACTAAAGATGTGGAGCACCCATAAGCAGAGGAATAGAGAGTGGAATCACCCACTCATGAATATACATCCTGAGACGAAAGGAAGCGCACCAGAGAGGCTGACATGTTGGTTCTTTATGCTAGAAATAATGTGGGAGAACCCACATCACAGAGTAGGCAGAAAAAGTCCCTAGAGCGGTACACTATATACATGGCTCTTATGAGAGAGAGTGTAGAATTAGAGCCATCCTCTTTTGAGGAAACAATGCAGCAACCAGTTTGGGTTGATGCCATGGTTGAGGAGTATGTTTTGTTCTTAAAATATTGATACTTATTTTATGTCATTTATGTGGGATATATTAAGGCCCTCCTGTAAAGGGTCACTTCCTATCGACCTCAACACATTATTACCTCTCTTAGTACGTTGGAACTCACATACCTCCATGGTAGGTTTCCTTATTTTCGATGACAAGTTTACAACATTGACCTTTAATCAAATGACTCTATGGGTGTTTGAATTAATATAATTTATTCACACCCCATAGATTTTAATAAGTACCTCGAGGGCCATTTTAATTATTTGTGGTTCTTCTCACATCTGTTAATAGTTCTCATCATTGACTAGTAATCAGATATTGTTTTCCATGTTTGACTTCACTAACATTTATTCACATCATTAGATTTGTGCCACAAATAGATAAAGATTAAGACCCTATATTTGGTCTGAACATCCAGGTTGCATGGAGTTTTGAATATTCATAACTATGACATAGATCCACGATATATTCCTCGTGGTTATTTTCATACTGAGTTTTCCAAGCATGGATCCACAATGTATGTGTGTTGGCCATGCCTTCATTTTATTGACATGGGTATTTGTACATTTCCATACTTATGCTTAGATTAATTTGCATTATGAGTATGGGAATGATTACCTTAGATATGATCAAATGATAATATTTTACTATCCAGGAAAATTTTAAGGATGTAAATTTATTTTAAAGTTTGGGAACCTTGACGAATCTCACTAGTACATAATATGCAATTTTTTAAAATGTTTGGCAATGTTTTTGTACAAGGATTCAAATTTCTAATTTATATAGTCCATATATAAAATTTTGGTGATTTTTAAGGTAAAACAATTTTACACTATAAAATTTGGGCGAATAATTTTTTGAAAAAATGGAAATTAACGAATCTTATTTTTGGAAAAGGCATGGAAAATTAGCCCAATTCTGAATATTAGCCCCTAAAATTTTCCCTGTTTACTATAATCTCTTGATTGTTGACTTAAAATTTTCCAACCAGTTATTCCTTGATTAGAACCTTCACATTATAAGGCACTTAAATCATTATACCTTTTATAATTTTGTACTTTGGGGGGGAAATATGTTACACGTTAGTTTGTTGCATCTAGGAAAGTGATGTCAAATATGGATATTTCCTCATCCAAAGAAATATTCTCATCAATCCCCATAAAATATGTAATAAATACCTCCTGGATTACATACCTTAAAACCCTATTTTTGGATACCATCAAAAGTGTCAATATTACAATCTACGATATTGCACCTTGCATAATAAACATGTTCCATCATCATTGCAACTTTCCTTCATAGAAAGTGTGATGGTCTTCTTACATGGGTAAAAAGTAAAAAAGGTTATGAAGCTTCCATTCTAGAAGCCTCGTGAAGGTATGTTTCTAATCATTCAGATATGGGCTTGAATTCCTATGATAGTGGATCTCATCCCTACCATAGTGGATCCCGTCCCCTCCATTCTGGATCTAACTCCTATGTAAGTGGATCTCAAGCTTCCATATTTGGCCTACAAATATAATGCACTCAAAGGAAAATGAGTTATAATTTTTACTCTTGAAACTATACTTCCACTTTGCTAAAGTATCCATTGAAGTATTTTGAATGCAAGGTTGGAATTGAGGGATATTGGGGGGAAGCTATTGACATCAAGGCTTTGGTTGTAACTCTCTCATTTTCCTTATAATAAAAATTCATATTTCTTTCCCACATTCATTGTTGTGGTGATTGTGATGAGATTCCTTGATCACTTGTATAGATTATGTTCAATAATTTATGTAGCACATGCTTTGATAATTTGTACATTTGTGTATTTGCAGATATTTTCTTGGAGCATTGAGAACGAGATCGAAAGCTATAACAAACAACAATGAGGAAAATAATTTCAAAAAAGGTATGAACCATTCATCCAATTTTATATCTATGATTTGATGATAATATAGGGAATGTTTCTATGTATTTGATTTTTTTTTCTAGTGTTTCTTTCCGAACCTAGGGAGATCACTCTTATCTGCAAGAGTGATTTTTCTGCCAAACAAAGATCATTACTGAGAGATCCCTATCCTACCTTTTTAGGAATTAAATGGGAGTTTAGTAACAACATTGTAATTGGTTTTTATAAGGAGAGAATGAATTTTGAAGCATATGGTAGTAGGGTAGTATGGCCTTTAGGTCCATACCAAGACCTTTAGTAAATTGAACCCATATAATATGATTTTTTGGATACAATGTTAGATTAGATATATAATTTGACAATGGGAATCAAAAGAAGGTTGTGTTAATCATTTTATAGATTGCTCAGTCAGTTGGAAATGCATTCACCTATTTGATAATTATTTAGAGGAAGCTATGTATAATTGGTATGATGATAACCATGAGATTTCAAGTTGGTGATGTGTTTTAGTAAAAAAAAATTGATGGATTGGGATTGAGCTTACAAGCCCTCCTAACTATAATAGTACCAGAAATGTTGAATATTTTCTAGATACTATGGAGTGTAGAGTTGAGGAATAGCATAGGGCATCAACAATAGATGTTATTAAGGGATACTATTACTCACTAGTGAGCCATGAACAATAATAATATCCCCATATAGGCTATAATGCAACTTGATGGTACACGAATTTTCTCACCAAATACTTATTTTTAATTCCAATACATGTATTTGAATGATAAGGAAACAGTGGAATTTCTAGAATAATATCAACGAAAGATATATCTTAATATCCATATAAATATTTATCAATGTAGATGGTGTTGGGAAGACTTTAAACAATATTATTCAATACATGAGTTCATACATACCTTTGGACTTATTTTAGATCTTGGTATCATCATGAAGAATAAATATTGGCATATGATTCAAGAGTATTTTTGTGTTTCTTTTTCATATATGGGTGAAACTCCTAAAAATATAGTTGCCTGATGGTTATCAGTAATTTTATGATCATGAACTAGCTCCAAGGTTTAGCCCAAGTAGTCTAGATCCATACGTGAAAGTCTTTGATATTCTTGCTAGTTTTTGTTGATCAAAGGATCGACTCTCTTTGATTCTCTTGGGGACAGGCCCCGTAATCAGGGTCGACAATTTACCTATTTTCCATCCACGAAATGTGGGGAAGTACTTTGGTGTTTCCTATGCTTTCATTTCAAATAAAAAAAATAAAAAGGATTATGTTAATGAAATAGATGCAAAATGATTTTAACACTTGGATCCATTTAAAACATTTCAAGTAAGAAAATATCAAGGATTTGGAAAGGGATTTGGTTTAACCATTATATCAGAAAGGGGTGACAAGGTGAAGGAGAGGAGGATGAATAATGTAGGTGCATCACTATTAATATATGTTTATCTTGTTTAGTTATAGGTAGGAGTACTCCTAGGTTCATACATGAGTGGAGGAGTTTGTTCAAGTCCATAACATCCACCATATCATGTAGAGCCAACTTGTTTTAGTATATTTGAGTATGTATTTAGGGTGTTAGAGTAATCCAATGAATTGGTTTTCATTTCTCTAATAGTGGAAGATCTAAACAAATATATTGGGTTTAATTCATATTCCTCATTATGTATCAAACAAGTTGTAATTTTTTATTTTAGTGCAAGGGTTCATAATAAGATAGATTATGAATGTTTCCAAATTGTCTAGAGGTCTCTATGTATAATTCAATGCTCAAGATATGAACTACGCAGTGTGAATCTTCTGCTTGGAATACAATGTTAGCATTACTAAACATCACATGTTAGAAGAGGACACAATATTGACTATTGAATGGATTGGGGAATTTGTGTGAAACCTATGATAGGTTGGGGTATATTGATTTTTGTAAAAGAATGAAACTCTATTCTATTAAAAGGTTGTAGCAGATTCAAACAATATTTGAAAATATTAGATGATCGTGTTTAGTGAAATGGTTGTGAGTAGTTTGGATCTCCCAATATCTTAATTTTTTGGCTATATATATATATATATATATATATGGAGAGAGAGAGAGAGAGAGATAAATAATTGTTGAATGACGTCCCCTACACCATTGTATTTCTATAAGTGTCGTTGGTTTTTGTATGAGTGCATCAATTCTTATTTTTTTCTCTATTGTGGACTATAAAGTAAACCTAGTTGTAATAGATTCAAACAATTTTTTAAAATATTTGATGATAATTGTTGAGCCCTCAAATTTTTTCTTTTTTTATCCCTTTTCCTAACATTGAGACTACCGTAACTACTCTATGTTGTACTTTTTTTATGACAACATCTTACTCATTATCCTTTTTTCATTTAGAGATTGCAGTGTTTATAAAACAATGTTATTTAAGTGATAATTTAGATTGTTAGTAGTCCTTACCTAGTTTTTGGTTTCTTATGTGTTTGTTTGGAGAAGTATGTTTGATTGGTTGCATATTATCGAAGAGCGCACGACTATTGGTATGTTGTTACTCTGATGTTTTACTTGTAATATCATCATTATATTACGCTATTGGAGCTTGAGAATATGTTCTTTGATTGATTCTCAAGAAGAAAAGTGATAAAGGCCAACCTAACAACATATGGGATTTGAAGCCACTATGACAATTAGATCATCTTGTAACAAATCACTCTCTTTTGAACTATGGATGTAATATCATAATATTTGCAATGAATTGTTATCTTAATATGTACTGATTAGTTTTTATTTTTGGTTGGGTTGTTACTCATCCAATTTTTATAAATTCAAGCACCTTCGAGGCTTTTATGACTATTGAATATTTTCTAGAGCATGGGAATATATAAGATATTTTTGTACCATTTTAATATAATATATTATGTAATATTTTCCTTCATGAAGTCTTAGCCATGTAAGTAATTTCCTCAACCCTGATTGTTGAAGGAAGGGACCCCTTCATTAATCAGGTGTTGAAGTCATATGTTGATAGTTAGATTAATCAAAGTATATACGAGTTACATTTATGATGTGATTGTACAAAAAAATCCATTTAAACTATAGTTGGTATATGTGCTTGTTGTTTGGAAGATATTGTGGGTACTTGTAATGGTGTGAACAAATATTTATAGCATAATTATGTTTCATTTCCATTCCTCTTGAAGTTGTTTATAATTATTTGTAAGAAAATTTTCCTTCTGTTTCATTGAAGATTTGTTCCCTATTATTAATGGTTGATTTAGCTTTGATTATTCACTCTTGTTACTCATAGAGTGATTGATAATGGTTGTAGTTGTTATTTGCAAAATATTTTCTTGTTAAGATAGGACTTGGATTCTTGTGGTGATTTTGTTACTTATTCACCAACAAGAAGTTTTTGGTTAATTTAGATGTCTTCATTAGTTATTTCAAGTTCATTTATTTGATTTATCTCATGTTATTAAATCTACATGTTCTCATATCTCGATTACACTACCATTGGAAAAATAAAATTAGAAAACATCCCTCAATTGCATATATTTTGTACATAACCTTGAAATAGTAAGATGATCCCTAGTTTGAAAAATAAGTGATCTAGTCTTTGATAACTACATCGTTTGGTATTACCAGGGCCTGATTTTTAAATATAGGAATGGTATCAACCTACGCAACTACCTACCTATCTACTTGCGGGGATAGAAAGTGATAGCCTCTCATCCCACTAGTACCAGAATAAAAAGATTGCACGAGTGAAGAAGAAAGGAGTGTATGCCTAGAGGTAAGAAAAACCAATAGAAAAATAATAATGTTACAGGTAAGAATGGTTAGAAACAACATGATTTGGGGAGGAAGATATATATACATAATATCATCTCAAAAGTGGAGGTAGAGTCCCATTACATTGCAGTAATTAGTCATTCAACCATATTAAGTGGTCATTTTGTCAAAACAGTTATCGAAACACTGGATTTTGTATCAAATTATTCTAGTACAATTTGAGGGACATCCCTTGAGACCCTTCATATTGACAAAGGTAATGTTGTAAAATATATGGAGCCAGAGGTAGTATCTTCTATTTTATATTAGTGAGTTCCCCTTGATTTCTGAATTCTAGAAGGATATTGGAGGATTTGGGAAGATATGGCCAATACTTTTTTCATAATTGAGCTCCCTACTGCTAATACTTAGGGAAGTTCCTTGATGAAGCCTATTTGTCTGGCAGCCCTTCCCACTTTTCATGGAATTACCACTTAGAACCTAAATGCCTTCTAGTTTGAATTTGATGTGCTATCTCAAATCTACAACTATATTGATTATTTAAAGAAGCTAAAATTATTCCAAACAACCTTAAAGGGAGAAGATTTGAGGTGGTTTATGGGCCTAGGTGGAAATATTATAAATGAATTGGATGAGATGAAGAAGACACTCCTTGAAAAGTATCGGGAATATTGTAAAACTCTGGAGATCAAGGAACATTTCTTCAAAATAGCACACAAGGAAGAAGAAAACATGGAAGACTCAATGGACCGATTTTATTACAATGTGAAAAGATCTTGACATGCTTCACTAGGAGGATAGATTTTGAAGGAAATTCTGATTAAGGGAATATGGGATGAATGGTTAGATTTTGATGAATATAATGGGAAAAGGATACATTTCTAAAGAAACTTCTGATAATATTTGTAATTTATGTAGAAGTTATTCATGAGGATCAAATAGGAGTAGAAAAATAATCAATTACCTTTCTAAAGTCACAAAGTTAGCCACCGAAGGAGTAAATTTCACAAATATTGGTAATTTATTGAAATATTTCAATACTAACATCCTCATAACATTGAGCTCTTAGTTAAGTTTCTTCAATCCAAACAGAAATAGTTATAAGCTGAGAAGAAAAATTCTATATTTTCCCAATATGTAGAAGAAATCATTCTTATAAATAATTCCCAGTGGAGGTTGTATAAATATGTGGGATTGTGACCAGGAAAATTCTACAGAAACATTTCCTTCCTTGCCTTGATTGAAATAATTTTACCAGGGTGCCAACGAGGAACTTGAGTTATATTTCTTCATGGGATTGAAGAAGCCATGGAAACTAGAACCCCTAGGTATGAATCATGACCCCTCTGCATTTGTAAATACTTGAGCTAATCAATATAAGCTTCAACAAACACAACCATTTCCCCGCAATGGTAGAGCGCCCAAAAAATCCAATATCCATCACTGTATGCATAATGGATAGTTCAACCAGTGAAAAATAAACCCTAGCGATTGAATTTTCAAAGTTCTCCCTTTCTTAGACAACAATTTTGAACACCCCAACCACATTTACCTGCATTTCTTCCCCCACAACCCCAACTATAGTATCTTGTAAATCCCCTAGTCAGTGCTCTAAAAAGTGGTCCTACTATTCAACCCCTACTGCCTATTCAAGCTAAACCAAATCCAAAAAATAATATGGTGCAACAAGTTGAAACAACTAATTTATCAAATTATAGTATCAATATTGTTGCGTGCAATGGCATACAACTTAGTTTTGGGAAGACACTTTGCTAAAAAAATCCACTAGTTGTTATAAAATGAGTGGAGGACGAACTTTCACATCAAGATACAAGAAAGAGTAATGATGAAGAGGGAAACCCCCAATATATAGAAGAAATGAGCGCAACGATTAAAAAAAAAAAACAACTTAATTGGTTGTTTCTAATCCAGCTAATACTTCAACTATTACTCCCCCATATATTTAATGACTAGCAATAATAGTCAAATCAACCTCACAACCTGATTTCTATATGTTGGGAGAACTGTAGAATATGCATGTTAAGATTCCATTACTTTAAGAAATAAGGGATGTTTCGATCTATGTTATTGGAGCTTGAGCATCTGGTCTTTGATTGATTCTCAAATAGAAAAGTGATAAATAGCAGCCTAATAATAGATTGGATCTAAAGTCGGTATGACAATTGGGGCATATTGTAACAAATCACTCTCTTTTGAACTATGGATGAAATAACATAATATTTTCAATAACATGTTGTCTTAATATGTAGTGATTAGTTTTGATTTTTGTTTGGGTTTTTACTCATATGATTTTTAAATTCAAGTGCCTTCGAGGCTGCTATGACTATTGAATATTTTACAGAGCATGGGAGTATATAAGATATTTTTGTACAATTTTTTATATAATATATTATGCAATTTTTTCCTTCCTAGAGTCTTAGTCATGTGGGAAATTTCCTCATCCCTGATTGGTGAAAGGATGCCCCCCCTTCATTAATAACGTGTTGCAACTTTGTTGATAATTATATTAATAGAAGTATATATGAGTTGCATTTATAATGTGATTGTACAATAGTTCCCATTTACAAAAGTTGGTATATGTGCTTGTTGTTTGGAAGACATTGTGGATTTTAATGGCATGAGCTGATATTTATAGCATAATTGGGTTTCATTTCCTATTCCTCTTGAAGTTGTTTCTCATTATTTATAACACAATTTGGATTTTGGTTCATTGAATATTTTTTCCCTATTATGAATCATTGAGTTAGAGTTGATTATGCACTCTTGTTATTCATAGAATGATTGATACTGGTTGTAGTTGTTACATGTAGAATATTGTCTTGTTAAGATAGGAATTGGATTCTTGTGTGGTGTTTATGCTATTTATTTCCCAACAATAAGTCTGTCTATGGTTAATTTAGATGCCTACGTTAGTTATTTAAAGTTCCTATCTTTGATTGCTCTCATGTGATTGAATATACGTGTGTTCATTTCTCGACTACACTACCATTGGACAACTAACATTAGAAAATATCCCTTTCCTGCATATATTTTGCACAGAACCTTGAAATAGAAATATGATCCCTAGTTTGAGAAAGTAAATGCAAGGTGTTATAGTTTCCTTAATTAGAAAATTGTAGCAGTCCACATTTTTGGTGTCATTCCCACGAAGGTTGCAACGGCGTGAAGAAGTGATATAGTGTTAGATAGTTTCATCTTTTGGTATTACAGAGGACTATGTTTTAAATACATTAGGGGAAACAACCTACAAATATGACTATTGAGTCATGGAAAAGGTATGTTTTTATCCTCATATTAGCTTAATTAATCATTTAATTTATGTATTTGTCTTCATTTTTGGGAAGAATCTAGAAGAAAGGATTATGAAAGATGAATAAAATCAATTATCAACAAATTGTCTGATTTTAGCATAAAAGCTAACTTTTTCTTGCCTTTATGTGTAGAAATTAGGATTGGACAATTGATGTTCAAACGATGGAACAACAACGACCAAAGAAAGAAAAATATCATTTCTTTATCGCACGGGCTAGCGGAAGAAAAGGAGAATCGGGCTAATTCTGTAGTGGAAATCCGATTATTAGTTGCGAAATCCTCAGGATCTCATGATCCTGAGAATTCTCTCTCATATATTAGTTTACCATTTCTCTCTCATATATTAGTTTACCATTTGGTTATATAAGGATGATAGGTGAAAAAGAAAAGGGGTTAATTTTCTGAGTTGTAACTTTCATTTGGACATCAATATTTGTATTGAAGACAAAGTATTTTCACTACGATGATTTTGTATCTTTACTACTATGATTAATGAGAAAAATCATGCTTTCTTCATAGCTGTTTTTTGAGTATTCTTAGCAATAGCATCTAGAAGCTTTGGGCCTGGTTGCTAGGATACTTGCTTCTTGTTTTGTGCCATAATCACTTCTTTCATCTCTGCGATTATTAATTACTACCTCTTGTTATTTCGATTGTTGTGTGATGTTCAAATCCATTTGTGTAGTTTACGTTTATTGTTTGAGATAAATCTTAAATGTTGTTACTCTTACAGTTTCATATTATTCTTTAATGAATTTTTCAGATTAGCATTACATTTGATTGTTGTTCGTTTCAAGTGATGTTATCATATATATTCGATGATTTATTATTTTTATTCTTAATTAAAGGCTTGAATAGTTGATTGATGTTCATTCACTGTAATTTCTCTTTTTAATAGATAAATTGTTGTTAGTATCAGGAAGTAATTATTTAAGTGTGATTCCTTCAATTCATGAGTTTGGATTCAGTTTCTTTACAAATCAGTTGAGAATAGATCAAGATTTATGGTTTATAAACGCTTTAAGGTTTTATTTTGAATTATTCCAGATTGAACTTATAGAATTAGAGATTAGTTATTGCAATGATTTAGAATCATTTATTCCTAAATTTGATTTCACTCTACATAGATAGTGTCAACACTCTTGAAATAAATAGACGAATCCTTGGTTGATAATTAATGTAGTTATTAAGATTCATTTTCATAGTCATCTTAGTGCACCAACATTTTGGCACCGTTGTCGGGGAGAGTGTTAAAGATTTCTTTTTCTTTTTCTTTTTTTCTTGAATTTTATTGTTGTGAGAGATTGGGTATTGAAAATCAGAGGTAAGAACCTGTGTACCAGCAATTAAAACTCTTGCTCAAGAGCCCGCTTTCCAGAAGATGAATATAGAGCAGATAGGAATATATGTTTTTGTGAATGACTAGGAAGAAAAATGTAGAAATAGATCCAAATACACTACCTAAATACACCAAATGAAAGGGGTTGGTGACCCTTGGAAGATATACCTTTATAGATGAAATCATAAGAAAAAAAGAAACTCAGGCGTCAGTAGGACCCTGGACCATATCTATAGAAAGCTCTACTGTAATCCCTCAGGAAGCAGGCTCACCGTCTGTAGCTCATGCCAAGATCCATAGCAAAACCAAAGGGTCTGAGCAGAGCTTTCAGGTTACAAAAAATTTGCATTCTGGCCATTCACAAGAGGGAAATTTGTGCAATCTGTAAGAAGGAGAGAGAGAAACTAGTGGTGATGTGGGAGAGAATCTACGATCACCAGAATGTGGATCTCCTAAGATCTCAGTTGAAGAAAAGATATCATATATATCCCAGATCAAGGTAGTGTTGTAAGACCCATTCCAAATCTGTCTACTAGTCTTGTCCAAATCAACTTTCCAGACTAAGAGATTCCTGAAGGTTATTGGAACATCTTTAACCAGATGGTGCATAATTAGCCTCAAAGACAAACATCGACGTTGGAGTATCCTATCGTCAACCCAATTGATAATGGCCTCATGAAATCCATTCCTTTGTAGAGAATTCCTACTTTCCATAGTTTAACCTTGGAATATCCTCATGCTTTCCTATTTGAATTTGACATTTTATGTGGAGGATATGATTATACCACCGATCCCCAAAAGCTAAAATTGTTTCCCTCCACATTAAAGGGAAAAAATTTGCGATGGTTTATGGGGCTTGATGGAGGAACTATTAACTGTTGGGATCAAATGAAACTTGTTTTCTCACTAAATATCAAGATTACTGTAGGACTAGATATTTTAAAGATATTTAATATGACCGTAAAAGATAATGAAACTCTAGAAGAGTATGTTGAATCATTTCAATACAATTTACAAAGGTCTCCTTATGATGCATTATCTAAAGATCTTTTAAAAGTAACTATGATAAAAGGGATGAATGATGAATGGATAGAAACATTAAATTTAATGGGAAAAGGAGACATTTATCAGGAAAATTATGATGAAATTATTCATTTGTGTATCAGGTGCTCTTAAAACAGTACGCACATCAGGCCAACTAGACAAGATATTATTGCCATAAATAATAAAGCTGCTGGTGGCAGCGTAACTTGGACGAAAATCAGCAATCCCTTAGAATATTTCAAAACTGATATCCTGGGCAATCTCACAACACAGTTTGAATTCCTACAAGCCAAATAGAAAAAAGGTATAGCGGAACATAATTTAGCCATTTTTTTCCCACGATGCTGAAAGAAGCACAGTCAGAGGGAATGTCCATTGGACATGGTCTACATGTGTGCTATCTTCACTAAGGATCATGCCACCTAGTAGTGCCCATCACTTCGAAGATTAAAAATAGTTTTTAAAGAGGCGGAAGAAGAGACATAACCAATGTCCACAATGTCAAGCTTGACCCACAGGTATGTCACAAGACCCTTCTCTGTTGATTTTCTTCTCCAGCATTTAATCAACAACATAATTCTGGAATAGAATGGCAAGGCCAGTTACCTTTCTCTACCTGGAAGTCCAAATCATTTCCTATGTCACCTTGGTAAAATCAGCCTTTTACAAGCACTGGTTGGCCAAATTCTCCCTTTTCTACTACTTTCTGGAAAAATAATCCGTACCCATCCTAGTGGCCTGTCTCTACGTAACAAAATCCAAAATGGTCTTCAAATAGGCAGCGACCTCTGGGGATAAATAATCCACCTATGGGGATGGGTCCTCAACCTCAACCGACATTAATAGATCCATATCCATTGCAGCAAAATCCTCAGCCTCTTATGCATCCCCAATTTCCAGCTCAACCAAATCCAAATCCCAATAACAGACCATTTCAAATGATACAAATTATTGAAATTTCATATCTTGAAATAAAACGAAGGGAATAGAGTGAACTTAGGCTGAGATCAGGAAGCATCATTACCCATGAGGAAAATAAAAACCAAAAACAAGATGAGACAGAAACAACTGCCATAACTAAACCCTTGACTTTGAATAACACGGAAATAAAAAAAGGAGAAGACAGAGTCGAGCAACAAGATCCTGAAAAAACTTATAATCACTTCACTTCCATTCCCTGAAAGATTAATAATACCCAGACCTATTGTTTATCTAGACTTTGGTCTCTTAGGGTAACTCAAAAATTTATGTATTAAAATTCATCTCCTCCACGCTATTCAAGACATTCCTATTTATGCTAAAACGATTAAGGAACTATGTGTGAAAAATCCTGCGAGGAAACCAAAAAATTGACCAACCATCCATGTCGTAGGGACTTTACCTGATATGCTTTTAGGTAGGCAAACACTAGTAAAATATGAATGTCCAGGGAATCCCATAGCAACCATTCAAATATATGGCCTCTCTTTTCCGAACACACTAGTCGATTTAGGTGCAGCCATTAACATTCTAACAACTGAAACCTGTGAGGCACTCAGTATCATAGCTCTAGAACCAATCAATACCTTGCTAGAACTTGTTGATCTTTATATCGTTAAACTCGAGGGAACTCTATAGTATGTTATTGTTTTTATTGACTCATGGGAGTACCTAGTGGATTTTCTAGTTATCAACCCAATAAGTCGATTATATGGACACCCTTTCATTCTGGGTCGACCTTGGTTAGCAATAGTCGATGCTTATATAGGCTGTCATGCTGGTAGCATGACCATTACAAAAGGAAATTTTGTAAAAATCCTTGTTCTATATCCCCCTGCAAAGCCAAGTCTGCCGATTCTAAAAACTCATAAGCATCCACCTACATACATGAAAGAAAACATCTGTTCACCTCTTACAGTAGTAGAAGCGCTTCAGTTCAAGAATCAGACTGAAGATTATATAATTAATAATTTTATTAATCAATCAAAAACTGTGAAATGTCAAATGTTGAAAGTGATTCTTGACAATGAAGCCCAGGAAGATCCTTCGGAAGATGCCGATGATCAACATATACCAACAACTATTGTTCATAACAGCAGGCCTGTTCAGATTAAACTAGGCAATATTTTGAATATTAATGATAATCTGGACAATGATCAACATCAAAAGCTTATTTAAGTTCTGCAAAAATATAAAGGGGAATTTTCCTGGGACTATCCAGACATGAAGTGCATATACCCTTAATTATGTACACACCACATCTACACCTAAAACGATGCTCGTCCAATCCAGCAACCTCAACAGATATTAAATCTGCATCTCAAGGATATCATAAAGTAAGAATTATAGAAGTTGTTGGATGTGAATTTTATTTATCCTATTTTGGATAGTAAGTGGGTCTCTCCACTGGTGGTTGTTCCCAAAAATAACGGGAAGTGGCGGATATGTGTGGACTACAGGGAATTGAACAAGGCCACGAAAAAAAACCACTTCCCTCTTCTATTTATTGATAAAGTTCTTGATATGCTAGTAGGAAAAAGATTCTCTTCCTTTCTTGATGGCTTCAATAGCTACAACGAAATCCAAATTTCCCCTAAAGACCAAGACAAAAATACCTTTACCTGCCTATGGGGTAAGTTTTCCTATAGAGTGTTACCTTTTGGTTTATGCAATGCCCCAGATACATTTCAGAGGGGCACACTCAACATTTTCTATGATTTGATAAATGAGGGAATTGGTTTACATGGATGAATTTACCCTGTGTAGGAAAAATTTCAACCAAGCACTACAAAATTTAGTGAAAGTTCTAAAACGATGCATCGCTACTAGGTTGTGTTTAAGTGACGATAAATGTCACATGATGATGACAGAAGGAGTAATCATAGGACACTACATCTCTGCGGCTAGAATACAGGTATACCGAAAAAAAAATCGAGGTAATTATCCTACTACCTACACCTTTCACTCAAACTGAGGTACGTAGCTTCCTTGGATATGCAAGATACTATCGCAGATTTATAAATATTTTTTCACGAATTGTTGTGCCTTTGTATGATTTAACATGAAATGTTGAATTTAAATGGTTTGATAAATGTGACATTAATTTTACAGATTTGAAGAAATTAGTCTCGACTGCTCTAGTATTTCGTGGACCTAATTGGGACTTGCCTTTTCATATCTCTACAGGTGCGTTAGACACAACAATAGGCACATTCCTCGGGCAAGAGGAGGACAAAAATCCCTATGTTATTTATTATATCAGCAAAAATATAACTTTTGCTGAACTCAATTATACCATAACAAAACAGGAATTTTTAGATGTCATTTATGCCATAAATAAATTTAGACATTATATAATAGGCTACAAAAAATTTTTGTACACTTATCATTCTGCCATTAGATAATTAGCCAATAAACCAATTACTAATGGGTGGGTGACCTATTTTCCATTTCTCTTGCAAGATTTTGATATTACCATCAAAGACTGTCTAGGGAAGGAAAACCTAGTAAGATTTTCTGTCACGGGATTCGAAAATGAATGATTCGTTGGTTTTAGATGATCATTTCCAAGATGAACATTTTTTTTCCATAACGGTTAAGGAACCATGATATGTAGATGTAGCAAACTATCTGGTGGTGGAAAAATACCAAAGCATCTAACAACTAAAGAAATAAATTTGATTGTCCAACACAGCGTCCGATTTTCTTGGATTTGTGGGTACCTTTTTCACATAGGGTATGATATTCAAATACGTAGGTTCACCTGTGAAGATGAGATTTATGACATCCTAAATGATTTCCATGATGAGCCTTTTGGCAGACACTACATAGATCACAGAACTGGACATAAAATACTATATATGGGCTATTACTAGCCCACTATTTTTAAATATGCCAAGAAGTATATCCATGCTTGTGATAGCTGCCAAAGGATTGGCTGTCCTGGTCAATCTAATGAAATGTCGTTGCAGCCACAATTGGTAATGGAACCTTTCGAACGGTGGGAATTGGATTTTTTTGGCCCATTCAATCTGCCATCAAACCAAAAGGTCTACATACTAGTTGCTACAAACTATGTAAGAAAGTGGGTATAAAAGGTAGCCTTGCCAAGAGCTATGGAATAAACTATAATCAATTTCCTTTTTGAGTTATTTGTGCAGTATGGTTTACCCATGGAAGTGATAATAGATGGGGGGCCACAGTTTGTAGGAAATAAGATTACAGCCACTCTACAAAACCACCATATCGCACATAGAGTCACTTCTCCATATCACCTACAGGTGAACCATTGAATACATTTTGACCTATTATTGTCAGAATTTTCATTCTGCCATTAGTGGCCAAAATCACTCTTTTCATATTCATATTAGGGTTTCATTCATAACTTTTTTATCATTCCACTAGGTCATGAAAAAATTTGGTCACCGATTAGGATATTGAGATAATTACTACTCCCTTCACCTCCATGGTCAATGGACATCATCATGGTTGGGTCATTCATTATTCAAAGATTCCCATAGTCATCATGGTCATCATTCATCTCATTCTTCCATGTTGTGCCATCATTACATCATAGGGTCAAAATCATGAAAATTGGTCATTTCACCATCAAATTAATCTTTTAAAGGAGTAGTAATAGTCAAATTTCTTCAAAAATTTCAAGTTCCAAACTATCATTTCCAAGTAAGTGGTTTTTTGTTTACCATATTTGTCTCTCAATTGTGCTTGGAAAGCTCATTTCCCTCTCCTAGGGTTTTGAGGGCATTTTTCTTGGTTTCATGAATTCCATGGTTAAATCATCAAAAATACTTGTATCCTGATGCTATTACACCTTCCCTTATCCTTAATATACCTTCCTAAAAACTTTCCATCACTCCTATCCCTCAAAATCATAATTTATTCACAAGCCCTAGCCTATTGCTACAATTTAATAATTTTCTAGACTAGGATTTTGTTTTTCCCTTTTGGACCCCTTCCCCTCACTCAATCCTTGAAATTCAATTTTACCCTACTCTCTAAAATTTATCCCTATCCCCAAAAATTTTCCCAAGAATTTAGACAACCCCTAACCCCTTCATTCCCCTCCCTCTACAAGGTAGTCCTAAATTCCCTATTTTGCCTACACCAAACCCTAATTTCCTCCCCCACTGAGCTAGGGTTTGCTATGGAATCAGAGACATCTGAGTGGATGAGGCATAAGGTAAGTCATATCAATAACTATGAGGTAATTTCAGCTCATAAACATCATGTCTCCATCATTTTTCAAGAAAGTCATTCCAAGAGTCAAATCATTTTCCATTCATAGGGCTAGTTTTGCTTCAAAGTATGTTTTTGACCAAACATAGATGAATTTGATAAAATTGAGAGAGGTTTTTGTCCATCATAGGTCCAAAAAAAAAAAAAAAAATCCTTCATTTTTTACACAAGTATCATGGTTTCGGAGAAATGTCAAAATTACAGGTGCTACAAGAGGTTTTCTGCACCTCTAGAGTGACCTTGGGAAAATCAATTGTTCTCCTAGATGGAGTGTCCAAATACTTTCTTAATGAGTCAAATGATAACTAGATAGAGAGATATTTTGAATTAGCTATCTTTATCTCAATTTTGATTTTAGGAAGGCCCCCAAAAGTTGTTTGCAACATCACACTACATTTTTGCACCCTCATTTTGTGCTTTTTGACTAGTAACGAGAGAATCACTTTTTAAAGGTCAAATCAAGTCCATTATAGAAACTAAAGGAATATTTGAAAAGTAGACAAGATACAATTTCCAACGAGCTATCTTGGGCCCAATTTGGACACAGAGTAGGCCTCCAAAAAGGGTTTACAAAAATGTGCTCTTCTGTAAGGCCACAAATCCATATGTGATGGCGCAAATCCTTCTATGAGGGCGCAAATGACCATTTGCTAATATTTTTGGTTTTTCACTGAAATTTTGACTTTAATTCAGAAATTCATGTTTCTACCTATGTAATTGATTATGGGAAATGTAATTATGTTATGGATAAGTTACCTAGCTGTAGATTCATTAGGTAAAATTTATCCTTAAGTAAAATGAATCAGTTTGAATGTAATTAGGAATGAGTCACTCGGACCATCCTACACTCTAGGTATCAGTTCAGATTATTGTGAATCATATCCTTAACTTAGGGATTCGACCCCTGAGGTTGGGAGAGGTTTTTTGATGCCTATATCATGTAATTTTTGACTCATTTTCAAAGTTTGGAATCAGTTTGGATGTTATCATTTTGATCAAGGAACTATTGTACTCATTTTGGCCAATTAATAAAGAAGAGTTGTAGCTATGTTTTGGGAGACATGTGGTATGATGTTTATCATTGTTTTTCCTTTAGTTTTATATGTTAGAATGTGTTGTCTTCATGTTCATTACATCTCTATTGTATGATCTCTTTCAAGTTGATAGGTAGAACACATGCTTGCTCATGCTTTGTTTACAGAAAGTTATCATAATTTGTCCATTTTCCTCTGTTTAGGAAGAATACATCTCCCATGCTCTTCCTAGATTCTCATTATTCTCAAAACCATCTCATCACAATCATATTTAAAGTTCTAAGACTTATGCCTACCTTTCCCCATTGAATCTATGCAAACCTATCTCATTTTCCTTGACCTAGCTCCCTTGACATAATATCCTAATCCAGTGAAACCCAGCCCAATAAAATCAAAACAACCCCTGCACTCATATCTAGCCTAAAATCCATAATTCCTCCAACCCTCTTAGCTGTGACATTGTGGAGAGAGCCCTCTTTGGTTTGGTAGGTCTAGCTACCAAGCCAAAATTTTGGTCTGTGGTTACCTCTATTGGGATTCCTTCTTCAACCTTGGGAATCTGGCGGAGTGATAACATGACCAAAACAGTTTCAACACATCGATAAGACTGGGCTACTAAACTTCTAGAGGCCTTGTGGGCCTATCACAAAACTTGGAGAAATAATACTAGTTATTCCCCGTACCAACTTGTATTTGGCAAAGAACTTATTTTTCCTATCGTATTTAAAATAAAGATTCTTAGAACAACCCAGGAAGTGGGATTGGACATGAAGGAAGCCCAAACTAAATGAATTCAAAAAATAAATGAATTAGATGAAGAACAATTACTTTCCCTACAACACACAAAAAATATTCAACAACAACGGGCTAAGTGGCACGAAAATCTTATAAAAAAGAAGACGTTTCAGGAAGGAGACTAAGCGCTCCTCTATGATTCCAGATTCCAAGACTTTCCATGTAAATTGCAGACAAGATGGCTTGGCCCATATGAAATTCAAGAAGTGCATAGCAATGTCACTATAAATATAACTACCATCGATGGGTTTGGCTCTTCTTTTTAGGTGAATGGACACTGAGTACATCTTTATCACAAACCACTCACCAAAGAGTCTTTTTTCCAACATGTATGCAATGATCCCACTATGAAAATTTTAGTAGTAGGAGTAATGACCTGGCAACTTTAATTTCATGAAAATCGTTTCTTTTCAGCTGTAAATAATGTATACATTTTCCTTACATAGCTAGTTTATAATTTGTCATTTCTGTGTTTTCTTAATAAAATATTTCTCTATAAATGTGTGGAATTTTTCTTTGAAATATTTTCTTACAAAAAAAGTAACTACCATTCCTTTTTCGCTACATTTTTTCTTAGCAGTCCCTGTTCAATTCTTTGGACAACTATTGTTTCCTTCCAAGTGAACAATTGTCATTTCTTTTCTTTCTTTAGCTTGAGTATTTCACTGTTGCTGTTCTTTTTAAAAAAATGAATAGTTGTTGTTCAATAGATTGAACAACTGTTGTTTAATAAAATGAACAGTTGATGTTCAGTTAAACAAATAGTTGTTGTTCAATAAAAATGAACATTTTTTGTTCAATTAAAATGAACATTTTTTGTTCAATAGAATGAATATATGTTGTTGAATAAAATAGACAACTAATGTTCATTCAAACAAAAAGTTGTTGTTTAGTAAAATGAATAGTTGTGGTTTTTTTTTTTTTTTCTGATGACTTTCACAGACGATTGTTGTTCAATAGAGTGAACAATTGTTGTTCAATAAAATGAAAAAATGTTGTTCAGTGAAACGAAAAACCGTTGTTCTAATATCGACACAATTGTCGGTCAATCCTAAATCTAACAACCATCTTTTCTCTTACATGCTTTTCTATGAAAATCACCTTTTTGGTTGGAAATTTACAACAAAGTTACAGAAAAATCAGTTATATTAACAACATTATGAATTTTACACCTTTTTTGATTATCTTTATTCTGAAATTGACATGGTTCATACATTTAATGACTTGTTGGATATCTCTTCTTTGGATATATCATAAAATGATTCACTACCTTAATACCATGATGGTTTATCTTTTACATTTTCAATTGATAATTCCCTTTGGTATGATGATATAGGAATACAAGCATAACTTTTATTGACATTATTTTACTTCTCACACCATCCCTAACTCTTAAGAAGTTAGTGAGCATCCCTCCACTTATAACATGAATTTGAAAAATATAATGTAATATTTCTCATAGGGGATATGGGGTCTCATCACGAGCCAACCTACCATGATCATAAGGAACTTAATAAGTGACATTCCCATAATGGCCACCACACCAGGGTAATGACCTTCTAGACAATCCCATTGTCGAAAGGATAGGAGGTCTCATCACGAGCCAACCTGATCATTTTTTTATGCCCTCGTGAATGGCACTTTGATTATCTGGTTACCAAGCCAGCACACTGACCCCTTTGTAGAAATAAAACAACCCATATAAATCCTAAATGGAGGATCCTGGCTCATTTTTTGGTTAAAAAGCAACCCTGTCAAGGCTATAGACGCCTGTTGGTAGCAGTGGCTCTGCTTGTGGTATTGAAGTTCTATTTTACATCGCCAATTGATCTATATCCTACTATTTCCTATTGATTCATTTCCAAAGACGAATTTACCATTTGAACAATGTTTACATTTATATTAACCAATATGCATGTAAACTATTTTTTTACGTGAATTACATTAATATTGTACGATCGGTTGATGCCAACAATCATTATCATTAATTGCCTTGTCAGCTTCGTTATACCTTTTCACCAAAGGAAAATTATTTCCATATGATTATTTCTTTTCTTTATTCCTTTTTCGGTCATTTTCTCAACCATTTCGATGATTTATAGTTAGCACTTCTCTGACTGTTTCCTGCCATATTTCTACTGCTTTGACTATTTTTCTCCCGCATTTATGAAGCCACTTCGTCTTGTTCTCTTTTCCCGTGCTCTGTAGACATGGAAACCATTTTATAATTGGAGGGGGGAAGGTATACATTATGGAACAACATGTGAAATAATTACCGAACTCCTCCAACCCTTGCTGATGCGACAAATATTATTATTATTTCCCTTACATAAAAAATAACATTTCCCAATTCAAAAGCTTTGTATGTAGTATTTTTTGCTGTTCCAAACTGTCTAATTGTGAGAAATTGCATGCAAAAGTGTGAATTAGGCTACAATAGCACAACAAATATGGCAAGAAAATATTTCCGCAATGAAACTACAATATTACGATTAAGAGATTAGGCTCATGAGATTCTTGAGTGTGTCAGTTGGATTCAATACCTTGTCAAATTATAGGGATTCCATAATGAAATAACACTTGATTTTATATGAAATTTGCAGAATGGGTTCACAACTATAAAATTTAGAAGTATAACAGTCTCTGAAGCAGTCATAGCTAAAGTCTCGGGTCTTCTATTAGAAGGCACAAAATGGATTGATAAACATGTTCTATTGCATGAAGCAGTCACAATTTTTAAGGCCAGAGGAGGAACTAATACGCAAAGGCAAAGGAGTTCACCCAACATCATTAAAGGAACCATGGAAAGAACTAGCGACCACCGTTCAGAGATACATCACTTGTGATGTTCACCAAGATGTGGTAAAACCTCGACAACTTAAACTGCTAGCAATTCTTAGACAGAAAATCACAGTTAACTTGTCGTTCTTTCTAAATTCCTTATTTCATGATGTTGCTAGTCGAGTTAGAAGATCCAAAAATCTTCATTCTACCGTCAGTCATGATGGCTTGATTAATCTTATTATTATTGATGAACTTTCCAAACAACAATTGACCTGGGATAAATTTTTAAATCCTACTTTACCCCTATCATAGGTTTTGCGCAGGAAGGGGTAGATGATAGGAATATTGATGACTTAGAACAACAAACTGAAGAGGCATAAATTCCAGAGAAAGCAAGAAAAATGAGGACTTCTTCCCTAGCCTCTGGCCAAGAAAAACAAAGATTTTTTGGGAGGCTAAGCTCATGACATCATACCAAAAACGCAATAGATGAATCAATTTCATCTCATGCATCCCATGCAAACCCTAAAAATACTTTTTTATTAGACAATGAGGAGGATGTGGCCCGAGTATTATAAAATTTGGGAACACTCTTTGAGAAAGGAGGCCAATTTGAGCATTCTCAAGGTCAAGATCATACTCTTAACCAGTCTTCCTCTACAGTTAGCTCTGGCCACACATAAATTTTAGCCCCCACTGAAGGAATGGAAGGGTTTTAGAAACAAGGGGAACTAATTCCCTCTATAGATGAATATCTTGAGGGAGAAACTCATGTAGAAATAAATTCTAAATTAGAAAATCAATCATGAGACACTGTTACATTGGAACAAGACCCTAACATTGGCACAACCTCCCTTTTACCTGAAATGGACACAACTATTCCCTCTCCAATAAAAAAACCCATAAAGGAGGGGGAGAAGACAGACACAGACATTGCCAGGCTAAAAAGGTTGAGTAAAAAGAGCAGAAAATTGAAGAAAAATATTAGAAGATTAAGAAAATGGTTGAAGAAGTGGATAAAAATTGAAAGCAAAAAGTGGAATTAGAAACCGTTGGTACGCAAACAGAGAAATGTCCCAATAAGTATATCGGAACTCAAACCAAAAATATTTGTGCTTTTTCGATGGAAACTCAAAGATACTTTTCTATCAATGTTATAAATGTTTCTATTCAAACAGATTTTGTAGATTTTTGTATTCCTCAAGAAATAGCTGGTACTGTGGAAACCATTGTTATACTGATTCAGTGACAACTTGTGACAATATAGCTCAAACATAGGAAACACCTCATTATGTTCCCCTGGTAAGAGAAGTTGTTATCCTGAAATTGCAAATTGAATTAACAAGGACCCAATATAGTAGGGGAGTTTTGAGGTCTAAAATGGGCCTCCTAAGAAAAATGTAAAACAAAAATAAACTTTATAAGAACCAATACGATTCAAGATGATGATGTTAACCATGGGGGATGATTCACCGTTTTTTAAGTAAAAGGGTAAAAAGTTTAAAAAATAATAAAATAATGAAACTACTTTTTCAACTCATAATTCAACTTATCTCCCAAAGTTTTTACTCAAATTTCAAGCGGGAGTACTTGTTGGATGTAAAATTTAATTCCTCATCCAAGGAGTACCCATGTTGCATACTTTTGATGGACCCTGCTACATAGAAAATGAGAAATACATAAAAAGGTGTGATTACAATAATGTTTTTCATGTATTTATCATTTTTCGTGTAGCAAGACCCACCAAAAGTACGCAACATGGATACTCCTTAGATAAGGAATTAAAATTTTCATCCAACGAGTACTCCCGCTCAAAATTTGAGTAAAAAATTTGGGAGGTAAGTTGAAAATATGAGTTGAAAAAGTAGTTTTTTCTTTTTTCCCATGAAAATTTGATGATGTAATCAAATATTATTTAATTAATTCCACTATTATTTTATAATTTCCTTAGGAGGACCATTTTAGACCTCAAATGTCCCCTAATGGATTTTGTCTCAAAACCAAAAAGAAGTGCTACCTTTACAAATGCACCAATAATTATTAAAGAAGCTAGATACACTTACTGCAACTGGGGACGAGACTTTTGCTAGTCTAAGAAATGAGTAGGAGAAATTAAAGAAAATGTAGAACCAACTTCAAAAAGCCATTGATAAAACTAAAACCATTTTTTCTATTTATTCTGATGTTTTTTCTTATTGATCACCAGCCACTAATTATGCATTAATTTTTACTGAAGATTAGAGCTGTCAGGGCTGACAAGCCTACTAAATTCAAGACTACCTCAAACTTTGTTCAATGCTACAAGGAACATGATGGGAAGGTAAAACGCTTCTCTATTAGTTATACCTTTAGAATTTTTTCCTGGAAGATGAGAGGGATGTTAATCCTAGTCCCTTTATTGGAGATTTTCAATTCTAAGCCTTCCTTTATTTTGCTGAAAATTAGTTTGAATGGGCCAATGTGTATAATACTTTTCAAAAAAAGGAGCATGGTCTAGATTTATGGGTTAGAGGAGAACCACTAAACCTTTACACCTGTTCATCCAAAAAAGAAGGTTTACGGAACAAAAATGAGTTTTGGCCACATTGGGGCCTCTCCATAAATACGTTTTACATGTTGGAAGATAATATTTCCAAGATATTAAGGATGATGCTTTGTTGGCAGTGAAACAAAGGTGGAAAGCTTCTACTAACAATGTTAAAAACTAGGAGTCGTTTGGTTACAGAAAGTTTAAGGATGTTGTTGCTCGTCTGAATGTGCACAACAATATCATCCTATGCAAGGGCCCTACCTAAATAGGATGTCATTATAGGTGTCCCATTATCTGGTATCACCCTGAAGGATATTATTTTGATTATGAATTTACTGAATTTCATGAGAGCCGTGATTTTGCAATGCTTAAACAGAAGAATGGTTTTAGCCTTATATCAGGAAGAAATTTATCATGTCTACTCTTTGACACAATTACACCTCAACTATCTTATTGCATGAGAACATGCAAAAAGGTAAGTGTTGGGCGGAGAATGAGGTACGTTTTTACCCTACTTTTACCATGAATTGTTATGCACCTTTATGAATATTTCCCCATCTTAACAGTAAAGGAAAGGAAGATTAATGTAAAATTAGGAAAAATGAACTAACGATAAAAGGGATGCTTAACAATGGGAAATTGACTTATTGTATATTTATTCACAGGAAAACAAAGCAGCTGAGTCGACAATAACTGGAATATAGTTGATAGGTAGAGACTAACAAAATCATAATGACTCCCATGGGCCTGCGGAAGACGGAAAGACATATCCACATCCGAAAAACTTAAACGACAACCACGAGCAACCACTGCTGAGATTGAGGTACAGACAGACCTAGTGGACACTACTGAAGCCTCTATGCAGACTAGGTTGGATTTCACAGAATAAAAGGAAACCCAAATGGAGGAAGCCCCTGCCTACACTCCTCTGGTAGAAAAGGCTGCCAATCAAAAATTTCATAATGAGTTAATTCAAACACATCATAAATTAGCACAACGTAGAAAGGAAGTAGTGCCCGCACAAGGTATCAAGCACTATTAAATAAATTCACAGACCTTTCTGCAATAGAGGATGAGACATTTTCTCAACTCAGAGAAGAACAGGCAAAGGTAAAGAAAGCATAGGATCAGGTGGAACAAGCCAAGAAACAAACCACTATGGTTTGCTCTCTGTACTATGATGTGCTAACATGCAGGGCACCAGCCACCAACTATGCCCTATTTCTAGTAGAATGGTATTTATTTCTGAATATCAAGGTCGTCAGGGTAGGAAAGCCCACAAATTTTAAAACCATAGAGGAACTCGTCCATTGCTGAAATGATCAAAATGAGCACGTCCAATACCTTTTGTGTGAACTTTACATGCACAACTTCTTCCTAGAAGAGGATAGGGACAGTAATCCCACCCTCTTTATAGGATATATATAGTTCTAGGCTTTCCTCTCTTTTGCTAAGAACCATATTTGGTGGGCTAAAGAATACAACATTTTCCAGAAGAACATGGCCTAGACCTGTGGGTTAGAGGAGAGCCTACTAGACCCCTGCATATGTTCATCCAACATAAGAATTTCATGAAAATAAAGGTAGTAATGAGTAAAATGGGGCTGATCCATAAGGAAATTATATAGCATGGGCAAGAATATTTCGAAGACATTCAGGAAGCAGCTCTAGCAGCAATCAAACAAAGATGGATGACCTCTACGAATAATGTGAAAAACAGGGAGCCATTTGGCTACAGAAACTTCAAAGAGAATGCCTCCAGATTCCTTTTATACAACAATATGGTGTTCAACATGGGCCCTGCATGGATAGGATGTAGGTATAGATGCCCTCTCATCTTGTACTCGCTTGAGGGTTATGATCATGACTACGAACTGCTAGAAGGGCACACAAACATTGTCTTTGAAAAAATCAAATAGAAACATGGTTTCTGAGCCTATAAATAAGAAGTCCACCCTGCCTGTTCTCTAACCCAGTTACACCTCAATCATTTGTTTACACGAGGACCTGAAAATAGGTAAGTGGGGGAGTATGTTAGGTCGAGAATGAGGTACGTTTTTACCCTACTTTTACCACGAATTGTTATGCACCTTTATGAATCTTTCCCCATATTAACAGTAAAGGAAAGGAAGATTAATGTAAAATTAGGACAAATGAACTAACGGTAAAAGGGATGTTTAACAATGGGGAATTGACTTATTGTATCTTTATTCACAGGAAAACAAAGCAGCTAAATTGAAGATAACCAGAAGACAACTGATAGGCAAAGACTAACAGAATCATAATGACTCCCATGGGCCGGCGGAAGACGTAAAGGCATATCCACATCCGAAGAACTCAAACAATAGCCACGAGCAGCGGGCTGTCGTTTGGAAAAGATCATTACCTATAATTGAAATCACATTTAAAAGGCCAAAGACAAACGAGATAGACAAAGCTGAATAGGGATTTTCTTTTGTAATAGATGTATCGGGACAGGACTGTCCAGTTGTATTCATGTGTTAACCTTCAAATTAATAAAGAATTTTGGTGTTTTGAATAGTCATTCTCTGATTTTTCCTTAGCAGTAGAATTCTGGTGCTTTAGACCCAACCCTCGGAGTTTCTGCGCTAATCTCTGTGCTATACGTTCAATTATAGAATTTACATTTCAGTCATTGAATGAATTTCGTGAGATATCATTTAACTGGTTGGCTTACGAACATAGAACACTACAACATTATCTTTCATTAGAATATTTTATTGTTCATGATTTCTAGCTTACATTCCATGTTTTCATATCCATTAGGTGTTTCCATCATTTCCCAATGCTTTTATATTCATTTCATTATTATTTAGCACAACTGCTATTCAATCCTGTATATAGCTAAGAATTGGATCTTTCCATCATTACTGTAAAGCTTCTAGTTGTTAATTGATTCAGAAAGGTGTCAGCTATTTAGTTTAGAAAGAGAATTCCATTGCAAAATTAGATAATAAATTGTTGTTCAATTTATTGAATTTGTTGTTCAATTCATTGAATTTGTTGTTCAATTCAGTAGGACTGCTGTTCAATTAACCAGTGCATTGTTCAATCGTAAATTTCTCTTTTCTGCGCTTACTGATACAGAATATTTAAACGACATTTTACAATTCCATTCCCCTTTGAATTTATTGAACTTTGAGAATTAGATAATCCTCTTCATGGTAATATAGAGTAGATGCTCTTGATATCACTTGCATATAATGTGCTCACACTCTTGAAATAAAAAGACTTTCCCTAGGTTGAAAACTGAATGAGAAGCATTGAAGTTGCTTGTAACAGTCATCTTTGTAACCCAAAATTTTGGCGCCGTTTCCAGGGAGAGTGTTTAAGAGTGATGTCCTTCATTTATTTTTCTCTTTTGCTACGAGGAATTAAGTATTAAAATTGAGAGGTAAGAACCTGCATACCGACAAGAAAAATGCTTGTTCTCTAGCCCGCTTCTCAACAATTGTGCAGAGGCTAGTAGAATAGGTGCTCTTGTTTTATGACTAGGAAGAAAAAGATATAAACAAATCAAAATCATCCAGTTAATTCTGCAAAACCCAAAGGACCGGTGATCCTTGGTAGAACAACATATATAGACGAAATCATTAAGAAAGTTGAATCCCAGGCATCCGTAGGACCCAGAACCATTCCTATTCAAAGTCCTCTTGCACTCCCTCAGGTGAGAGCCTCACCATCTGTGGCCCATGCTGAGATTCATAGTGAGACAGAAGGGTATGAACAAAGCCTTTAGACTGTTGATCACGTAAGTGCTAACCCTTCGAGAGAGGGAGGTTCATGTAACTTTCAAGAAGGGGAAGGAGAAATCAACAGTGCAATTCAGGTAAGAACTCCAGAGCCTAGATCCCTTGAGAGAGTGGTAGAGACAAAGACACTCAGTATCCCAGATCGGAGAAGTTCTGTAATTCCTCCTCTACATTTCCCCCCTAATCCTGTTGAGATTATTCCTCTAGAACAATAAATCCCTGAATATTACTGGCATATATTTGATCAAATGGAAAAAAATTAGAACCAAAATCAAAGGTAGACATCAACATTGGAGTATCCCATTGTTGATCATGCTACAAATTCCCCTATGAAAGTCATTCCCTTACAAAAAATCCCCACCTTCCATGGGATGACCTCGGAAGATCCTGATGCATTTCTATTTGAATTCGATGTCTTATGTAGGGGGTATGACTACACCATTGACCCTTATAAAATGAAATTGTTTCCATTTACTTTGAAGGGGACAACATTATGTTGGTTCATGGGGCTCGGTGGAGGGACCATCAATAACTCAAACCAAATGAAGAAAACTTTTCTTATTTATGGACTCTAGAATTAAAATATGAAATCTTCAATATGTTTGCAAAAGACAATGAGACATTAGAATAATATGTCGAAATATTTCAATATAATTTATAAAGGTCTCCATATACTACACTATCCAAATACATCTTAAAATCAACAACGATTAAGGGAACGAAAAAATAATGGGTTGAAACGCTTAACATAATGGGAAAAGGGGACATCTCCCAAAAAGAATACAATGATATTATTTCGCTGTGTATCAGGTTCTCTTGGGGTAGTATGCGAAATAGGCCAATTGGACGAGACTCAACTAAAAAAGATCCTATGCAGTCTGGTGGAAACGTAACTAGGGTAGAATTTGGTAATATTTTAGAAGATTTTAAAACTGACATCTTGGGCACTTTGAAAACATAGCTTGATGTCCTACAAGGCAAGAAGAAGCAAGCTATAACAGAAAAAAACTTGACCGTATTTTTCCCATGCTGTCAGAAGAAGCACAACCAAAAGGAATGCCCATTATACATGGTTCATACATGTGCTATTTTCACTAAGGACCATTGCCCTTCACTTCCAGGGCTGAAGGCAGTTTTCAAAGAAGCAGAAGAAGAGACAGAACCATTCTACCTAATGAACCATTGTCGACAATGGCAAGCACGATCAGGTATGCCTCAAGACCTGACTTAGTTCTTTTCTTCTCTGCAGTTTAGCCAGAAAAACCCTACAGCAGCTTAGCAAAGTCAATCACCTTTCTTCTAAATGGCCATATTAGTCATTTCGTATGCCACCTTGGCCAACATAACCCTCTTCGGGGAATAATTGGCCAAGTTTTCCTCATTCTCTCCCTTATTGTAAAAAAGCTCCATATCAAACATAGTGTCTAGCCTCCCCTTCACAAACCACAAATTGGCCTCAGAACTGGCATTGACCTCTGGGAGTGAACAACCTACCACTGGGGATAGGAGTTCAAAATCAACCTACACTAATAGCTCCAAACCCAGTCTAGCACAACCCTCAGGCTGTTATATGACCTCAATTGTCGGCTCAACCCAATCCTAACCCCAACAATAGGTTGGTTCAGCTAATTCAGATTGTAGAAAATCCAAACCCTGAAACTGAACAGAAGAAATGTAATGAAATAAGGCTGAGATCATGACGTATTATCTCACCATCAAAAAACACAATCCCGCCACAATTTGAATCTGAAACTTCAACAAAGCCTAAACAAACAAATATGACTGAAAAAAAAGTAGAGAAGGGAAAATAAATGTTTGATCAAGGGAAGCCTGAAAATATTAGGATTTCTCCCCCTCAATTCCCTGAGAGGTTAACACTGCCTAGACCGATAGTCTCTCCAGATTTCAATATCCTAGGAGAATTAAATAACCTTTGCATTAAAATTCCTCTTTTTTAGGCCATACAAGACATTCCCATCTATGCCAAGACAATTAAATAACTGTGTGGGAAGAAGCAAGTAAAGAGAACAAAAAAAGTACCGATTGTCCATGTGGTGGGAGCACTATTTGACTTATTGTTGGGTAAGGAAACACCCGTGAAGTATGACGATCCAGGGAATCCCATATTAATTGTGAAAATCTCTAGCCACTCCTTTCCAAACAGATTGGTTGACTTAGGGGTGGCCATTAACATCTTAACTACAGGAACCTATGAAAATCTATGCATATCAACTTTAGACCCCACAACTACTTTGTTGGAACTTGCTGATAGGTTTGTTATCATACTAGAAGGAATATTACAAGACATCCTAGTTTCTGTGGACTCATGGGAATATACAACTGACTTTTTAGTTATTAACCCAAATAATAGGATGGATGGACACCCATTGGTACTTGGGTGACCTTGGTTGGCAACAGTTGATGCTTACATAGGCTTCCGGACAGGTAGCATGACCATTACTAGAGGATATTCCATAAAAATATCATCATTTACCCACTTTCCAAACCAAGTCTACCCACGGTAAACATTCACAAGCATCCACATACATATTGGGAACAAAATATTCGTCCGCCTCTGACATTAGTTGAGGCCCTTGAATTTAAGGATCAAATGAAGATGATGTACTCAATAATTTCATGAACCAACCATCTACGTCTAAAAACTTGAAATGCCAAATGTTAAAAAAAATTCTTGAAGATGAAACAAAAGAAGATCCCTTGGTAGACCTTGATGATCAACATATACCCACAGCTGTTGTATGCAAAATCATACCCATTTAAATTTAGCTAGGGCAAATTTTAAATATCAATGGGAATCTAGATAGCAACCAAAAGCAAAGGCTTATAAAGGTTCTATAGAAGTATCAGGGAGAATTTTCTTGGGACTACCCAGACATGAAGGGTATAGACCCTTAGCTATGCACCCATCACATCTATACTGAAAAGGAGTCTCGATATATTTGGAAACGTCATCAGAGGTTGAATCCACATATAAAAGACATTGTAAAAGATGAGCTGTAGAATATGCTGGATGTAAATTTCATTTATCCTATCTCGGATAGAAAATGGGTCTCCACTCTAGTGGTCGTTCCTAAAAAGAATGGGAAATGGATAATCTGTGTGGATTACAGAGAACTGAACAAAGAAACACAGAAGGACCACTTCCCCCTTCCTTTTATTGACCAAGTCCTCGGCACATTAGTATGAAAATGGTTCTTTTACTTTCTTGACAGGTTCAACGGTTACAATCAAATCTATATAGCCCCTGAAGACTAGGATAAAACAACCTTTACCTGCCCATGGGGCACATTTTCCTACTGTGTACTATGATTTGGATTATGCAATTCCCCAACAACATTCCAAAGAGCCATCCTCAACATTTTTTCTGATTTAATAAACGAGGGACTTGAAATTTACATGGATGACTTCACCCCATATGGTGATGACTTTGATCAAACATTAGAAATTCTAGAAAAGTGATTGGAACAATGTATTGCTACCAGGTTATGTTTAAGGAATTATAAATGCCACATGATGATGACTGGAGGAGTAATCCTAGGACACTACATCTCTGGAGCTGGAATACAGGTAGACCCAACAAAAATAGAAGTAATCCTTTTATTAGCCACACCTTGCACGCAGACAGAGGTACACAATTTTCTTGGATACGCAGGGTATTATCTTAGGTTTATAAAAAAAATTCACAAATTGTTGTACCCTTGTATGCATTAACTGGAAATGTTGAATTTCATTGGTCTGATAAATGTGACATTGCTTTTATAGACTTAAAGAAACTGGTCTCGATGGCACCGATTCCACGTGGTCCTAACTGGAAGCTGCCCTATCACATTTATTCGAATGCATCCGACACAGCGATAGGGGTAGTTCATGGTCAAGAAGAAGAAAAAAAACCCTATTCTATTTATTATATCAACAAAAATCTCACCCCTGCTGAACTAAACTATACAGTGACTGAAAAGGAGTTCTTGGTTGTCATTTATGCTATCAATAAATTTAGACATTATATAACTGGCTATCAAGTACTCCTATATACTGATCATTTTTCCATTATATATCTAGCTAATAAACCAATCACAAATGGGAGAATAACTCATTGGTTGTTGCTTTTGCAAGAATTCAGTATAACTATAAAAGGTTGTCCAGGGAAGGAGAACATGGTTGCAAAATTCTTATTGCAGGTCCCAAAGACAGATGACACACTAGCGGTGGATGATAAGTTTCCTGATGAACATATGTTCACTGTAGTAGTAAAAATGCCATGGTACACAGATGTAGCAAGCTACTTGGCAGTAGGGAAGCTTCCCAAACATTTGACATCAAGGGAATGGAAACTGATTGTACAAGGCAGTGCTAGGTTCTCCTGGATTGGTGGATACCTCTTTCGTATAGGGGCCGACATGCATATACACAGATGCATCCAAGAATATGAGATTTATGACATCCTATGGGCCTGTCACGATGAACCTTGTGGTGTCCACTTCGTAGATCGCAGAATGGGGCATAAATCATTACAATTGGGTTATTATTAACCTACAATTTTTAAAGATGCAAAAAAATATGTCCAAGCTTGCGATAGTTGCCAAAGAATGGGTCACTCGGGCCAAGCTGATGAAATGTCACTACAACCACAATTGGTAGTAGAACCATTCGAACGATGTGCACTGGACTTCGTTGGACCATTCAACCCCCCATAAAATCAGAAAATCTACATAATGGTTGCCACAGATTATGTAACAAAGTGGGTAGAAATGGTGGCCTTATCAAGAGCCATGGAAGAATATGTAATTAACTTCCTTTTTGAGCTATTTGTGAGATATGGTTTATCATGGGAAGTGATAACTGATGGAGGGGCACAATTTGTGGGTAATAAAATTACAGCCACCCTAAAGAATCAACATATCATCCATAGAGTCATGTCTTCCTACCACCCACAGGTGAACAAGTAGGTCAAAAGTACCAACAAAGTCCTTGAGGAAATTCATACCAAAACAGTATCAACACATCGCCAAGACTGGGCCACTAGACTACCATAGGCCTTGTGGGCTTACCACACAACATGGCGAAACACCATTGGATACTCTCCGTGTCATCTAGTATTTTGAAGAGAGCCTATTTTTCGTATTGAATTCAAGATAAAAACCTTAAGGACATCGCGGGAGGTAGGGCTAGACTTGACGGAGGCCCAGATTAAAAGACGCCAACTACTAAATGAACTAGATGAAATACGACTATTGGCTCTGCAGCGCACAAAAATCATACAACAACAACGAGCCAAGTGGCATGACAATCTCATAAAAAGGAAGACATTCCAGAAAGGAGATTGGGCACTTCTCTATGATTCCAGATTCCAAGATTTTCCAGGGAAGTTGCAAAAAAGGTGGCTCGGTCCATGTGAAATTGAAGAATTACACAACAATGATACCCTCACTTTGACCACCATAGATGGGTCTGGTTCTACATTTCGAGTCAACGGGAACATAGTGTGCCTCTATAACAAACTCCTTACCAAGGAGTATTTCTACCAACAGGTAC
Organism: Pinus albicaulis; assembly: GCA_034641835.2. Taxonomy (NCBI): domain Eukaryota; kingdom Viridiplantae; phylum Streptophyta; class Pinopsida; order Pinales; family Pinaceae; genus Pinus; species Pinus albicaulis. The sequence goes on along the minus strand of CM076574.1, from coordinate 343,489,739 downwards.
GCAACGATCCTACAATCCAAATTCTAGCAGAAGAGGGTGACAACCCCACAACTTCAAGTACATAAGAGTTTTCTATTTATTTTTGTAAATATTGTATATAATTTCCACACAATTTTTTTTCATTTTGTACATATTCACAATAATATCCTTTTCCTTCATCACCCCTTGTGTTTTTAATTTTGTTGTTCAAATCCTTGAACGACTGCTGTTCAATTGAATGGAACAATCATGTTTTTTCATTTTTACTTTTGCTATTCAAATCTTTGAACAACTTTTGTTCAATCCAATTGAACAGTTGTTGTTCAATCAAATTAAACAGTCGTGTTTTTGCGTTTTTACTTTTGTTGTTCAAATATTTGAATGACTACTGTTCAATCCAATTGAACACGTGCTGTTAAATTGAATTGAACATTATTTTTTTTGCATTTTTACTTTTTTCTGTTCAAATATTTGAACGGTTGCTAATCCAATTGAACAACTGCTATTCAATCGAAATAAATAGCCTTTTTTTTTGCATTTTTACTTTTGCTATTCAAATCTTTGAATAGCTGTTGTTCAATCCAATTGAACAACTTGTTTTCAATCCAATTGAACAGTTGTTGTTCAATCGAATTGAACAACCGTGTTTTTGCATTTTTACTTTTTCTATTCAAATATTTGAACGACTGTTGTTCAATCCAATTGGACAGCTGTTTTTCAGTTGGATTGAACAACCATGTTTTTTTCGTGTGTTTACTTTTGTTGTTCAATCCAATTGAACACCTATTGTTCAATCCAATTGAACACCTGCTGTTCAATCGGATTGAACAACCGTGTCCTTTGGGGGTGTTCAATTGGATTGAACATCCGTGTCCTTTGGCGTGTTTATTTATTGCTATTCTATCGGATTGAAAATATGATTTTTTTCTTCCCTCTTTAAGCATGATTATTATTTCTTTCTTTTTGATGACCTCTCCTCATTCCACACCCCAGTTATAAAATACATTGATGAGTGGAAATTGGCACCTGAAGAGGAGAAAAGCAACAATATTACTAATATGATGATCCTTTGAAACTTTAATGCAAATCTCTACTCTAGGAGCTGACATGGTACACCTATTCAATGAATGGCTAAGACATCTCCTATTCAAACATGTTATCACAAAATACATAGTCTTATAACGGTATATCTTTCTACACTCTCGAGTAGTATTTCCCTTTGACCTAAGGATTTAGGAATAAGGAGTATTAATTGTATTGGCATTTTTTTTTACTTCTCACACCATCCCTAACTATTAAGGAGTTAATGAGCCTCCCTTCATGTATAAAGAATAAATATTATACTGGCATGGAAATTTTTAAAAAGAGAATAGGGGGTCTCATCACGAACCAACCTACCATGATAATAAGGGTTTAGCAGGTGACATGCCCATAATGGCCAACACACCAGGGTAATGACCTTCTCAAATGCTTGAAGGAAAAGAGGTCTCATCACGAGCTGGATTGGTCACTCTGTTACAATCCCAGTGAATGGCACTATGGCTATCTGGCTACGATACTAGCACAGTGGTCTCTTCATAAAACAAAATGTCTACTTTTCAAAAATAAGTACTATGTCTATATGCAAAATTTTAAGAGATAATAGGGGGTCTCATCACGAGCCAGCCTACCATGATCATAAGAGTTTAGCAGGTGATATGCCCACAATGGCCAACACACCAAGGAAATAACCTTCTCAATTGCTGGAAGGATAGGAGGTCTCATCACGAGCCGACCTAATCACTCTGTTACAAATCTAGTGAGTGGCACCTTGACTATTTGGCCACCACACTAGCAGGGTGATCTCTCCATAAAATTGAAAAAATAACTACTTTTACATAAAGGATTCTGGCTCATTCATAGGGTTAAAATAACAACCCTGTCGAGGCTATGAATGCCTTCTGGCAGGAGTGGATCTTCTTGTGGTATGAAAGTATGTCCCAATGTTAGCCAACTACTCTTACATATACCTTATCTCCTATTTTCTTCCATTTCCAAGATAAATCCACTACTCGAATTAGTGATAATGTTATTTTACCGCATAATTAACTAAAAATGAACTATGATTTCATGTTTTGAATTTGAGGATGATGCAACCAATCATTATCTATTACAGTAATGCTTCCATCACGCCATACCATTAAATAAAAACATCCGATCATAATAATTGTTGTACTGCTTTCTTCTCTTCTTTGGTCACTTCCGCATGAGATACACTTATGACAAATTACAATTCTGACCTTTTCACTACACGCGTTCATAATTTTTACAATCACCCCTCTTTCCTTGAGCTCCAAGACCATGGAAATCATTCTCACATACAAATTGTGATTACTGACCCTTGACATTTTCCCCCGTATGCATTCATGATTGATCAAATCTCTCTTGTACTTAAGGATGTGGATGCCCTTATTTCGAGAGAGGGGTGTAAATATCCATAAATATTAAGCATGAAAATTCCCTGCAAAAATTTCATTGGATGCGCTGATAAGACCAAAAAATCATTGCAATTACGATATGAAGCTATCTACATTTACGACAAAAGGCTGCAATTTTTTTTCTTGCGTGTAGTGTTTATTCTAACCAACAGGGTCGAAAGGAAACACAGACAAAAGGAGAAATTAGCTCAAGAAAATGTATCAACCATGGGAGGAAACTCTCTCCAAAATGAACCTACAACCTTCCCAAAATTAGACGCATCTCGTACCATTCTCCAGCAAGCTGGTTGGCTACCATACTTACACAAATTACAAGGGTTTGACATAGAGATAGTAATTGAATTCCTGCAAAACTTACAAGAGGGACATACCAGGATCAGGGGAAGGATTATACCGGTTACAGAAGATATTATTGCAGAAGTCTTTGGAATACCAGCATAGGGCGAAAGATGGACCGAAAAATACCTTCTTCTATGAGAGGCAATCGCAGTGTACCAGGATCCAGAAAAACCATTGGAACGAAAAGGAAAAGGGATTAACCCTACCTCTCTATAACAACCATGGCAGAAATTGGTAGTATTCATCTAGAGATTCATCACATGTGATGGACGCCAAGACGTGGTAAAACCCCATCAACTCAAATTGTTAGTTGTTCTTAAACAAAATATTTTAGTTAATCTACCTTCTTTCTTAAATTATATATTACACGGCACTGATGTTTGAATGATAAAGGCTAAAAACCCCCAAGAAGTCGTCATCCACCATGGCTTAATCAAGTTAATAATCATGCATGAGTTAGGCAAACAACAAACATCCTGGGATAGCTTTGTTAACCTTATCGTGCAGGCATCTGAGGAAAACCCTGTCGAGACTGAAATTGAGCTCCCTAGAATGAACATACCTAGAGGAATAAGAGGGAAAAAGACCCGTGCTTCGACCTCAGAACCAAGTAAGCGAAGACGGTCCGAGAGACTACAATTACAACAAGAAACCTCAGAATTACCAGAGGGAGTAGGGCCATCCCATTCACCACCTTCAAGCCCTAAAAACATACCCTTACAAGGCTATGAGGAAGAGATGGCTCAAGCTCTAGAGAAAATGAGGGCATCCCAAGAAACTATAAGCCGATTTGAACATGCTAAACAGCAAGAGGAACCGTTAAACCAATCTGCCACCGCCAACAGCTTTGTCCGCACCGAGATATTACCCCACCAAGATGAATCATAGGCTTTTAGGGACTTTTATCCTATCTAGAGTGATGGGGTGGATAGGGAGGAGTAGGCAGAGGGGGTAGTCGAATCTGAAAACCAGTCAGGAGACACCATCCCCTTAGAATGGAATGAAAGCATGGAAACGGTCCCTCTGACACCTGAAGGGAATAATATTTCGCCCAACCGGGACATTAATGCAGAAGTAAAATCCAGAGTACAGGTAGACAATACCATCACTAAAAACCTTGAAACGGGAACCACCATTCCTAGAAATGAGGTTGCTTCTCCTCCATCACCTACTAAAACCAAGCCAGAAGAAAATTTAGCTAAAAATAAGTTAAAGAAAATGAGCAAGACCTACAAAAGGTTAAGGAAAATGGTAAAACATTTGAGGAAGTAGTTGAAGGAAGTAAGCAAGGCTCAGAAACCTAAGAAAGAATTGACCACCACATAAACCCAAACATAGTTTATCACCAATTTAATAGACACTGCTGAGGTTGATACATAGACTGACTTAGAAAACACTACTGAGGTTGAGATATAGACTGACTTAGCAACCAATGTTGAGATTGAGGTACAAATAGACCTAGTGGACAGTACTGAAGCCTATGTTCAGACTAGGTTGGATTTCATAGAAGAAAAGGAAACCCAAACGGTGGAAGCCCCTGCCTACGTTCCTTTGGTAGAAAAGGCTGCCAATCAAAAATTTCATAATGAGTTAATTCGAACACACCATGAGTTACCACAATGCAAAAAGGAAGTAGTGCCAACACAAGAGTATCAGGCACTATTAAAGAAATTCACAAAACTTTCTGCAACAGAGGATGAGACATTTGCTCAACTCTGATAAGAACAGGAAAAGGTAAATAAAGCACAGGATCGGGTGGAACAAGCTAAGAAACAAAACACTATGGTTTTCTCTCTGTACACTGATGTGCTAACATGCAGGGCACAAGCCACCAACTATGCCCTATTTCTAGTATAACGATATTTATTACTGAATATCAAGGCCGTCAGGGCAGAGAAGCCCACGAATTTAAAACCATAGAGGAATTTTCCCATTGCTACAATGATCAAAATGAGTAGGTCCAATACCTTTTGTGTGAACTATACATGCACAAATTCTTCCTAGAAGAGGACAGGGACAGTAATCCTAGCCCCTTTATAGGATATATCCAGTTCTAGGCTTTCCTCTCTTTTTCTAAGAAATATATTCGGTGGGCTAAAGCATAAAACATTTTCCAGAAGAGGGAACATGGCCTAGACCTGTGGGTTAGAGGAGAGCCTACTAGACCCCTGTAGATGTTCATCCAACATGAGGATTCCATGCAAAGAAAGGGAGTAAGGACTAAACTGGGGCCGATCCATAAGGACATTATACAACATGGGTGGGAGTATTTCGAAGACATTTAGGAAGCATCTCTAGTAGCAACCAAACAAATATGGATGGCCTCCATGAATAATGTTAAAAACAGGGAGCCATTTGGCTATAGAAACTTCGAAGAAGTTGCCTCTAGATTCCTTTTATACAAAAATCTAGTGTTCAACATGGGCCCTGCATGGATAGGATGTAGGTATAGATTCCCTCTCATCTGGTACCCCCCTGAGGGTTATGATCATGACTACGAACTATGAGAAGGGCACACGAATCGTGCCTTTGCAAAAATCAGACAAAAACACGGTTTCAGAGCCTGTAAAGAAGATGTCCACCCTGCCTATTCTCTGACTCAGTTACACCTCAATAATTTGTTTGCACGAGGACCTGCAAATAGGTAAGCAAGGGAGTATGTTGGGTTGAGAATGAGGTACATTTTTACCCTACTTTTACCATGAATTGTTATGCACCTTTATGAATCTTTCCCCATCTTAACAGTAAAGGAAAGGAAGATTAATCTAAAATCAGGACAAATGAAATAACGGTAAAAGGGATGTCTAACAATGGGAAATTGACTTATTGTATATTTATTCACAGGAAAACAAAGCAATTGAATTGACGATAACCAGAAGACAGTTGATAGGAAGAGAATAATGGAATCATAACGACTCCCATGGGCTGGTGGAAGACGGAAAGGCATATCCACATATGAAGAACTCAAATGACAACCACGAGTAGTGGGCTGTCATTTGGAAAAGACCATTACCTCTGATTGAAATCTCCTTTAAAAGGCCGAAGACGAACAAGATAGATAGAGCTGAATATGGATTTTCTTTTGTAATAGACATATCGAGACAAGACTGTCCAACTGTATTCATGTGTTAACCTTCAACTTAATAAGAATTTTGGTGTTTTGAATAATCATTCTATGATTTTTCCTTAGCAGTAGACTTCTGGTGGTTTTGGCCCAGCCCTAGGAGTTTCTGCGCTAATCTCTGTGCTATACATTCAATTAAAAAATTTACATTTCAGTCATCGAATGCATTTCGTGAGATATCATTTAACTGGTTGAGTTATGAACATAGAACACTACAACTTTCTCTTTCATTAGAATAGTTTATTTTTCATGCTTTCTAGATTACATTCCATGTTTTCGTAGCCGTTAGATGCTTCGATCATTTCCCAATGCCTTTATATTCATTTCATTAAGATTTAGCATGAATTTTATTCAATCGTGTATATAGCTAAGAATTGGATCTTTCCATCATTACTGTAAAGCATCTAGTTGTTAATTGATTCAGAAAGGTGTCAACTATTTAGTTTACAAAGATAATTCCATTGCAAAATTAGATAAGCAATTGCTGTTCAATTTATTGAATTTTTTGTTCAATTAATCAATGCGTTGTTCAATCGTAGGTTTCTCTTTTCTGCGCTTACTTATACATAATAGTTAAACGACACTTTACAATTCCATTCCCTTTTAAATTGATTGAAATTCGAGAATTATATAATCCTCCTCATGGTAATATAGAGTAGTTGTTCTTGATATCACTTGCATATACTGTGCTCACACTCTTGAAATAAAAAGACTTGCCCTAGGTTGAAAATTGAATGAGAAGCATCAAAGTTGCCTGTAACAGTCATATTTGTTACCCAACAATAAGCAGGGTAGTATTTTGAGTCATGGAAAAGGTATGTTTTTATCCTCATATTATCTTAATTAATCATTTAATTTTATGTATTTATCTTCATTTTTTGGAAGAATCTAGAAGAAAAGATTGTGAAAGATGAATAAAATCAATTGTCAACAAGTTGTATGATTTTATCATAAAAACTAACTTTTTCTTGCCTTTATATGCAGAAATCAGGGTTGGACAACTATTTTTCAAACGATGGAAGAAAAGTGGCCAAAGAAAGAAAAATATCATTTCTTGATCGTACGTGCTAGCGGAGGAAAAGGAGAATCGAGCTAATTCTATAGTGGAAATCCGATTATTAGTTGTGAAATCCTCAGGATATCCTAATCCTGAGGATTCACTTTCATCTATTAGTTTACCATTTGGTTATATAAGGTTGATAGGTGAAAAAGAAAAGGGGTTAATTTTCTGAGTTGTAACTTTAATTTGGACATCATTATTTTTATTGAAGACAAAGTATTTTCACTGCGGTGATGTACATTTTCTACTATGATTAATGAGAAAAATATTACTTTCTTCATAATCGCTTTCTGAGAATTCTCAATAGTAGCTTTTAGAAGCTTTGGGCCCGATTGCTAGAAAACATGCTGCTTATTTTGTGCCATAATAATTTCTTTCATCTCTACAATTATTAATTACTACATCTTGTCATTTTTATTGATGTGTGATTTTGGAATTCATTTGCGTAGTTTACCTTTACATTTTGAGATAAATCTTAGATGTTGTTACTATTACAGTTGCATATCATTCTTTAATGAATTGTTCAGGTTAACATTACATTTGATTGATTTTCCTTTTGAGTGATTCTATCATAAATATTCTATGATTGATTATTGTTATTCTTAATTAAATGCTTGAATAGTTGATTGTTGTTCATTCACTGTAATTTCTCTTTTCAGTAGATAAATTGTTATTAGTATCAGGCAGTAATTCTTTAAGTATGATTCCTTCAATTCATCAGTTTAGATTCAGTTTCTTTACAAATTAGTTGAGAATAGATCAAGATTTATGGTTTATAAATGCTTTTAGGTTTGTTTTTGAATTATTCCATATTGAACTTCGAGAATTAGAGATTAGTTATTGCAATGATTTAGAATCATTTATTCCTAAATAGCCTTTGATTTCACTCTGCATAGATAGTGCCAACACTCTTGAAATAAACAAATGAATCTCTGGTTGATAATTAATTTAGGTATTAATATTCATTTTCATAGTCATCTTAGTGCACCAACAATGACTACCTATCTCCTTATAGGGATATAATGTGGTAACCTCTCATCCTATTGGTACTAAAATAACTATATTGCACGAGTGAAGCATATAGGAGTGTATGCCTAAAGGTAAGAAAAAATAGTAAAAATAACAATCCTACAGGTAAGAATCATTAGAAACAACAGGACTTGGGGAGGAAGACATATATACATGATATAATCTCAAAAGAAGAGGAAAAGCCCCACTATGCTACAAGACCTAGTTGTATAACCATGTTAAGCGGTCATTCTGTCGAAACAGTTGAAGCTATACCCAAGATAAAACTACATTATCAACGAAGATTCTTTGAGTTGGAAAAATATGAACAAACTGTTGAGAGATAGGCCATAGAATATACATATGAGCTTGAAAATCAAAACCTATTTGAAGGAAAAGGGGAAACAGGGGATTCTGTATCAAATTCTTATAGTCCGGTTTGAGGGACATCCCTTGAGACCCTTCATCTTGACCAAGATAATTTTGTTAAATATACAAAACCAAATGTATTCTCTCATATTTTTTCTTGGTGAGTTCACCCTAATTTTGAAACTCCAGAATTATATTGGAGGATTTGGGAAGATATGGCCAATATTGTTTTCATAATCGAGTTCCATATTTTTTATACTAAGGGAAATGAACCCATGAAATCTATTTCTTTGGAATCCATTCCCAATTTTCATGGAATTACCAATGAAGACCTAAATGCCTTCTTGTTGGAATTTGGTGTGTTATGTCGAAGTTATGACTATACTGGTCATTTTTAGATGTTAAAATTGTTCCACACAACCTTAAAGGGAGAAAATTTGAGGTGGTTTATGGTTCTAGGTGGCAATACTATAAATACATGGGATGAGATGAAGAAGAAATTTCTTGAAAAGTATAAGGAATATTGTAGAACTTGGGAAATTAAGGAATATTTATTTAAAATAACGCAAAAGGAAGAAGACAATTTGGAAGACTTCATGGATTGATTTAAGTGCAATGCACAAATATCTCCATATGCTTCACTAGGATGAGAGATTTTGACGACAATTCTAATTAAGGGTATGGGAGGAATGGTTGGATTTTTTGAATCTAATAGGAAAAGGAGACATTTCTAAAGAAAATGATGAGAATATTTCTACTTCATGTAGAAGTTATTCACGAGCATCAACTAGGAATAGAGAGAGAGTCAAGGACATTTATAAGGTCACAAAGTCATCTACCAAAAGAGTAACTTTCACGAATATTGGTAATTTTTTGGAAGATTTCAGGATTGACGTCCTTAGAACATTTTCCTCTTTGTTGGATGTGCTTCAAGCCAAACAAAAATAGTTAGGAGATGAGAAAGCACTTACTATATTTTCCCCAAGATGAAAATTGAATCATTATTCTAGAGAATTCCTAGTGGATGTTGTATAAATATGTGGTATTTGTGTCCAGGAACATTCTACAAAACATGCCCATCCTTGCTCGGATTGAAAGTAGTTTTGTAGGGCGCCAATGAGGAGGTTGAATTATCTTACTTCTTGGGATAGAAGAACCCATGGCAGCTACAACCCTTAGGTATGAATCATGACCCCTCTATATTTGTCAATACTTTAGGTAATCAATATAATATTCCATAGACATAACTATCCCCTCCCCCCTCTCCCCCCCCCCCAAGTGGAAAAACCTCCAACAATTACAATATCCCTCACCATGTGCACAATGGACAATTCAACTTGTGTAAAATCAAACCTAATTGTTGAATTAACAAATTTATCCCTTTCCTAGACAAATTTTCGAACACCCTAACCATAATTACCTTCATTTCTTCCCCCCACAACCCCAACTACAGTATCTTGTGAATCCCCTAGTTAATTCTCCAACAAGTGGTCCTACTATTTGAACCCAATTACCTATTCAGGATACATCAAATCCAAATAATAATATGGTGCAAAAAGTTGAAAAAACCAACTTCTCGGCATATAGTATCAATATTGTTCCATTAAATTACATACATCTTAGGTCTGGGAAGACACTTCGCTCAGAAAGTCCACCAGCTGTTATAAAATGAGTAGAGTAAAAACTTCCACACCATGAAACAAAAAAGAGTCATGATGAATAGGGAAACCCCTAATATTTAGAAGAACTCAGAGTAACATCAGAAACAAAAACTCAAATGGTTGTTTCTAATTCATCTGATACTTCAACTATTACTCCCCCATATCCTGAATGACTAGCAATTGTCAAAACAACCTCACACCCTAAATTCTATATGTGGAAAAACTGTTAAATTTATATCTTAAGATTCCATTAATTCAAGAAATAAAGGATGTCTTGATTAATTCTAATATTGTCTGAGATTTATGCCTTAATAAAGTGGGACAAAACCTAAGGATCCACCCACAGTTCATGTTTTAGATAAATCATCTAGTATTATTTTAGGAGAAAATATGCTTGATAAGTTTGATGATCCTAAAACTCCAACTCTTATGGTTCAAATTCGAAGGAGAATGTTTCCAAAGGAATTGGTGGACCTATGTGCAACCATTAATATTATGACCAAGGAAGCTTGGTAAATTCTAAGAGCTCCACCCCTTAGGCCCTCACCCACTATCCTAAGACATGTTGATCGGTCCACCATCTGACTTGAGGGGGTTCTCGAATATGTGGCTATATATGTGGATTTTTGGGCCAACCAAACAAATTTCATTGTTCTCCATACAAAATCTAGTCTTGGTGGTGATCCTTTGGTTTTTGGGAGACCATGGTTTGCTATATATGATGCCCATATTGGATGCAAAATAGGGAATATGATGATTTCCCATCGGTATTTTACAAAGAATATATCTCTTTATCCCCCAAAAACCTACCTTAGTGTGTGAATGTCCTATATGGGTCAATATTGAACCAGAAGGCGATGTTACTCAGTCGGTCTTAAACATTAAGAAATCCCTAACATTTAAAACTAAAACAAAGGATGATATTATTAGTACTTTTTTTAGTAACCATTCCTCTGTTTCACGACCTATTCATCATTTAATAGAAACAACCATGAAATTTAGAGTTTCATACGATTATGATTTAGAGAAATAATAAGAGGAAATACACACTACAATCATCCATAATAATGTCCCCATTGATATTGAACCAAGTAAAACATTAAATATCAATCCAAAATTAACTCCTCAACAGAATGATAAGTTGTTACAAGTTTTTAAAAGGAAAAAGGAAGCCTTCCCTTGGAACTACAAATATATGAAGGGCATACACCCGATTTTTGTACACATCATATCTATATAAAAAAGGACTACACTCCCATCTGACAACCATAATGGAAAATGAATCCCACTTTGAGAAACGTCATTAAACAAGAACTACAGAAGTTGTTGGATGCTAATTTTAGCTATCCCAAAGAAGAATGGTAAGCTTCAAATTTGTGTATATTATCATGAACTGAACAAAGAAACATAGAAATACCATTATCCTCTACCATTTATTGACTAGGTCTGAGATACACTATCAAGGATAAAGCTTTTCTCTTTCCTTGATGGTTTTAGAGGGTATAATTAGATACATATCTCTGTGGAAGACCAGGATAAGACATTGTTCACTTGTCCATGGGGGATCCTTTACATATCATGTTATTCCTTTTGGTCTTTGCAACACACTTTCCACTTTTCAACGAGCCATATTAGGCATATTTTATGATTTTATTAATGACAACCTTTAAATATACATGGATGATTTTACACCTTATGGAACTAAGTTTAATCAAGAATTGTTTAATCTATAGAAAACACTCCAACATTCTATAATGGATAATATTGCATTGAGTACAAAAAAGTGCCATATGATGATGACGGAAGGAATAGTGTTGGGATATCTTCTCTTAGTTGTTGGAATTTAGGCTGACCCAACTAAAATTTAGGTGATTTTGAGCTTACTGCCTCCAAATACACAAAAAGAGGTACAAATATTTCTCAGTAAAACTAGGTATTATCATCGTTTAATTGAAAAGTATTATAAAATGTATTCCCTTATATATGCATTGCTGATGAAGGATGCAACATTTCAGTGGACTAACGACTACCGAGTTTCTTTTGAAAAAATGAAGAAGCTTGTGTCTACATCCCCTATACTACACGAACCTAATTGGAAATTATCATTCCATGTTTCCTCAGATGCTTTTGATATCACTGTGGGAATTGTGCTTGGAAACGAAGAATATAATAATCCATACACCATCTACTATTCCAGTAATAATTATCACTAGTAGAATTGTATTATATATTAAATAAGAAGGACTTTCTTGTTTTAATATTTGTGATTAAAAAATTATAGCATTATATAATGGGTTACCCCACTTTTGTGCACACAAACCTTTTGACCACCAGATATTTATCTAGAAAACCTGTTACTATTGCATGATTTATTAGGTGGATATTACTTATTCAAGAATTTGACATTAGAATTATTGATAAAAATGGTAAATATAATATGGTTGCATGTATTTTCTCTAGAATGGTTATAAATGTTGACAATTATCCTGTAGAAGAAAACTTTACGTATGAATACTTGTTTGTAGTATCCATTCATACACCCTAGTATGTGGACATTGCAAACTATATTTCTCCAGGGAAAATTTCAATTCATGTGTCTCCATGATAAATAAGGAATATTATTCATCAGAGTGTCAAGTTTTCATGGGTATATGGCTTTACACAATATTTGACCGGGTAATGCGAAGATGTGTTAGAGAGGATGAAATTCAGGACATCCTTAAAGCTTGTCATGATAGCCCCTATGGTGGTAATTTTATAGATAGTTGGACTGGTCATAAGGAGTTACACATGGGTTACTATTGTCCCACAATATTTCAATATTTTAAGAGATATGATAGAGGATGCGACAATTGCTAGAGGATCGGCCAACCCATCCAATTTGTTGAGATTCCAATGCAAACACAACTAGTGATTGAGCCATTTGAGAAATGGGACCTTGATTTCATTGGCCAAATCAACCCTCCATCACATCATAAATCTTATGTCTTTCTCTACACTAACTATGTGACGAAATGGGTCAAGGCTAGGGCTCTATCACATGCCACATGAGAAGTTATCATTGAATTTATGTATGAATATATTTTTTCCCGATATAGAAATAGTCACATAGAGTGGAGCTCAGTTGACAGGTAACATGGTTAAAGAACTTCTTAAGAAATTGTTTCGGGGAAAATCACCCTAGAGGTTCGTTGGGTTACAACCTCCACAGAGCAGGGCATGCTACTTAAGAAGGACTCACACAACCATACATGTTCATGAAAAACTAAATAGAGGAAACAAGCACAAAGAACTGGTTGTACAGCATATATCTACTCTAAATGTTAGTGAAATCCATATGAAACATTAGATAAACCATAATAAATGCTTAAATAAAATTGTTCTCATATATGCAAGTGGACACTAACACGTATATTTCGGGAACAAGATGGTTCTTATGTATTATAAATAGCATGTACAGAAATAACAAGTGGAGAGATCACCTGAATCCTTCCACAATCTTCGAGCAGACCGTCGTCCGGATCCGTCCCGCCCTTGCCTCACTAAGATTCCTTCTGAACTGGTGCATACGAGATGACATATAGGAAGATGAGCATCTCCAGGAAACAAGGGTTTCCTGTAATGAACTGGGAAGTGCAGGAGGCACGAGAATTCAAACTTGGATAGGGAATACCAACAGAGTATAATATCAATAATTTCTCTCTCTCCCTTAAGCCATACACATGAGGGGCTTTTATACTCCCTCAAAGTAGTTTCAACAGTTGGAAATAGTTGGCCACGTGCTGGGGTGGTTAAACTACCAGAGTAAACATCAACCCAGCCCGAAAATAGGGATTTTTTATATAATTTTTAATGATTTTAATGGCATACGTGGAAAAGTGCATGTGGACTCACGTATACATGCGGAAAAGTCTGGGCATAACCGCGTATGGGGATTTTTACACTGTTTTTTAGTGAATTTTGTCCAAGTCTGTAGGAATGGGTGCCCAAAGCCATAAAAGCAATCATGAGTCATATGAAGGTGAGAAATGATGCTATAACAGATGCCCCCTAATATATGAGGTTAGAAGGGGTACATGATGGCTGAAATGTATTATGCACATAGAAAGAACTTCGCAAGGACAAGAGAGGACTTCACCAGATTTCAGCCTGCCAAAAACCAATGAAAGAAAACAGAGAGTCAACTCATGCCGAGGCGGGCATACCCATGCTCAGTCAAAAATACATCATATGGAAAGTACTGAATAGATCCAACATGTATACAAGTATAGCTGAACTGAAAGTACACAATGAATCATCTGAGCATGGCCTGGAAATATAAGTCTGAATCAATGTCCAAGTATCACATATAGAAAGTTGATCAAGGATGGTGCAACTGGATGTCTGATCATATAAGTAACTGAATCTCCAAGTACCGAATCATAAGAGGTGGAACAATCGGTACAATCACGCAACTCGGGAGACAACATATAGGATGCTGCTGTACTGAACTGCAACATATAAGGGTGAACGACATCACTGGCAGAAACTGAATGGACTGTCAAAAGTGAACCGAGAAATGTTGATGCAACCCGAGGTCTTCACCGATCACTATGGCACAATTCTACACAATGGGAATAAATGAGCTGAAGTCGACCATGTGAGAAATCGTTGGATTACCGGTCAATGATGTATACCATTAACCAACACGAGACAACCCACCAATAATGAAAATGAGTGTCAAGGTGCCCCAGTACAATCTAACAAGTGCGAATGAATGAGTTGAAGTCGAACACTTGAAAGAATCTACCAATCAGGAGGCAATGATGAATCCCCACTGTCGATAGCTAAGAGTCTGCCACTGATGACTGCAAACCCTAAGGTACTGACAAAAAGACTCTAGACCTTATTCCCAGAGCAATGAGTCGGAGTCGATGGGAAAAGATCTGCTGGAAGGTAGGCATTAAGGCATCCCACATCAGTCCAGCGCGAGTGTAACCCGCAGGCCAAGATATGGAAGGAATGAGGATTTAAGGAGAGTGATGGAACCAAAACCGAAGTACGTTTCCGACGTGCACAAGATGAAGCTAGCGCACGGAAGAAACCCTCTGAACCAACCAATAATGAAAGCTGACACAGAGGCGAGAAATCCACCGATAGGGTCAAATGGAACTCCAGGTACTGCACGAATCCCAAGTGTGATAATGTGTGCTGACGTCGAACACAGGGGAAACCACTCAGTCAAAGACCCATGATGATGATCAAATGCCGAGCACGAGGTCACCTATCAATGATGGAAATAGGCCCAAGGTGCGGCTCTAGGTTTGCTCTCAGAGCAATGTGTCGTAGTCGATAAGAGACAAACCCGCCGGCAAGAAGTCAATGGGGACCTTCTCAAACCAGCACGAGCAGAAGACCAAAACATCTGATGTGATAGAACAAGATACTAACAAGACCGGGAAGGCCGACTGAATAATGAGTCAAGAGACACCGCAGAATGGCCGACTCTGGTTAGACTTCCCTTGAACAAAAGCACGACTCGTGATGACCATGGCAGTAAAAAGTGACACTGTATAAGTCTGTTATGCAGGAGGCAGAACAAAATCTCCATATGATTGGAAGAGATAACCAACCGGGGGAGGACTGACAAGTGAAACATGGTAAAGGCTGAACCTAGGTCAAAAACTAAAACCATCCCAAATGTAGGAAATATATAAGTATATGTGCTTTGTTCAAGGGCGACAAACTGACTCTGTACTGCCATCAAAACAACGAAGATACATCCCGTTCCCGCTCTTTTTGTTATATTTGATTTTTTTGTCTTTTTCATATAATAAGCCTAAAAAAGAATAAAAGAATGCTATGGTACAATGGATAGAATGAGTATCAAAAAAATCAGATGCACTAGTTCCTGGGATTGGAACAATCCTATGCTTAATGCAAGGTGGCGAAAACTGGTAAGCAATACTCAGAGGAACGTTCCATCCATGGGTAAAAGGGTGTCAAGTCGTGATAGCTAAGTGCATGCAATGGTTAACTTGTACAGATAAACAAGGTCAAAAGTTGGCTTAAACATCGAGTCCAAATGAAGCCGGCTAAAGGCCAGGATAAACAAGTAGCCAATATGCAATGTAGTAATACAACTTAACGACACCAGGGAGCCTCTAGGGTAATAGCCAGAAAAATGATAGTGAGGAAGAAGAAGAATGAAGCTTCAACACATAAGTCATGGTGGGACTAAAGAGGACTCCCGAGCCTACATAAAACACAGCATGGGCAACAAGTGATAGCGAGGAACTAACTAGGAAGCCCATGTAAAGGAAGGCTCTACCACCAAGTCATGATTAAATAATCGGCGAGTGAAATGGGTGTAATAGTCATGACTTGATGGGATTGACCCTATGGCAAGTGATCAGTATGGAGGCTAGTATGCAAGATGCAGTGGAAAGTGATTTCCTTAACCTATATGCCAGTGAAGATCAGATACCTGCCATGACGAGTCGGTAATC